>VXBJ01000893.1:505621-719499 GCA_013400055.1 Nycticryphes semicollaris | reverse complement strand
CCCACAAACAAACAAACCCCAAAGCAAACAACAATTCTTCTTAGAAACAAACACTTGTAAACTTAGATTAAACTTGGTCCTACCTGGAATTTCCTGCCCTCTTTATTAATTTTTCACCTAAATATCTTTTGGGTATTTTCTTACTTTTAGTTCCATACATTGACGTATTTTCAGACTGGCAAATACATGAACAATCTGTCTGGGATCAAGTAATGAAAGATGTAAACGGAATGCCGGCTCTGTGAGACTGAATGATTGGCTGATCCACTTCTGCATAAGAAGTTGGCATCTTTCCTGGAACTGCTCAGTGATTCGATTGTACTCATCTGCAGAATAAAGCACTATGATACAGTATAGAATGTGTCCCCTTGGAAAGGAACGTGATCTTGACTGTCAGATCTACAGTCTGGCAAAACACTTCTGAAAACTGTACTTGCTTGTTTTCTGTATGAAGAAGGTGGATAACTGTTTTACAAATATACTTTCTCTACTGGTGCCTTGTTCTCTTTTTTTTTATTATTATTATTTGTGATTTCTCTAACATAGTAATGTCATCTTTTACACTTTTATTCAATTAAAATTATAAAAGAAGAAAAAAAACAACATAGGCTGTGCGGTCTTCCATATAATATTATTTAGCCTTCTGTGTAAAGAGAACAGAACTTTATACAGTTGAATCAGTTGTAAATAGAAATAAATCTCTTCTCAACCCTGCTGCTGTTCAGAATACTGCCAAACAAATATGGGTGAATTTTCTGCACTGGGCCTCACTCAGTGTCTAATATCTACTTCAAGACATTGCATACATAAATATACACATACATATTTGTGTTTGCTTCACTAAGACTAAACTTGTTTTATGTTAGTGCCCTTGGCTTCTTTTCCAAATCATGAAAGAATCACTTCTTCCCTTACGGGTTCATCTCCTAACTGTCCTTAATTGAATCATGAAATTTCAAAAGCAAATGTGTATCTGTCAGGGGGTGACAATCAGCTCTAACAAATAGCTACTGTAAATTACACTGCATTTCATTTTTGTTTTCAGGTAAAAGCAATTAAAAAAAGCTTAGATGCTCCTAGAATCTTGCAAACATACATGAACATGCACATAACAAAATGAGAACAAAATTAGTCTGCAGGTAACTTCCAGATTAAGCTGTTGGCCTCAGTTTTACTTCCCCCTTTCACCAGAGAAGATTTCAGAAACTCAGTAAGAAGTAATAAGGAGATTATAGTAAACCTTCAGAGGACTCGTACTTGACTGTTCATATGCTTCATCCTTTAATGACTGTATCTTCAAAGAAGTAGTGGCACATTTGTCTCAGAAGAGAATTTACAAAGTCACTTTTTAAGCAGTACTCACTGTTTTTTGATATGCTGGTCAAGCAGTGATTCAAAATGCAGTCATTTAAGATAGCAAGCCTCATATCAAACCATTTTGAAAGTCTTCCTATTGTCTTCAGTGACTCTTAGATTAAACCATTTTTTTCAGACATTCTTCACTCACCCGTAAATCATATTCCTGATTTCTGCCTTCTAGACTTTGCAGTGTTATATTCTTGTTGCTTCATCTTCATCATCTGCCTTTTCCTCACAATTTTTTCTGTCTTTTTTTTTTTTTTTTTTTNTTTTTTTTTTTTTCTCCTGCCAGCCTGTTGCCATTGCAGGCACTTCCAGGGACAAGCTTAAAGTAGATGACTCCTCTTATAGATCTGTGAGATAGGTAGCTTTCAGATAGCTTGCCAACAAACTTTGAACCTGATCTTTCAGAAGCGTGAGAGCTGGCATGATGCTTATTGCTAGATATCCTTGTACTGAACTGATGATTTAAGCTTTGATCATACAACAAAGACCATACAAATACAGCATCTACAATGTATCTTGAGAGTGGAACTTTAGAAGTCAAACTACATTTTCGCTATATTTTCTGAGGCCTCTGGTTTCTATGTTCAACAGACATTTCACTATTGTAGAATGTTTTAGAAGAAATGTCATTAAGTGATTGGTATCTTGGCATAATGATGCTTTTCTGGTGTTTTTCAAGATAATAAATGTTTGTAGTTATGAACATGTGTGCCCACTGTCACTTTAGTGCAAAGAGATGGATAACCCTGTTTGGAGTATGAAAATTATCTTTAAGAAAAAGTGAGAGTACAATTGTGGTTTTATAGCAGTTCAATTTCCCATTAACTTATTGTAACCCTAAAACTAACTCTTTAAGACAGTTCTTGCATCATCAAAACTTACTTTATTTTTAAGTACTTCACAAGATCTCAGAAGTGCATATCACCACAGTTCCTGCTCTTGCAGTCACACAATGTATTAAAACTTCTTAGGCATCTCTTTTATGTTGGGGCATGCGTTGTTTTCTTCCTGTTATTGTGTTTTTCATAGTGCTCTTACAGCTTGAATGCAAGTTGAATAAGGTATAATATTTTTCTGTTTAACTGCAATTTACTAAGAAAATATTTTTTTTTTTAAATGTAAAGAAAAGTCATAGAAGCCTGTAAATTCTGTGAGTAGTTCTTCCCAGCTTAATCTATAACACTATAATGTGTGCTAGCACACAGGTTAAACTTCTCTTGGGTGCAGCTACTAGAAATGCAGATATAAAAATAAAGTTAGGTATACTGTACATGCAGTTAATAGGATCTGAATCAGGGTCTAGAGATTTTGGGTCAGTTTTTTGAGCCAGGAAAGTAATCTCAAACTGAAGCAATATGTAAAAGTAAAATTATTTTTAAATTCCTTTAAATATTGGTTATTAATACAAATGGATTCCTTTATTTCCCCCTCCTTCTTACAAACCTGTTCTGCCTGATTGTTATGGCTGGGTATTTTTTTAGGCATTTTGAGGAAATACTGACAAAAGGTCAGTTTATTACAAGGGAAGGGGTTTTATTAGATATTACACAAAAACAACTAAAATGTGCCTATTCATAAGGTGATTTATTTGTGCAAAAAGGAAATATATTTAAGAATGATAGACCACTCAAATATTCAGCTCTAGAGCATTAATACAGGTAAATATCATAAATAATTACATTAAATTGGTTACCAAGGAGGTCTAGCAATATCAAGTTGCTATGGAAATGCTTGGTCCCTGCTCAGAGATGCCAGCACAGCTAATGCAATCTCTTCTAGTTGCATCACTTCAGCCAGACAAAAATCAAAAGAGGAGAGGGGAGAAGAAGAAAGTATCAGTGATCCATGTGAGATATAAATCAGGATTTTTGGGGAAAGGACATGCAGAACTAATAAAACTGATATGTTTTGAGTTATGTCAGTATGTCCAAACTTTATTTCATATCCAGAGTACGTCACTGAATGAGAATATTCTTCATCTTGATAAAAAGACAAGAGTCATATTATGGTATGCATATAGATATTTAGTGACCAAGTAATCATGAACTACTCACTTTAACAGTCTTTAGTGAATCTCCAAGTGTTATGGCATATATAACTCTCTTTGTAATGGAATTTTGTCATCCCTTTAGGATTTTTTCCTGAAGCATACAGTTACATCATCGTATTGAATAATGAGTAGATGCTGAATGATGACATATGCTATGGCAACTGTAATGTTATGTGTGTCCCTAGTTTTCCACGATGAGCTAAGGTCATACATTTTGAAATTGAGACCCCACCTGGAGTACTGTGTCCAGCTCTGGAGTCCTCAGCATAGAAATGACATGGAACTGTTGGAATAGGTCCAGCAGAGAGCACCTCTCCTGTGTGGACAGGCTGAGGGAGCTCGGGTTGTTCAGCCTGGAGAAGAGGAGGCTCTGGGGAGACTTTATAGCAGCTTTCTAGTACCTGAAGGGAGCCTGCTGAAGAGGGACTCTCTGTCAGGAAGTGTAGTGACAGGACAAGGAGTAACAGCTTTAAATTGGAAAAGAGGAGATTTATATTAGATACCAGAAAAAAGTTCTTTCCTCTGAGGGTGGTGAGACGCTGGAACAGGTCACCCAGGGAAGTTGGGGCTGACCCATCCCTGGAAGTGTTCAAGGCCAGTCAGGATGGGGCTTTGAGCAACCTGCTCGAGTGGGAGGTGTCCCAGCCTATGGCAGAGGGGGTTGGAACTTGATGATCTTTAAGGTCCCTTCCAACTATAACCATTCTATGACTCTATGATTAGACTCAATATTATGGCCTTAGTTCCCATAGGTACCATGAAGTCTGTAGTTCTTGATTGATGGAAGATCGTACTGCTGAAATACTTAGTTTGGAGTAGAACAGTCTATTCTCACTGCCCATTTGACTATCCCATCTGATGAATTGCTAAAGATTTCCACAATTGCTGTACATGCTAACAAACTTGTGGCGGAGTTTTTGTTGGGACTGGACACTGTATTTTCTTTTCTATTCAGTGGTAAATAGTGATTAAAGTCAAATGCTAGCAGGTTTTGATGTCTACCCTTTCTATCAAACTTAAAGAGGAAAGCACTAGAAGTTTGCTAGACTAAACCTGACTCAGAAGAAAAAAAAAAAAAATGACCATTTTGTGGAATGACTTTAGAGATTGTTGTAGAAATATGAAAGCAAGAAGAATATGGAACAACTTGACCCTAAAGAAGCTGTCTGTCTATTACAGTATAGCTGGGAAATGTTTTGATCTAGAAACAAAGTTTTAAACAGAAGCTGTTGAGCACTTAAAAGTGAAATACAACAGATAAGCTGTTTCAAGTGCTGTGTTAACTTACTGATTTTTAATATTAATGATTGCTATTGCTGATAGCTCATGAAATCACACCAAACTAATAAAAACCCATAGAATATTTAAAAAAAAAAGCTTATGGAAGTAGAATTCTAAAACATCATTTTAAAGGACACATCCTCTGCCACTCTTGATCTCTGATACAGAGTGCAAACAAGTTTCACAAAACCACAAATGCGTTTGGGTTGGTTTTGGGGTTTTTTTAATAGAATCTTTGACTTCTGGTGTAGAGCCAACAAGTCTCACATCCTTTGTGAGATAATTAACTCTCTAATACCTGGAATTAATATAATAGTTTATGAAGTATGCACTTAGCAGAGCAGATGGGGGTGATTAAATGGTGGCTTATTATTCAGTCCCCTAACACCAAATATCATTGTTTGACTCCCATTTAGTAATGTTGGAGCTGTTGTGTTTGTATGTGTTCAAATTTTAATTACAACCATTTCCCAGGTCTGATATTTTCTTTCATTTTTAATACATCTGATTAATGCTTCAGGGCCTACTACCACACTTGCACCATACAAATGAGATTTAAATTCTTCAAGGGTTATTACATTCATTTTTTGATTGTTGAGGGACCTGATTTTTTTTTATTGGGTTCATTAGAGTATATTACTCTAAATCTTCTTTACTAAAGATTTTTCTTCTTTATGAAGGCCTATTTTTAATTGTTGTGATAAGAAGTAATAGAAATTAAAAACAAGCAAAATGGCCAAATGGCTTACATTTAGTAAATGGACTTCATTTGAACAGCATCACTTGGAATATATTTAATACTAAAACAGAACAATAATAACAAATTAAGCATTGCTATGTTTGTATATGCCATTTGCATTTCATAAAATATTAAAATGCTAATCTTTTGTTATACTGACATAGTTCTGTTTGGCTATGTAGGTACCTTTATCTGATTATTTCTGTAATGAGTTGATCAATAGTTGAATACAATTTTCAAATTTGAGCAAGTGTAATCTCCAGGCTACTTGGCAAAGCTTATTTTCCCTTAAGTATGATGAAAACATAGTTCACTATAAATTATAGCTTTTCCCATAGAAAAAGAGATTTAGATCAGTTTGAATAAAAGTGGTGGAAGGAAAAAAGAAAAAAAAAAGATGATTTCAAAACCTGCCTGGACACATTCCTGTGTGACCTGATCTAGGTGTTCCTGCTCTGGCAGGGGGATTGGACTAGATGATCTTTCAAGGTTCCTTCCAATCCCTGATATTCTGTGTGTGTATTCTGTGTGATTCTTTATCAGTAATGCCTTTCAACTTAACCCTATGCTCTCTGCTCCCCATGTCCCATTAAATAGATGTTGAACAAATATATAATGAAAAGCACTGATCAGGAACAGTTTTACTTTAGAAAGCTAGAAAATAATTTCTACGCTTCTCCTTGTGGAAGCTGTCAGTTACCATAAATCAGCAAGACGTATCATGACCTGAAACAAAGTCCGCTAGCACATATCTTTTGAATTGAACTGAGGACAAAGAAATGCCCACTCTGTGCAACCTTTCACTGCTGAGCATGTCAGCAGCTGGAATAATGTCAAGTTTGTGGAGAAATCCCAAACTCAAAGAATCGCAATTGACAATAAAAAGCCGCATAGACAGCTTTTATCAAGGGCAGGATAATCTATATACACAATACAGTATAGGGAGATGCCAAGTGAAAGTAGAAGCTTGACTAAATTATAGCATTTTAGTTTCTTATTTTAATGTCCTATTATTCTTTAATCTGCATCTTGTAGTTCCCCATTTTCCCTTTCTCATCCCCCCTCAGTTTTAACAGCTGACTGTGCAAGGCCAAATGTTCTCAGTGAGCTGTCAATATTATGTCTTTGAGTAACATTGCTATACCTTATATACCCTATTATATAAAGGTACCTTCTTTTATTAAGAACAAATTTTTTTGCTGAATCACAGGCCATACCATAAAAACTACCAACCGAGTTTGCAGTTGTTGGTGGTCAGAATTTCCACTCAAGATTAATTTGCATTAGCACTTCTAATATTTTTCTGCTGTGTTTTCTGTGCTTATGGGCATCCCTTGCATTGTGTCAAAATGCTGGGAAAGCACAAAAGCTCCTTTTGATCAGTCAAAAGATCTGGGCCTGATCTATGCAATGGAGTAGATGGCCGTACTGGATGGTCCAAATAGAGGGATTCTCATCAAAGCCCAAGCCTAGAAGGTGAGCTTTGAGCGGAATGTGTTTCTTGTAGGCAAGATCATAACAAATAGACCTAAGGTAGCTATTGTAATGTAATCAGATAATGACAAAGTTAGCTTAGCATGATCTCAGTTCCACATGATGGAAGTGTGGGATTGTTGACAATTTTTTTTCTTAAGGGTGAGACTTTTAAGATCTTAAGGCCTAATGATTTAAATACATGGCACCTGGAATTGGAGTCAGAATATCCAGCACACTTGAGAGACAGAACATGAAAGGGTCAAAATTTGAAAAAGTGCTCAAGACATCCATGCTCTCCTTCCTATTCTTAAGATGCTTAATGACAACAAGCTGAGCTTACTTGACAATCTGCTGATTTATTTAGGTGCTAAAATAAGCTAAATTCCTTTGAAAATCTGCCCCTAATACCAGAACTGTGAGAGCTACTTATGTATTTAAAAAGGCTTAAAAGTCTAAGAATAGAGAGCTACTATTCATTTGAAGGAAAGAGGTAGAAACCATGATATTTGCCTTGTGGAGTTATGTGCATAGCTTAGTTTTAAAGGGAGAAAAATTGGCTAGGTACTCCAGTGCTTATATCTATGCAATTTAGAGTATTGTCCTGGACTCTTCCCTTCAGGTGAATGTTTAGGAATTTCCTACTTGTGCTCATTTTTTGGCAAAACATTTAGCACTGGAAAATATGAATTATTTGCTGGTTTGTCTTGACACAATTGTTCAGTGCTACTGAACATTGGTCATCTTATTGATCACACCTGCTTATCTCTTAGGGCGATTATGTTTTAAATTAACTTGACAAAAAAATCAGAAGGGATTATGTGACGTTTATTAGTGAAATTTATTTTAAGAAGGCTTTCAGCTGTCAAATCCCTGCATATAACACATATACTGTTTTGAAAACTGTAAACAATTCTTATTAAAGGAAAAAAAATGGACAATATGCAGTGCTAGTTGAAGAACAGTAGTTCCGTTTTGTGGAAGACACTATTTCCAGATGTATTTTCTTTGATGTTTTTTCTCTGGAAAAAGAAAATAATGTTCTGGTTTGATACTGCTTGCCTGGCAGTCTGCCTGGGGGAGATGTCTATGTCAGGAGCTCATGCTTAGTCTTCTGGGTCATCCAGGCTTTCAGCCCACCAGGTGAGCTGCCAGGAGCTAAGCAAACACTCTAGTGAGAGAGTTTGCCATAGAAACATGGTTTGGCACGTGAATCTGGAAATGTGCTTTGGATCCTTTGAATACTGCCAAAATTAAACTGTTTCATGTGATGTTTCAATTTAAGTCAGGAAACGCCATGGAGTAGTATTTTCTTTTTGTTTTCTGTAGACATCTTTAACTTCATCTTGGGCTGGCGAAGGTTATCAAAGTGGTATAGCAGCGTTAATGTAGTTCATGCATGGACAACAGAGCAGCTTTTCTTTTGTGGATTAAGCTCCACTTGTGAAAGTGGTCCAGGGAAAGTTCTTGCTGCTACTTACATATTGTACTTTTGCAGCATATACATAGAAGCATAGTAGTAAAACAAATTCCTCATCTGTTTGCATCCTGATTTTTATGACAAAACTGTCAATCTTTGG
Source organism: Nycticryphes semicollaris (assembly GCA_013400055.1). Taxonomy (NCBI): domain Eukaryota; kingdom Metazoa; phylum Chordata; class Aves; order Charadriiformes; family Rostratulidae; genus Nycticryphes; species Nycticryphes semicollaris. Next base: position 711,011 of record VXBJ01000893.1, on the reverse strand, counting down.
TACTGAGTGCGAAGTAAGTGGTACAGGTACATGAAGGCTGAATACATGGAATACCGCCATTATTGTCTCTAAGTGATGTTCCAAGATTTTGCCACTCATTTGTGGAAGGAAACCCAAAACTTAGTAATGGGTTTGTAGGAGCCTGAAGACAGCTTTTCTCTCTTGCATGACAGTTTCTCCTGGATGAATGCTTAAATTCCTCATTGTCTATGTAACCAAGGAGCAGATAGAATGATGGAGAAAAAGAGCGGCCTGATGATGACAGACAGGCAAGCAGACAAAAGGAAAACCACTATACTGGTGATATTGCCGGAGATGAATGAAATGATAACTGAACAGGGAATTTCTTTCTATAAAACATCACTTTGTTTAAAGCTCTGAGATTTGAAGAAACAGCGTCAGAGGGATTGAAACGGACTGACTCAGTGTGGTATGGTCAAATATAAGTGAGTAAAGAAGTAAATGATAAAGTTATAGCATTTGCTTCATACCCCTTGTTAATAATCACTGTACATATTTGTGTGCATTTTGCATTTGAAATAGCTTATTAATGAGTACTCAGTTGACACAATGTGCATTTGGGTGGGCAAAGGGATGTTAACTACTTGCAGTAAGACAGTGAATCCAGACTGGGTTCCTAGGAAATATAACCAATTTCTTTGGACTCCTGGGCAAGCATTCAAATTGCAGATCATGAAAAGACTGTGTGGTTAAGCCTGTTTCAGTAAGTAAGCCTGAAAAATAGAAAAGCAGTGGAGAAGAAAGTGGGTTGTCTTTTGGTTTGGTTTTTTCTTTTTATTTATTGTCACATACACAGAGTTTGGGGGTTTATAAAGCATTGATGTGTTGAGCTAGTGGTGATTGCATTCAGTAAATAAAGGAAAAATTAATTCCCTCAGATATAATTTCAAGACCTTCTGCTAATACTAGAATATATTTACACATTTTAGGCAGATTAAAACTATAAAAAGGAAGTTAATCAGTTTCATTAATCATAGTAAGCGAGAAACTCCATTGACAATTGTAAGAATGAAAATATGCATCACAATCCATAATTGGTATGGTTTAACTTACTTTGCAGAGTCGGCCTTTGATTTAATGTATCAGTTAATTAGGTAAAATAATTACAGTTTTGTGTTAAATAGATATTCTAGGCATATGGTAGACGGTAATGGGAAAATATGAAGATGAGTAACTATACTGCAGACAGTACTGCTGCTCAGAGCTAATATAAGATATAGTGTTAGCCAGTAACTTTACTGGACCCCAAAGTATTGTCATTACTTTTTTTTTTTCCCTTTCAAGCTTGTAGAAATTTCCTCTCATAAAGTATGACAGGATTATATGATGTACTTTGTAAAACTAAATGTCTAAGAACTAAGCTACAATAAAGTGTATAAAAGGAGCGAATTTTTTTCCGCTGTTCTTGATAACGTTAGTTGAAGAAACGGAAGTGGAACTTTGGAAAAAAAAAAAAGTAGATTCATTAGCATCACCACATGGTACACAGGACAGAATTTTGCTGAAAGGGAACAACTGAGAAAACATCTATTTCCTTTGGGCAGTTAATGTTTTAAAGCATAAAATTAAAGAATTTCATATCTTCAAGATCAAGACTATCTTGAATTTTAAAAGGAATATATCTTCTTCTGGTGTCATAATTCCATGCATTGTCAAAAAGGAAAGCTACAACTCCTTTTAAAAGTTCCTTTGTTGCCCACCTAAGCCTCATTAAATGGTCATCCATTGGGATCTAATCTTCCTGGAATAAAGTCCTGGCTCTGTTTGTCTTAATCTTGAAAAAACAAAACCAAAACAAAACAAAACAAAAAAAAACACAAAAACCCACAACCTTTTAGAAGGGCCAATGCTTCTTCTCCCCAAATATTCAGAAATACTAATATATGAGTTCTACAGCACTTCTAAAGACATTTTGATAGCAGAAACTTTTGCTTTCATTTTTCAGCCGGATAGAGCAAGAATAGCTGGTACAACCTTCAAAGGAAGAATAATTTGCAGGGTTAGCTGCTCTACAAGGTGTGCAATCCCCGCTCAGTAATCAGCTTTTCTTGTGTGGAACATGTTTACCTTGTTGATCCTTTTCACTTAGTTGAGTTTCTCATCTCCTGTCTCAGGGCCCTGAGCAGAGCTTTGTGTACCTTATTGGTGGTGGTTTCCTTCAGTGATCTCATTACCATGTTGTAAAGAAGTAGAATTGTGTTTGGGTGAAACACCTCTTAATATTTTCCTTTGATTCATAACTCCTTAGCACTGAAGATACGTTACCTGTGTGAATTTGACAAGAATGGGATGCTTGGCAAACATGCAGACTACTCTGTGATAAGTAGATGATCACTCAGCTTATAGCACTGATTGGAATATCTTTTTTTTTACAGTTACATCTCTCATACTGTTTTTTTGGTTAGTGTGCATGTTGGGGATCATATATTTAACAAGTTTGGCTTACCCTGCATCTAGTTCGAGTTTGTTGTTGTTGCTTTTCACTCTGGTCAAAAGCAGTATCTGCAAAGAGTGTTGTTTTTTATTAATTCTGTCTGCCAAGGCATTGTATTTGCAAATTCTGTAAATTTTATAAGCTCTCAACGTGTCAAGTTCCTTGCAAGCACTTTGAGTTTAAATCTGGTAAGAACACCAGTATAGCTCCAACTTTTATGTACAGCGCAAAGTGTTTATTGCAACAGGGAAGTATGCAACTATGGCGCCTTATAGTAATAGTATAAGACATCTAGGTATGCTGTATAGATTCACTAGCTCAGAGGACTTGACAAGAGAGTTCTCAGGTGTGTTCAAGTGTCTAATGGAATAATCTTTAAAGTAGATTTTTCCATAGAACAGTAGATGACTTCTTTTTACTACATTAAGACAGGGAGCTGGGCCAGCTTGTCTAGACTATGCTTTTGCCAAGAAAAGTTGGGTCACATGATCCTTGAGGTCCCTTCCAACCTATTCTTCTATGATTCTACAAGGTAAATGGATGATATTATAATCATTTCAAGGTAGCAATACAAAATATTTATTTTAACAGAGAAAGTTCATGGAATCAATCCATTAACAGGTTTTTTTAGTATTGGAAATAATTGCTAGTGAAGTCAGGAAAGTGTATACTTTATTTTAGACGTTTCATTTCAAAGAAAGGAAGAAAGCAAATCAATAGCTGTCATAGTATCAAGGAGGCTGGATAATTTTATTTAATTACATATATAATGTGTATATATGCATTTAAAAAGAGGAATTTCTGTATTGTCAGTACTTCATAAGGCTTCAGTTTGAAGGTTCTTTTCAATCTCTTCCTTGGTTTAAGCTAAATGATGCTGTGCTTAAGTGTAGCAGTTTTCTTAAAGTTTTCTTGATTGCGCAGCAATACTGTTGGCAATAACTGTGTAAAATAAAGTCAATAACTGATCTGGAAATAAAGATCAAAGTGAAGAAATTATTTTATTTTACACATAATGGTTCACATTCTCAGGATTTTTCCTTCTTAATAGGAGTAAAATATAGCATTCTGTCATAATTATATAACATCATAATCTGGAATTTAAAAGCATATCAACCATTATAAAAATTTGATAAAACTGAATTGAAAATGGAACTGGATCCTTATTTTATTCTACAGCACAACCTGGATTTGTCTATTCAAGTTTAATACCATGGAAAATGGCAACATGAACTGATGAACAGTGAAGTAGTACTTCATGTGAAGCTTTGTCTTCCCTCATAACTCAACACAAGGCACTGATATTTTTGAATGCATTTTTAGCCTTAAAGCATTATAACGTGCTATAAGTACATAACACATAATGCATTACAATACAATGAATTTCAAAAAATTATCACTAGATGATTTATTGTTTGTGGTTTCCCCCTCTTTCAGTGGAAAATGTGGCTACACAGGGGTAAAAAAAAAAATGAAAATCTTTGCTTTTCCTTTTGATGAGATGTAAACAATATATTGTATTTTGGGTCAAATCATATCAGATGAAACAATTCATTGAACCAAATAATGAAGCATTTCATTATGGATCTGTCTGAACCTAATTAGTGCCTGCCTAATGAGAAGGCACCAAAGTATCTCATGGGAGTTGTGTAGGTGTGTCATGCCCTCCTTTTCCCACGCTTTTCCTGGCTGGCCTACATTTCTTAAGCATACTGCAGTGTCTCCTTTGGCTAACGACAGCAGCAGATCACATGCAGATTGTGTGCCCCAGAGAGAGCAGGTCTTGATGGAGAGGACAGCTCTGCTAACTGTTGACCATGTCAAAAGCTAGCAGCTCTGCTCTTAAAGTAGCTTTTTAAACTGTTTCCTTTAGACCTCAAACTCCAGTTTCTGATTCTGGAAAAATTCTGTGTGAATACCACGATTGTATGCGAGAGCAGTTGCAAGGTTGTTGCTGTTGTGTGCTTAGTTAAAATAGTGACCTGTTTAGTGAATTACCATGTTCCCCCTTGCATGGAGATTATAGTACTTATCTTGCTATCTTTTAGCTTGCTTCAAATTGTTGATTTTGATATAGATGGTTCTTTCTGACCTCGTAGGATCAGAAATTGGACCTTGGTGCGACCTCACCTTGGACACTGTATGCAGTTCTGGGCCCCGCAGTTCAAGAATGCTCTGAAGGTCCTTGAATGTTTGTAGTGGAGGGCAACAAAGCAGGGTTAAGGACTGGAAAGGATGTGCTGTAAGAAGCCGCTAAGGCCTTTGGGCTTATCTAGTTTGGAGAAAAGGAAGCTGAGGGGTGACCTGAAAAGAGAAAGTGAAGAGGAAAGTGCTGGTCTCCCTAGTGTACAGTGACAGGATGCGTGGGAAATGGTCAAAGCTGTGCTAAAGGAGGTTTAAACTGGACATTAGGAAGCATTTCTTTACTAAGAGGGTAGTCAAATGCTAGAATAGGCCTCTTAGAGAGGTGGTTGATGCTCCAAGTCTGTTAGTGTTTAAGAGGCCTTTGGGTAATAACATGCTTTAACTTGGTCAGCCCTGAATTGCTCAAGCATTTGGACTAGATGATCGTTGTAGGTCCCTGTTAACTGAAATAGTCTATAATCTTTGATATTTTCATCTTCATTCTGAGCCGTAAGACCTTGCACAAATACCCAAGCAGAAGGAAAGTATTTATATTTCTTTTCATGATTCTTTAAATGGTTTGCACTTTTAGTAGTGCAACCAAATTTATTACTTCAGAGATTTAAAAAAAAAAAAAATTACATAAATGCTTCCCTTCCCCCACACCACCCCCATCTTGTGGGTGTTTTCTTTACCCCCACAACTTAAGAACGTCAGTGGTAACTGTTAAAGGCTGATAAGACTCTGTCAGGCTTGAAGTGTGCCTGAATGGAGACCTTCATCTGAAAAAGAGGAGCTATTCAGGCAGATTTCAATTGCTTGTAGTTGTGTTTACTCCAATTTACAAGTACTGGTTTATAGTGTGTGTAAGAGGTAATTGTTCAACTGAAATCTGACCGCAGTGGAAACGTTTGTTATCATCTTAGTGAAGTGTTTGAGAACACCTTGAAAAATAGCATTGTAAGGTAAATTGATTTTTGGAAGCCCGTGTCTAGGTGAAATTACAATTTTCAAAGTTTGTAATATTTCTCTTTTAATTTTCCTCATCATAATTTTTTTCCCCCAAATTGGAGGAACATAGCGAAGGTAATCACAATATATCTTATCAGACAAAGGAGGGAAAAGAAGCATGTGCCAGATGATTCAATGAGCAAGGAGATGTAGTGGCCAGATGGGAATGTTTAAGTAATGAATGACTTGGGGGTAGCAAGAGGGAAGCAGACATAGTGCACAGATATTTATCGGTTGTGAATAGATTGAAGTGTTGCAAGCTGAAATTATTCATTTTAGTCATTTTATTGAGCAGCCGGCGGTGGTATCCTGAAAAGGATGATAAACATCACACATGTGGAGTGTCTTCAGACATTATTGAGTACTGCAAAACTGCTACAAAATTTTACCACCCAAATCACAAGGTATGCCCAGCTGTTCTTTGCTAACATAGCTAATGGGGGGGAGAAAACCCCACAGCTGTAGGTACAGAAATCAAAATAAACACCCACTCCCTAGAATAGTAGGCAAGAAGAAGAGATATACAAAGCAGATCTTTAATGTTACTATATGTGGCAACACTGACATATTTTTCTTTGCACTAACTTCTGATTCTCCATGTCATTTGTTGTTTGAGTACTGAGGGGAAAAAAAGTACAGCAAAAAACAATAGCCTTCATTATGAGGAAATATGAGAGCTGGGAAAATATTTAGGAAAAAGTCTCTGTCAACATTTTTTGAATTTTGAAGTAGCTTTGCCTTGATCATACTTGTACTCTATTTCTTCACTTGCAGAAGTAGCAAGTTTTAATGGAGAGGATATCCTCAGAGGTGAATTACAAGGTTGGTTGAGCAAGCGTCTGAGTTTGACATAGAAAAGTTACCTTCAGAGTTAGATGGTGTACTACCATCTCTTCACTTGTTCAAACATGAGCAACTGTGAACACTGTTTATTTTGGAACTAGGTGTAGATCAATTGGACTCAAAATAGAGCTCACGTGGCTTTCAAGCAGTTTGAGATGTAGGTGTCACATAAAATTCTTAATGGAATTAATCTGGATATGTGGAATTTTTTAACTTGGGCAAACTTCTGGGGAATCAGTCTTGCCCTCCAGAGGGACCTGGACAAACTCAAGAAGTGAGCCTGTGCAAACATCATGAAGTTCAACATGGCCAAGGGCAAAGTCCTGCACCTTGGTCAGGGCAATTCCTGGTATCAATATAGACTGGGGGATGAAAGGATCAAGAGTAGCCCTGCTGAGAAGGACTTGGGGGTGCTGGTGGATGAAAAGCTGGGTGTGAACCAACAATGTGCACTCACAGCCCAGAAAACCAACCGTATTTTGGTCTGCATCAAAAAAAAGTGTGGTCAAGAGGTTGAGAGAGGAGATTCTGTCCCTCTACTGTGCTCTGGTGACACCCCACCTAAATACAGTATCCATCTTTGGAGTTCTCAGGATAGGAAATACATGGACCTGTTGGAGTGGTTCCAGAGGAGAGTCACAAAAATGAAGAGATGGATGAAACACCTCTGCTATGAGGTCAGGCTGAGAGAGTTGGGGTTGTTCACCCTGGAGAAGAGAGAACTCCAGGGAGACCTTATTGTGGCCTGTCAATGATTAAAGGAGGTTATAAGAAAGATGGGGAGATTTTTTTATTTATTTTTTTTTTTTTTGTCAGAGCCTGTTGCAGTAAGACATGGTAATGGGGTAATGCTTTTAAGAGGGTAGATTTAGACTGGAAAGAAGGAAGAAATTTCTTTACAATGAGGGTGGCAAAACATTGAAATGGATTGCGCATGGAGGTGGTAGATGCCCCATCCCTGGAAATATCAAGAGCAGGTTGGACAGGGCTCTGAGCAACCTGATCTAGTTCAAGATGTCCCTGCTCATTGCAGGGGGGATTGGACTATACGACCTTTAAAAATTCTATGATTCTACAAATATATACATTGTTCAGTTAAAAAAAAAAAAAAAAAGGCATTAAATGCCCACATTGCATCAGTAGTAGCTGCTGGTACTTCCAGCCACTGACCTGACAAAATAAGGTTGGGTTTTTTTTCCTGGTTTAAATCCAGTTTCACTAATCCTAAACATAGAATATAGGTGTTTTAAAGAAAATATCAATAAGCCTGATATGTTAAAAAGATTTCCAGCTGATTCCTGATTCCTTCACTGCTTAGGTTTTTTCTTTCTCATTATGTGGTATTGATGCTAATGTTTCTGAATTTTCAAGTCTCTTTTTTTAAATGTTGTCCTGATACTTGTGACTCTTTGTTAGAAGTATTATGCTGCTTAGCAATTCCTATTTTTCTAACACTAATAGATTTTTATCAGTGTTAAAATTATTTCTTGCTACGTTACATATTTTCTGAGTCATAAATCTTAGTAAATTCATGCAACGGTTAGTTTTAAAGAAACCAGACCGAGTCAACAAAAATACTTGTAATTGTCAGCTGCATTATTTCTGAAGAACGTAAGAGCTTACCCTTCTCTAAAGAGAGGAGGAAGTGCAGTCACTACGTTTTTGGGAATTTAGGAGTGGATTTGGCTTCCTGTAGCTAAAATTTAAAATATTTTCCCTCACTCTTAGAGGCCCAAAACTATATTGTCCTCATATCCTACAGGTATGTAAGGACAACAGATTCATGAGGCTGTGTTTAATTTAAATGAATATGTATGAGAAGATAGAATTGGGGATCATAACGTAGAATATAAAAATAGGAGAAAACTAGGTATATGATGAATAAGTGGCATGCTTTTTGGGAAGTCTAGAAATTTGCATTTTGGAGAATGTGAAATGAGATTTGAAAAGATCTGAAACTAGTAAGCTTAGGACATAAAATAAATTAATTAGACTAGAGATTAAGGGGTGATCATACAAAGAGACTAATGAGGAGCAGAGTTAGAAACTAGGCCAGATATTCACATTGGGACACATAGGCTATGGACAAATTCTGGAGCTCAGAAGAGCTGCAAAGAGGGGGGAGGGGGAGATAGGTATCCTTATGGTATAGGGGCTAATCTTTCACCTGAGACAGCTTTGATTCCAAACTTATTTAGTAATAAAAAAAAAAATTGTATGATATTGTCTTGGGATGTGTAAGACATTGCAGATCTCTGCTTCACATGGATAGAGAATAGCATCATGAACCATATAAAAAGTAATTTGTGTATTATATTAAGTATAATATTCTCCAAAACTTGATTTAGCTGAAGGAAACTTCTTTTAAATAATTAATTTAAATTATGTTTTTTCTTTTTTGGAATGGATATTACTTATTTCAGAATTACCTTGAGAAACAAGAAAAGAGCTAGCTACAGGGTATTAAGTTCTCTCATTAGGGATAGAAGACGTATGTACATCAGAATAACATAACTAGGAAAAGCCTATTGTATCTTTGTATTCACTAACATTATTTTAATTTTGTCTGGAGCACTTTGGCAAGTACTAACAAACAGAAATAAAACAGTGAGAATAATAAATATGTCTAAATGAGAAGAAACATAACAGGAATTGAAAGAATATGGTTTGGAAACATACAAATGAACTAAGAGTGAGAATGATTGATTAAAAGGGAAGTTTTATGACCCATCACTTTGATGTGAAGAAATGTAGGTGTTCTTAACACCAAGCTGAGGTTCTGATATTGACGTGATTTAATAATGAACTCATATCAACAATTTTCTATTCCAGTGTGGTCAGGATTTCACTTCTTTCTCATGATAAAAATGGGATACCTGTCTAAATGCCTTCCATTCCAGATTTTTGTAATTATTATTTCTCTCCTGTTGAACTGGGAGCCCTTTGTTACATGCAAATTAGATCAGAAAAAGAAATAATAAGTGGAATTAAAATGGGTGGCTGGAGGAAAATGTATTAAAAGAGAATGAATGGTGAAAAGATAGATTAAAAGAAAAGCCTTCATAGCTACCATAGGAATCTAAGTAACCTACTGAAGCAGACCTCTTGAAGGAAAGCAAAAGGAGACGTTTATATGAAGATTAAAATTGCCCATGAGTAAAAGAGTTTTGTGCCTTGGAATTAGTGATGAAAGCAGGACAAGAAACTGTGTTTAGTATGCATTAACAGTTCAAACAGTCTTCTACATTAATCTTCTGTGTCAGGTAGTTTCCCGATACTGCATCTCCAGAGCAATCTTCTGCAGCATGAAGATATACACTCAGAAGGAAAACTACAACACAAAAAGGAATAGATCAGAAGGAAGGGAAGCCTAAAAAAATCAAACCTCCCAAATACCCATGTGATAAAAGTATATAAGGCAGTAAATAATGAAAGGGAATATCAGACCCCTCTTAGACTGATTTTGAAAAATATTTTCCTTTAATATGAGTAAAGCTTTCCTGCAAAGCCTAAAGGAAGACTGAAAAAATAGATACGAGATCAATATTTAATTTCACAGAAGGACATACCTAGGCACAGGAAGTCTCCTCTTTAAGATAGCTTGCAAGGCAGAAAAAAAAAAATAATCTACCTTTGAAAAATGCATATATAACTCCTGTGCCCTACGGGGGGGAAGAGGGGAGGGAAGGAGTTTTATTGTGGAGTTCTGCTTCTATTAAATAAAAATACTTTTTAGTGATTTTGATTAATAAAATTGCAGTAAAATTCAGACCATTTTGCCTGCTCCCCAAGGACAGCCTGGTATGGCTACATACACTTATGACAATATTTCTCATCTGTATGTGGATCAGGTGGAATTTCTTCCATTTCAGTAAAGTGCTTGTTCACAAAATGGTGTCTTTGCTAATTTTATGGCAAGGTACAGCAATACTTTCCTTGGTTTCAACAAAATCTCGTGTTTAAATAGAGGGAGATAAATTAATTACTCTACAGAATTTTTCTACTATTACATTAGAAAAAAGTTGTAAAATCAATCCGGAAACTATATTTCTAAAGCCACTTCAGGTAAGAATGCAGCTATGGGAGAGCAGGGAGAATATTTTGTGTCCAAATATAGAATATATTTCTTTGCTGAGATATAAATGACTCTGCATACTTGAAACACTGGAATGAAATTAATGTAAGTTGAGGAAATAAGGAAGTAGTCTCAGAAACACTGCTGCAGGAGAAGGCAATGTAATTGCTGTACTGACTTTTTCCCTTTATCCAGGATATAGAGGCCACATGTTCAGTCCCCTTCCTTTACCTGAATACCTTGTTGTCCTTCCCTTAACAGAAATGTTTTGTGAGTGTGGAGTGTGGATTGAAACAGACAGAAATATCTATAAATTGTATCCTTGTTGTGAAAGAATCTGTGATAAAGAGGGGTTTTGAACTATGGTACATTGCAGAATGATGTCCCCTAGCCACTGGTGGTCTTTTTGTTTTCATCAATAAATATTTAACAAGTACTTTGCTGCAAAATATATAATGGAAATATAAAAAATTATAATTTCGGGGTGAGAGGAAGGATAAAATATTATCTTCTGAATTTTGACATGAAGCAGCTACTTTGATTCCTTTTTTTCAGGGTCATGTTGAAAAATCATTTATTAGTATGCAATTCCTAACCAAAAGGCACAATTTCTCTTAATATTATGAGTGAGATGACTACAAAAGACAAACAAGCAAAATGTAGTATTCTCTGGTTTAGTTCCCCTGGAAAAAGTTGATGGAGTTTTTTAATTCAGTGGTTTAGCTCAGGCCCAAAGAATACTTCAGGAGTGGTGGAATCTGTTGATTGAGAGTTGCTGGGCTGTCATGTGGTTCTTGAGATAGGTGAAACCACGTTCAGCGATAGGATATGTAACGATAAATCTTAGTTTAACTACTCACCATCTTGCAACTTGTACTTGAGTCTTGCAGGACTGGGCATCTCCTTACCCAGCAAAAGTACATAAAATTAATACACTACATATTTTCCCATCTGTTCCTTCTGGAGTTGGAAAAAAAATCTTTTGTTGTTTTCAGCATTTTGCAGGACTTGGCCTTGAATGCAGAATGTGGCCCTTTGGTGTCTACTGAAATATTGTAAAGTGTAAGTTTGATAAATGTGCTGAATTGGACTGTATACCTACTGAAGCATATTTTGAATACTCCTCCCAAAAATGTCATGTATAAATAGAACTGCTTTAAAATATTGCATGCATCTGGTTTTGTAGAAGATGTTTGTGCCTCTCTGGTTTCTTGCTTGTTAAAACGTCAATTATTGCAAACTATCTCTGTAATTTCTGGATCATTACCCATTTTTCCTTAAGCAAAAAGTATCCTTGTTCAGAGATTGCCTAGTGTATAATCTGGTTTGTCTACATTTGTAATGCTTTCAGGAGATCTGAAGATCTGTTGCAATACCGTTAATTACTTTTACTATGTCATAAGTTGTTTATTTTACTGTGTACAGAAGATATTCCCATTTTGGTGTGTTGAATGGGATTGAGTTGCTTTGGTATCTGGTAATGATAATAATGAGTATATATCAGGAATTTACTGAAGAATTCACTGAATCTTTGTATAGATTTCTGATTTAACAGTCAAGGACATTCAGCAAATATAGCAGTGATATCAGACCTATCTATTATGTAGAATAAAAGCATTCTCTGGCATCACAACCATTTTGGACTTGATAGAAAAGTTTAATGGGACAGCATAATTTTCTTGCAGTGCTGAGAGTTTTTTTCCCTTGGACATTGTGAGATGGTCTTTTTGCAAGTGAAGTATAATGGCATGCTTAAAACCATAGGTGTTCTTTTGGAAAAGATGCCTGTTTTCTCCTCTGAAGAACTGAGGTAATTTCATATGTATGTCTCTGTATTTCAATTACAGGAAGTTTATTCTCTTAGGCATGTAGCCTTCAGTTACAGCCACTGTCATGTGAAATAAATGTACTGATAAAGATAAATAGTAAACAAAAGAAGTTTCTGCTGCAGGTGGCAGTGGTTTTGGAGTTCATTTTCAAGATACTGGGCAGTGTTTGTAATTGCATAAACAGAAACAGAGATTACTGCATTAAATAAACCTAATGTACATGTAATAAGCAATGCCAATGAATATTTGTCAGATAATTAAAGTTCATATCTAACTGCTTGTTTCTTGGAGAAAGCATTTTTCTCAGATGTATTGATCTAAGCTAATATTACATTGCAGCTCCTTAAAAAAAAAAACACCACTGATATTTCATGTTGCCACCATTCACATCTGTTATATTGTGTTATGGGTAGTGAACAACATAATAAAATTTTATTTGCTTTTTGCTTTTTTCTGTTTCTGTTTGGTTTGTCAGACACTTTTTTTTTTTTGAAGCAATTCATGCATGTGTTGCTTTTTCCTTTGGTTAATGGTTCGTATGTGCTCGTAGAGTTTTGATTTTCAACAATTAAAGTGCTGGCATTAATGAGGTATATACACACTTCTTATGGGTGGCTCACTGCTTCAGTTTACATTAAACCATATGAAGAGGAAATGGGCTTTAATTTCTGTTTGTCTATCTTAGTTTCTATACCTCAGTTTATCTTTTGGCCAAGTCAGTACCAAGTAGGTATCTTGCTTGTAAAGTGCTTTATGAAATACTGATGACCATTATTAGCGATTAGAAGTAATAACTGCTAGCACTATTATTGATGTATGGTTCTTTGCTTCTATTAGAAATGAGAACATTTTATTTTGTTTCCATGTTTAGTTCTGGAGGATGAATTGGGATGCTTTTAGAAAATGGACAGTCGGCTCCAAGATATCTACAAGTTACATTTCCTCAACTAAAAGTTATTTGGTGTATAGAGTGTGTCTACTTTTTCCACTTCTGTTCCTTGCAGCACTTTCTAGTAGACATTAATTCTCAATTTTGGAGCTCCCTTCAGTCGCCCACATAATTCTGATATCTGCCCACTGCTAATGAATATGAATGAAATGAAAAGCAATCCCTCATAACGTTAAATAATTACTGTAGAGTCTGATAGAAATGGGCAGGTTTACATAAAACACTGTAAAGTATATTTTTTTAAGAACCCTCCCTGTTATTCTTTGAAGAACAGATGTCAAAATGTGCTGCAGTAATTTCTCTGAGAAAGGAAATTGTATTAAATTAGAGGCATAAAAATCACACAAGAGGCAAATACTTAAATTCTTAAATTAAATTTTATACAGTAGTGTGCATATGAATAGAGCTGCTTGAATTATTCATTTTGCATAACTCATTGGCCAAATTTAAGCCTTTTATGTTGAGGCACATCATGATTTTGATAGCTTTATTTTTTTATTATTTATAGCGCTTCAATTACGTATTTGTATGAACAAATATATAGTGCATCTTGTTTTGAAAAATACTTGGCCAAAATGATGGAATAGAATTGTGATGTGGTTTTTGAAGTCCATCATTAATCAGCTTTCTTAGAAATTAACAAAATAATAATAATTCCATCATAATTAGTAATGGAAAAATTTGCATAATGATCAACAGCACACCTACATCTGCTCTTGGGTTAAAACATTTACACAGAGATATGCGAAGAGAATGGATTTTAGGGTAAGCTGCTACACAAAGCAAATATTGAACAATTTGATTACCTGGTTTTGAAAAGAATAAAGTGATTGTGGATTCTTAGCAGTTGACATTTGACAACTACTTTTTAAATTTTTTATTTTAGAAAATTACTGTAGAACAATAAAGTGGACTTTAATAGGAAGAGTGAGTGTATAAGATGAACGTGAACTGAAAATCATTACACTGTTAGGATTGTAAACCTGTGTGAGGATCCACATAGAATCAGTATGCATTAAATCTTTAGCTTCCCTGGTGAAAGTAGATGGAAAGTTCAAATATTTCCCTTCTGACAATGCTGACACTACTTGTTTGCTTTGGCAATAATGTCTAATTCTTTCCCAGGCAGATTATGTATATAGTTACATAACTACAAATACAAATAATAATGAAGTAAAATAATGAAAATAAGCATTTTATTGCAGGTATCTGTAAATGTGCCATATATAAACAAACCCGCTTAATTATTTTCTTAGTCTGGTTACTTGATTTGGGTTAATGAACTTGCATATTGTGTTTTACAAATAATTAGATGTTTCCCAAATTAGTCTCTAGCATTTAAAGCCTATGCCTAGACTCAACAGGAAAAGAGGAAATGGCCTCGAGTTGCACCAGAGGAGGGAGTGAGGTTCAGATTGGATATTAGGAAAAATTTTTACACTGAAAGGGTTATAAAGCCTTGGAATGGACTGCCCAGGGAAGTGGCTGAGGTACCATCCCTGGAGGTATTTAAAAGACAGGTAGGCACAGTGCTTAAAGACATGGTTTAGTGATGGTTTTTATCACAGTTAGGTTGAGGGTTGGACTGGATTATTTTAAAGGTCCCTTCCAACTTAGACCATTCTATGAGTTCAGAAAGAAAATAGAATCATAGAGTCATTTCGGTTGGAAGAGATCTTTAAGGTCAAAAATACTACTTTAGAAACTAAACCATGACAACTTTGAAAATTCTGGCACCGGTAGCCCCTGGTACCAGACACAACATTTCTGGGTTATGTTAATGAGGTCTGTGAAATTGTCCCAGTGTGCTATGATGTGTCAAAGTAAAACATGGATAGAAGATATTTTTTTATAGCACTCATATTCTTTCATTGTCATGGCACTGAGCACGTTGCAGGACTCTTAGATACACAACACATTGCTTAGATATCAATGTGTTGCCCATTCGACAGATAAATACGTTGTTAGCAAATATTTTGTGGTCTCCAAGATTTGAAGCACTCAGTTTGTGCTGGGCAGACGCTAAAGTCAACTTTTGTAGCAGGAGTGGAAGTTTCTAGTTTACTCTGTCACATTTAAATAAGAAATGAAAAAAAATCTACTGGAAGTGAGTGTAAATAATCAGAGTTCAATGTGGTTGGGGTCATAATTTTAATAATTTAATTTTAAAGCCTATGATTAAAGGCAGCCATGCCACTACCTTTGGTCCCTGCCAGAGAGTCAGTATTACAGCAGCTCTGCTGACTATTTGAGGAACATGCTGATTTTCTGTCATGTATGGAAATCCTTCCATAGGAATGGGAATTGCACACAACCAGTTACTGTCATGTTCGTAGGCAGCAGTTACAGCTCTGCGTCAGATGTGATAACTCCAGTGAGCCTTTAATGTAACAGCAAGTTAACAACTACTGAAGGAAAGGAAACCTGTTTTGTGTCTGTCTTCCATAAATACATAGCATTGGATCATACCAAGCAAAATACTCCTAGAGACCAAACACTTGGTTAGATAGTTACCCCTGTAAGAACTGCTGAATCTCAGCCCTATTCCTCTTAGACATGAAGAAAGATCATGTTTTTATATGGGACTGTTATATATTTATATTTAGTGAGATCCTGTGGGTTCACCCCAGCAGTATAAGTGGACAAGCAGTACAATTCAGAGCTTTTTTTTTTTCCTTTTGTTGTGTTCAGTGATCTTTCTTTGGGAGACCAAGCAAAACTACCTTTACATAAAGGAAAAGAGAAGCTATTGTTGAGGTAGGCTGTGACAGCTCTCTGCAGTGACTGTCATCCCAGATGTCTCTGGAGAAAATTCACTTTTTGCAGGTACCAATAAGGGTTGCAACCTGAGGGATTTAAGGCATGTAGCATTAATGGGCACTTTAAATGTTTTTCTATTATAATCAGCTATCTTTGCCAGCTTCAAAACCTTTTTCTCCATCCCGGTCTCCCAGAGGATTTGCAGCAGGAATCTGTGCCTTGCTCTCGTGGAGTATCTTAGGTTTGGCTCCTTGCCAGGAAGCTGCAGCTTATAATTTCTGGTTTGTCCCAGTCTAGCTTTTTTTCTACTTTTCTATATCTGTATTGAGATTTCAGTGAACTCTCTCTCCCTTGCTCACTCTCTCTTTTGTGCTTTGTTCACTCTTGAGCTTTCACGTGCTTTTTCTCTCTCCTAATGGCAAAAGCCTAGAGCACAGAGATGTTGTAATACTAAACTACTACTGTTTTTTAAAAGTGAGACGTGCTGTGCTGCTCACCAGACTGGACCATGCTATTTGTTTGGCCCTTGGAGCTCATGTCACAGTTACACACCACCTGGACCTGTGTCAAACTTTTTGCCAGTGTATTTGGAAAGCATTGACAAAAAAAAACTTCATTTCCTTTTGCCAAGTCCTCTTCAAAATCTTATTGATTAGATATTTCATTATCAATAATACTTAATAAAGTGAAGTTTAAGTTAAGCTTAACAAAGGTTTTGTAAGTTTTACAAAATGCTACGAGTTGAACACACCTACATGGTGCAATGATACAGGGCAATAAATAGGAGTGGTGGAAAATGTGTAAGAGAATGCCACTTACAAGAGAAGGTGCAATGTATATAAGAGCAATTGAGAGTGGACATTTTTGGCAATTATCTAAAATGTAATTGTATAAAGTTTGCAGTGTATTTTTATTCTTAGTCCGTTCAGTAGACTTCTCCTCTCTCATGGTATACTCTCTGTCCTTGCTGTACCCTGTGAAAAACAGAATGGTTGAAACTGGAAGGGACTGTTGGAGGTCGTCATATCCAACTCACTTGCTCAAGCAGGGCCATCTAGAACAGGCTGTCCAGGACCATGTCTAGATGGCTTTTGATAGTGTAAAATATATAAATAATATTAACATGTTTTAACTGACATTCTCTGGGGGAAAAAATAATCTATGAAGCAAAGAAAACAAAAATAGAAGCAGGACAATAGGAACAAGAAAAAAGTGCTCTGGACAGTTTTATGAACTTCATCTGATTGTTGAGCAAATGTTCGTTTCCCTTTTGTCTCTTGAAGATGTGGATGGGCTGTAATTCTTGGGAATATTGGCAAAATTTTTATCTTTGATTTCACATAATATCACTTTCAACTTGAAGTATTTGTAATTCATGAAAATACTCAGGATTATCATTGGCAGTGATAGAACTTCACATTTATTCCTCACTCAAGAATCTGTATGCAAAAGAAATCTTTAATAACTGTCTTTACAGACATTACAGTGCACTTTGTTTTGCTTTGGTTTGCCCTAACAGTTAATGTGATACATTGGAAAACAGGAACAGCCAGAATCAGTGAGATTCAGGGCCATATTTTAGCTATTGTATAAGCAGAGCTCATGAATCTCTGTCCCAAAGAGTGTAAAGGTTGCAAAAATCGGCTACAGAAAGGGATTTACAAAAACAAATGATTATTAGTAAAAACCTAGGTTTTTTACATTTTTAATGGAACCAATAATATAAAATGTATCATATAGAATAATCTGCAACATAAAAAGGTCATTGTTGTTCAAAATCTGTCTTTATTGGTTGGGAGTGTTTGACAGTTACACTGGCAAACTGGGGTACCTGACATCTTCATTTTGTTGTAAGATGCCCACACTCTTGAGAACCATGGTCATTCTCAAATTATGGAATGCTGAGCCAGGAACTGAGGACATATGATTCTAGCGCTTACCAGTCTTTCATTGTATGTCTTATGTAATAGTCTTATATTCTCTGTGCCCGGCTACCTTGGAGACTAACACGTCTGTTTTTATGGGCTTAAAGAAAGAATAGTCTTCTAGGAGGTGGTTTATGTTTGGATTAGGATGGCATGAGTGAAATCAAAATCAAACAGAGAATGTTTTTAATTTTTATTTGACATAAATGTCTTGTTAGCCTAGAACATTCTAGAACTTTCAAGATGGCAGATTCAGAAATGGGAACTGATATGTAGGACTATTCAGTAGAAATACTTCAAAAATTCTTATTTAACCAAAGACTTGTAGACAAGGATTTTAAGCTCCATGACAGTCCCTTTGAAACCAATACGCTACTTGAAGCACTTGGAAAAGAATCTTACTAATCTAAGAATCAAACTAAGTGTTGTTGGTGTTATCTTATTCTAAAAGCAATATTTTTAGGTAAAGCTACCACTAAACAGAACAGAAATACAAGATTTTCAGGAGTATGTAGTTGGTTGGCATCTTCATAGACAACATGGTTGTTCCTTTTGATTTTCCTATTTTTTAGCGGTTCATTTTATTACAAATATATCTCATTTTGTGAGGCATATTCTGATTTTAATTGGCACTTTAACTTGATAAAGCAAACAAGTTACTGTATATTTTATGAGCATAGAATTACTGTACTGTCTGTACACAGTCATACTATTATTACATGCAAGTGATTTTACCCAGCTTTACCCATTTGAAATGTAGGCCAGTTTCTCTCAGTGATCTCAGTCTTCTGATTGTATTTTCATTTTTATTTTTTATTTATGCTTTGTTCATTCCCAGGAAATCTCCTTCCTGCTTTTTGAGGAGTTTTTTGTTCTTTTTTTAGACGTACTTGAGGAGTTTCGTACTATTAATTGTATAACTGCAGTTATCTTTTGGAGTGGCAATCTGCTGTTTGAACTTTATTCTCCTTCAAAGAATTTTTTACAGTCCAGAAAAGTTAGGCTTTGTGTGTTACCTTTAATGGACTCCTCAGTCTTTTTGCAATAGAGACAGACTTGTAGATGATTACATACACTGTAGATGAAAGTGCAATAAATGATACAGTCTTTTGTTTGTCCTTTGGCATCCTGAACACATTTCGCTTGTCAGCTCATGCATTTGATTTTTCTTAGCAATTTTTTTTTTTTCAAAGATTCTATGCATCTTTTAAATACACCTAACACGAAATCTTAAAAAGAGGAAAAAAGTAATATCCAAAACTTTCAACAAGTAACATCCTTTCTTCTAGGAGTAATCAAGAAGTACTGGACAAAAAACTTTCTTTTCAACAGATAGTGCTACTGTATCAAAAAAATTTTTAGATCTTATTTGTCATATTTTTAGAACTTTTTTCCTCTTTCTAATGAATAGGATATTTTGAATTAAATTCTTTTTTTGATCAATATTATACCATTTCAGTTCAAAGTGATGTCTCAAAATGAAAATAAAATATAGTTATAAGAAAAGAAATGTTCAAAATTTAAAACAAAGTAATTGCATAAACGTTTTTATGATAAAATTTAAGACTTTTTCAACTTACTAGGAGAAAAAGTTTATGAAATTCTTACAAAAGCTAACCTTAGGAAAAATTCGTCTTTGCTGTTTTGATAGTTGACAATTTATATTGCGGTCTATTTAAAGAAATGTAGCACATTAAATCAGTAACTTTTTGTATTAGGACAGCTTTTTGCATACATTTATTCACATGGAGAAAATTCTTTAGCCAATTTGTTTGTTCCCCTCTCCCCCTTCCCATTGTTTTTTGCTTAATCCAAGATTTTCGCTCCTCCTTCCTTATTTTGTTATAAACCATGTGGTGCTGAGAGCTGAGAAAGTTAAAAAAAAAAATAAATAAATAAAAAAACCATAGCGATTCATTGATTTATTTTTTTTATTTTATTTTTTTCCAACTATACCGATTGGTTACTTCCAAACGAAGAAAAACAAACAAAAGAAAACAAAATCCCAGCAAACCAGTGTGAGCTGAAAACCCGTTTCTATATCTGCTAGGTACATAGCATTTATGGGCAAGGAAAAAATACCTTTTACTTTCTCAACTCAAAGTAGCCTTTCCACAGTCCTCCTATAGGTTTTTCCTTCTTAGAAGCTGCTACACTATTCCGATATAATGTATTTTAATATACACTGCATTTGGGCATGTACAGGACTCAGGTGTAGAAAATTTGAACCCAAAACCAATTTGAGATGATGCATCAAGCCTGACAGTCTGGCTGCATTATTTGTTATGCCTAAAAGTTGGTTGAGGCAGAGGCAAAAAAAAAGCCAAAGAAGCTGGAGGGAAAAGAGGGCTGGAGAGGGCATAGAAGCCAGGAATGCACATACATGACTGGAAAGGCACACCATAAAAGGAGACTGAGGCAGAGAAGTATCATTTCAGCCATAGAGCTTCTGACATTTGAATAGACAAAATCACAGCACTAAGTCTTTCTCTATTGCAGGGACCTCCAGCTCACAATAATAAGAAATGGTAGCAAAGGGGACAGAGGAGACTGAAGATGTTGGGAGGAGTATAATTGGTACCTTAATAACAACAGAATAAATGTGAACTAAGAGAATTAATATTTGAAGGGGGAGTGTTGGTCCCATCCAGATACAAAGTGAGACAATGGATCCTATAAATGTATGTTATCACTCAGAAAAATCCACAATTGATTTACAACAAAGGAGGAAAGACTGCACTTAATAAAGAATGGATTTACTAGAATAAAAACCCTTTTTTACAGTATGTCTGTGTGGTGCCAGCAGAAGTGTAAGGCACAGATTCTCCATAGGAAAATTGGCACTGGCTGTAGCTTCTAACAGGTCCCTTTTTGATACAGCCAGCAGAGAGGCTTCAGACCACAGTGACGGCACAGCTACCTCAACATAGCAAATGATGCTAAATATCACTCTGGCTCTCTGTCCAGATTCCTTGGGACAATTATATATACAAGTGCATTATACAAAACAAACAAACAAACAAAAAAAAGGCAAAAACCAACCAAAAAACCCCCAAAATCACAAATCAACACCCTAAAAAAAAATCCAAAACAAACACCCCTCAAAACCCACACCTTATACTTATTTGGACACTGCTGGGTTATGAATCGTCCATGATTCACAGCTTTGCATGAGCCAGTAAGGACTGACACTTCCTTTTGAAATTTTGAAGATTGTTTTCTTCCGCAGCTAGAATTGATATCTCATCTTTTTTCAGCCATTGTGTCATGCTTTCTTAAATAGCAGTGTTTTTGAAAGACATTTTTTTTCTTTTTTCCTTAAATGCACTCATATAACTTTGTAGCAAAATCAAAAAAACAAAGAGTAATATGACAGTTCTCTATACATAGTAATTTGCTTTCCCTGAGCTCTTACAGTGTGGGAGGTTGTTCTTACTGTCCACTGACTCTTTTTATTTTCCTGAATGGCTATGAAATTAGCTTTAATCTATAAAGTTGGCAGCTGTAACAGACGACTTGTGTGTCTCCCAGTATTTGAATAACAGAAGGATGTTGTCACAAATGTATGCATGCAGAGAAAAGTAGGTCAAGACAATGTTCTGCACCCCCTCAGACTGCCAGAGTTTACTATTTCCACTCCCTTTGGAGGGGAGTAAGATGGGGAAGTATTTTCCTTCTTTTCAGGCATAACCCATTAGTTTGTTTAGCTTTTTAAGAAAAGTTTCAATTAAAATACATTACTGGCTTTTGCTCATTTTGGTGTGGTGTGTGCCTGTGTGCAGCGGCAGTTTTGCCATTAATCTGTCAGTCAAAGCTCCCCACAACTAAGTTGCATTTATTTATATAACCTGTGTTTTTGTTTTTCTTTAACAGTAACATATATCTAGGCATTAGCTTCACTACGTTGCTATTTATGGCACTGAAATTAAGACCGTGTTTCTTATGTAAGTTCCAAATGTATAGACTAAATTTAAAAAAACCCTATGTCAACCAAGTAATGGGCACATAAGGCCTGCATAGACACAGGCTGGAAGTAAAACAGGTGTTTTGCTTTTACGTGACAAAATCCAAAACATCTAAGACTCCGAAATCTTAATTGACTCTAAAAAGTGTTGCTGGAATAATTGTTTTGTGTTTTTTTGTTTTATTTTAAAACACTTTTAATATTAAATAAAACTTTCATTTTGGCAGGAGCAGATACTGTGCTAGAAGTCACTCCTCAAAAAGATTATGAGGATTTGTTGTTCATAATGCGGCAGCACCAAGGCTGTCTAGATTATGGATAACTTCTGAGAAGTGCTATAGAAATATTGGATTAGAAAGGTATTGGTTTAGTATTTAGTATCTATTTAAAGACTTATCAAGTTCCATGGATGCGCCTCACAACGACTTGTAGGGCATGTCCTATTTCGTACAGAGAAATGAGGTTCAGAGAGGTGAAGTTAGAGTTAGGGCATTGGATCAGTGCAGTCACTGTTCATGACAGCACTTGTTCTTGAAAGCTAAATGCATTAAAAAATAGATGAATAAATAAGGAAAGAAAGAGACTGGAAGAGCTGTATACTATATTTGAGGATACTTTGTTTCAAACCAGTCTGTAATGCAACATCTCCATCCTATTGTGTCATACATCCTTCTCTCTGGCTGGTCTGTGCAGACTGAGATTTTTACAGCTCCAGTACAGATAATGTCTTTGCAGTGTAGTCTGTAGGGGCCTAGTCCTTCAGCTCTGGAGGCCTGTGAATCAGTCCCCTCTGTTATGGCCAACATATCATTGTCACGGTTAATCATAATTACAACTTGCCATCAGTTGTCAGAAGAAATAGTGATATTGGCAGTATTCCATAAAGCATGCTGAGGTACACAAAGGTTGTGTGAGCTCAGGGAGAGGCAGAGATTGCCTTTCATCGCACTGCATCTCTGCTGGTGATCAACAATCTTGTTTATTTTATTAATCAGTACAAATGCAGTCCACTATAACTTCACCTAACCAGAATCTGAGCAGCACAGCAGATATGCTTAATGGAGGTAAACTATAGGAAACAAAGTTAGAATGACTGAGCCTGAAGGAGATTACCTTATTGTTAATTCCCATCACATAGAGTAGATGATAATAATTTTGCTAAGCAGTTTTTTTGTGTCTAGATTTGTGGTGAGGATGTGATGACCATTTATAAATGTTCATGGAAGCATTTCTTCCACCAACGCTGACAGCTGTAAATTATTTGTTGCAGAATCATAGAATGGTTTGGGTTGGAAGGAACCTTTAAAGGCCATCTAGTCCAACCCCTCCTGCAGTGAGCAGGAACATCTTCAACTAGATCAGGTTGCTCAGAGCCCTATCTAGCCTGACCTGGAATGTTTCCAAGAATAGCACATCTACCACCTTTCTGGGCATCCTGCTCCAGTGTTTCATCACCCATACGTTGCTGCAAGCTTGATGCTGCAAAATCACTGAAGTT
Organism: Nycticryphes semicollaris; assembly: GCA_013400055.1. Lineage (NCBI taxonomy): Eukaryota > Metazoa > Chordata > Aves > Charadriiformes > Rostratulidae > Nycticryphes > Nycticryphes semicollaris. The sequence goes on along the minus strand of VXBJ01000893.1, from coordinate 687,578 downwards.
AGGAAAGTCTTTGTGTGAGTGCTGTATAATGCAGCTGAAGGATCCATTCTCTGGCCTTGTAGGTGTAAAAAAGTATGGCAGAATATTTTAAGTATTCATTAAAAATGGTTTTACACTGTTACATATATTCCCTTCTCTGGGGGGAGGGGAGGTGTTTATTGGCTGGAACTTGTCAAGTTTTGTTTTTGTCAAGATTAGATGGTATCTCTGAGATACTTGAAGAGCTCAGGGGATGCCACAGCCACATATTTCTTATTGTGAGGTTGAAGATGATGGTGTGTAGAGTTTGCAATGTTAACTTGTAACTAGTGATCCCTCTCTATAGTTAGCGACAGGTCAGTAGATTTAGCTCATGTGTAACTATTTCATAAGATAAACTGATTTCTCATACTGATATTAAAAAAATAAAATAATCTGAGTCAGTCATAACTTAGCTGAGAGTATATATACAGCTGAGAGTATCCACTCAATCCAAGATAGGTTTTGCATAGATTCCATTGCTCATTTTCACATAGTATTGAAAAGGGGCTAAGATTATTGATCTCCTCTCCTCCCCCTGACCTTTTTTGTTCTGGACGTGCTACAAAGCTTACAAAAGTCTGTTAAAGGATGCCACTGTGTTATGGAGTCTTTCTCATCAGGCATCCTTTTCACTGAGTCATATCTACCCAACTATAAATAACTTCCAACTTTTTAAATTTTATGTTGCTTGAATTTTAAACCAGCAAAGGGTCTGTATGATATTTCCCATCAAACAGTCTGATTTATCTGGCTGACAAGAAACCATCAATTCTGTGCAAAACAGTGTTGCAAAGCATTGCTGGGGATTTTTAATAAGTTTTCATATAGAAGAATAGCCACAGATTTGCCCTAGCAGGATAGCTATGCAGAGGGTACCATTTATGCAAGCAGATGCTTTCCTTGCTATCATCAGCAATGTCAGCTGCTAACAGCTGAATGCAGAATCCATCCTAAAGTATGCAACAAGGATGCTAACAATGATAGAGTAAATTCCACCAGTATATTCAAACTAGAATATTGTTAATTAAATTATCACTCCTCAAAAATGTGAGATTCACTGTGTATTTTTAAAGTGTCTCTAAAGCAGGCATGTGGTTTGAATGAGCTACTGGATTGTAATTTAGTGTTCCTGTTAATTTGGCTGTTGTCAATCAGATACCCAAATTTCCATGTTTATTTTTCCTTTTTTTCCCTTTCTATTTTTCCCAGATTTGTTGCCTGAAATTGCACTTCTATAGCCAAGTAGACATAATTTCTACAGAAATAATTTCTAATAGAAATATTGATATGTCAAGTCGTTCAGATTTGATTTTGTTGCCATTCAGTTGTTAGTAAGTACTAAGACAGTAATGAAATTCTAATGGCGTAAGTTTGTGTTTGTTCTTCACAAATATTTCATGTTCTTATTGTTCTTTTCACAACTTTGCACAATTATTTCTATTACAACTATTTTGTGTATGATTGTCATATTGATTATAGTTTTTTATAGTCTTGAAAAGTCTTATTCTTTTTTATAAAGTCTTACACTTTAACTGAAACAGGTTGCCCAGAGAAGCTGTGGCTGCCCCATCCCTGGAAGTGGTTTAAGGCCAAGCTGGATGGGGCTTTGAGTAACCTGGTCTGGTGGGAGGTGTCCCTGCCCATGGCAGAGGGGTTGGAATTTGATGATCTTTAAGGTCCCTTCCAACGCTAACCATTCTATGATTCTATGAAAACACTCAATTTCTGTTTATAATATTAGCTTTTTTTTTCTTTAAAAGTAAACCTTGGTTTGCCTATGGTTGTATAGTCAGAATTGATCTTGCTTAGGTTTTAGTTCTTTCCAACATAATATGAAGAATTCTTCTTGTGCAGGAATTCCTGTAGTCAGCAACAAATGTTTTGCTTAATCTGATACTAAAAGATTGTGGTTACACAGGCAAATTTTTAAAACCCTGTCAGGATTTTACTTATTTTTTAAATAGATCAAAGAACATTGTATAGTCCCCTCTTCATATAGAAAATAATGCATCTAGATCTTTCATCTAAAGAGATTAGCCTGGATTATACCTGGTTACCTAGATTATAATTCTGCAAATAACTATGTATGTATTTAAAGTACACAGGAATTCACTTACCATGACTACACTCAGGGCTAGAATGAAGCATAAGTAGAGTCATCTTGTGTTTTCATGTAGTATAATGACACATATTATTATCTCTTTCACATATTTTTCTTGCACTCTAAGAATAACTTCAGATATTTTTTTTTTTTTTACTCTGTTCGATTGCTATACAAGCAATTGAAATGAATTACTGAAGGTAGAAAATTAAACTTCTAAAAATTAAACTGTGAGTTTCTGGTGTCTCCCAGGAGATGAGCTGAGAAGAAATCAGATCACCATTTGTTTGTATCACCGTTCAGAATATTAAGCAAATGCTTTCAGGCCAGTAAAGAATTATTTTTCACTGTGAAACATAACTTGCCTTTCAGGTTTTGGATTTTTTTTACACCTTCATTGGAAATTTATAACATGGACTGCAAACTAGGAAAAAAGAGGGGCTAATATTGAAAATCTGTTGCATCATTATTATGTTGTGGGGTTTTTTTCTTATTAATTCAATATTAAATTGAGGCAGGGGGTGGGGGTGGTGTTTGTCTGAATCACTTCTGAAGGTTAGCTAGAAAAGCTGCCTGGGGGTTTCTAGATTCCTGGAATGACCCAGGATATCCATATACTTGATTCCCCCACCCCCACCCCCACCACTTCCTTTCTGTGGCACATTAGTTCTGGCTCCAGTTGTTCCATGGTTCTGCACCTTCTGACAGGGTAGTAGAGGTGTTTGGGGGTTTTGGTGATAAGTAATACTAATGTTTCACAAACCTTCAGGACTGTTGTGGTTGCATAAAGTTGTAGAAGACTGCATGACACTCGCTTCCAGTCCACCAGGATTGTACATGAAATAAAGGGATTTATTTGTACCTGATAGTATTGTATTTCAATTGCTGCTTGTTCTTGCATTCCAGCAAGCATTCAGAATCACATACAGTAAGCCACTGGCCTGGAAGATAACATGTCACGCCACGTCTGTAACTTTNAGGGGAAGATGTCTTTATAATCGATATATACTTTATGGACAGAACGGGACTGGTACAATTGTTCCATTAAGTGCAGGTATTTTTCTGGCTTAAGCTTCTGAAATCAATGCCACTAATCTCATAAATGAAGCAAGATTTGACTTTGAGGGAATTAATGCAACCCAAATGAGACTGGTTATAGATTTAATGAAGGAATATATTTATATTATATAGCTAAAACAATTTGACAAACTAGTCTAAAAATAATAACATTTCAACCCGGAACAGGGAAAACTGGATTAATGTTAATGGGCTTTATTTAAACTTAATGAAATCCACAAGAGAGACTTTGTTACGTGGAAGGTTATCACATACAACGGGAATCTGTATAAAAACCCAAGATCTTTGAGACAAAGTCTTTAAGAGAAAGGTGTTCTAAAGGGAAACATACTATTTTAGTACTTACCAAGCTTTTCAATTAGAGCAAAGAAATTTTAATAGGGTTTCACAAAGAAGATTGCGTTCTATGCACTTCATAAACAATAACATCATCTTTTTAGGACAAATAACCCTTCATTGCCCTTGTTAGAAGACTTTCTTTTCTCAGTTTCTGAAACGTACCTTTGCTTTAACCATTCTGTTCCGATACCCTTTGGGAAAGGGCAGCACTAGCTGAGGATGAGCCTTAGCTAAATAAATATGATGAATGAAATTTGATGTCCAGTTAACGATAAGCAGAACACCTCAGGATAAGAAAGTGAAAAGTAGCACAAGCTATTCTAATGTAAGTTTTCAGCAGTTTGAACCATCTGCAGAGGCAAATTAAAACCCACAAAATCACTCAGATTTAACTGTATCCTGACTTGAATCAATAACAAATGCCACTGTCCTGGAAAATCAGATATTTTTTTTTTAACTTTTTTTAACAGTTTCTTGGCTCAGGCAGGTCTATTGCTCATCATTTCTTTGATTTGTTGGTTTTGTGGGTGTGGGATTTTGTTTGGACTAAAGGAAAATGGGTGGCAGATTGCTTGGCATCTTTATCAAATAGGATCAAGCACAGGTTTCAGCATTGTTGCAAATGGGCTGTCAGTAATCTGAGAAGGAATAAATTCTGTATTACTGCCTTTGGAGCTATTCTCTGAAGAAATGTACATGCCTTTACTACAGTAGTGCTAAAGGCCAACTAGACTGAGCAGGACCTTTCACTCATCAGATCCTAAAAGGCAGCCTAAAAGAGTGGAAAATCCAAGTATTCTTATTTTNCACTTAAGTTTCCCTTACAGGAATAAAGCCTTTAAAATAAGATGAAGTGAAACATCATACTTGGTTTATAAAGGTTTCAATCGCTGTAGATGTGGGGTCGAGTAAAGTTCCATTTGAAACAATATCAGAAAAAAAAGAAAGATAAAATCGGCCTTACAGAAGGGTTAGAAACTAAGAATTTATTTGAAAAGCATGCACTTATCTGAAGAACAGCACAGCTAATTCATTTACCANTTAGTACTTACCAAGCTTTTCAATTAGAGCAAAGAAATTTTAATAGGGTTTCACAAAGAAGATTGCGTTCTATGCACTTCATAAACAATAACATCATCTTTTTAGGACAAATAACCCTTCATTGCCCTTGTTAGAAGACTTTCTTTTCTCAGTTTCTGAAACGTACCTTTGCTTTAACCATTCTGTTCCGATACCCTTTGGGAAAGGGCAGCACTAGCTGAGGATGAGCCTTAGCTAAATAAATATGATGAATGAAATTTGATGTCCAGTTAACGATAAGCAGAACACCTCAGGATAAGAAAGTGAAAAGTAGCACAAGCTATTCTAATGTAAGTTTTCAGCAGTTTGAACCATCTGCAGAGGCAAATTAAAACCCACAAAATCACTCAGATTTAACTGTATCCTGACTTGAATCAATAACAAATGCCACTGTCCTGGAAAATCAGATATTTTTTTTTTAACTTTTTTTAACAGTTTCTTGGCTCAGGCAGGTCTATTGCTCATCATTTCTTTGATTTGTTGGTTTTGTGGGTGTGGGATTTTGTTTGGACTAAAGGAAAATGGGTGGCAGATTGCTTGGCATCTTTATCAAATAGGATCAAGCACAGGTTTCAGCATTGTTGCAAATGGGCTGTCAGTAATCTGAGAAGGAATAAATTCTGTATTACTGCCTTTGGAGCTATTCTCTGAAGAAATGTACATGCCTTTACTACAGTAGTGCTAAAGGCCAACTAGACTGAGCAGGACCTTTCACTCATCAGATCCTAAAAGGCAGCCTAAAAGAGTGGAAAATCCAAGTATTCTTATTTTGACTCACTTGTACGCATAGAAGTTGTTGACAAAAATTTCACCACTACTTTCATGCTTTTGAAATAAGAATAATTAAACAGAACTTGGAGGGCAGTGACAATTTCTTAATACTTGTTCAGTTGTTTTAATGACTAAAAGGAAGTGTTATTCTTATGCACTCTTTTATGCTTTAATTCATGGGACTGACCATAGGGAACCTTTTCTAAATGAAATTAAAGCTTAAAAAATAAATATTAAAAGTTAATTTAAAGAATAGTAGCAGTAAAAGAATATTTCTGCAACTAAAGCAGAAATGTTACTCTGAAAGGCAATTGCATGAATGAGTTTCAACGTCCTCGTTGTCCTATATTTACATCATAAGTTTTCTAAAGAGAGTCTTCAGTCCCCTGGTGCGTGTTTTAAAACTTGATGTTCTGTTCTTTGGGAACAAAAGCAATTAAGATGTAGATCATGCAAAACATTTCTGGTTGTACAGTCATTAAAAATGATCTCTCTGGCCCTGTCATGTCACTGCTGGGAATGTTCAAGGGTTGCTACGTGGCAATAGAAAACAGTCCTAAGGCTCCCCATCTCAGCTCCTGTTACAGGGTTACAAGGTAGTGTTGGTCTATCCAAATTTTCTCCACCTTATTAAGAAAATTAAAAATATTAAATCCACTGTCTTTATATGTAACAGTAATTATTAATAATTAATAACATAATTATTGGTAATAATATAATCTTTCATGATTTGAATTTCATTCTGTTCCATATTTTTATTCCATATGATTCAAAAAATTTCAAAGTGCAAATTGTATTTTATGGCCTAATTATTTTAAAGCATAATGTAGACAAAGCAATGAAATAGTCTGTATCTTTAATGTAGTCTGGCACCAGCGTCTTTCACATGCTTTATAGAGATGCCTTATGTATAACAGGTACCAAGAATCCTTGTCTCTATAAATACACTTCAAAGTGTTTTTACCTGATGTTTTTGGATGAAAGTGAGTTCTTTATTTCATTTTGTTGTTTGCTTGTGGATTTGAGGCACTATGTGAAATCTGTCTCCTTTTAGAAAAAGTGGTCCCTAAGAAAAATATAGATGAAAGCCAGTCTGAGATTGAAGTTCTGTTCCCCACTTAAACCTGTGAAACCACAGAGCAGATGATGAAAACTCGTGTTAATGTTTTCAAGGGAGCTTTACTGAGCAAGTTCTCTGTTCCATTTTGCTTCCCTCAGCATCTCCACCTGATTGAGGAACTTGTTACAACACCACCACATTTAAGACACCTTAAATGTAAGATGCTAAATAAAAGGCTGCTTCTCCCTCGTAATGAGCTGTTAAGTATCGTGTTCTGGTAGTTTATTTTCTATTAGTGCATACTTTAAAAAAAAAAAAAAGCTAAGTCAAAAATTTGATATAAAACTCAGGTCATAATGAAAGAACCTCTTAACAGAACCTCTTTACATTTACTTTTCTTTTTATTTAGAGCCCAAAGCATTTTGCATGTCTGTTGTGAAACAAATAAGCATTAGGCCATGATGAAAAAATCGTTTCACCTTTCACATTAGTGGAACAGCAGCTGAGTTGTGGTTGTTGTGTTGCTACAGAAATAATTTCAGACATTTCTCAGGTGTCAGTCATCTTTTTTTAGCAAATAAATGCTCAGTGAGGAGTTAGAAGTCTTGGGCATATACAAGCTTTTGAATAGGAATAAGAAGTTACATTATATTTTTCATAGGGCAATAACTTGCTATTCAGAAGATGTAGCTCTGCCATGAAGTGTCTTATATATAGCATGGCCAGACAATTTCCAGCGGCTTTCTAAAAGTTATTGGTGCTTTTTTCCCTAATATTTCATGACCCTCCTCTTTTTAATGCTGTCTATTGGACCCTTGATTCCCAAACTGACAAAGGGGACTTTGTGAACTTTGTATTAATGAAAACCATCATAATGGTGATAAGCATGGATGACAGTATCATATCCTCTTCTGGTGATGTTATTTGAGTTTCTTCTCTGGCCTTAAAATTTCAAATTTACACTCAGAAAGCTTAGAAAATATTCTTGGATTCCATTATCCCTTGATAAACAGAGGAGTTAGAATTCATTCTTTCAATCATTTTTAGGGTGGACATTACTACTAATTGCTATAACCCAAAATACTGGCAGATACTGCAAAGGTTAAAATGCTAATGAGGAAGCAGCAAGGTGTCCTAGATGAAGAATTTCTTCCTTGTAAGTCTCCTTTTAAATTAAATTTCTCTTCTAGTTATGCAACTAGTTGTTTTCTAGGCTGTTTTCCAAATATTGTGCTGTGTGGATTTGTGGTCAAACATTATAGGTGTCTGTCAATATCAGCATGTTTGGATTTTCTTCATTCATAGCATTTAAATCCATATTTTTGCTAATACTGTTGAATTTCATATACCTGAAGACTTCAATTTATAGTAAGAGCTATTTGAAGGCTCTCAGAAGAGGAATAATTGTGTTTCATTTGATGCTGACGAAATTAAAAAGACAGCAAAAAAATGGTTATATTTAAATTGTAGTAGTGCAGGGGAAATGATTACACATCTGTCTATAAAGTAAGAGATAAAGTAGTGTGTGTACCAAAGGTATTTTGACAAATAGATCTAAAATTCTGAAAGGCAGCTCGTTGAAAGTTTCTATGATGAGTTCATTCACTCTTTAAGTTTCATGAAAGTTGTTACCATCGTCTTTTATCTGCACTCTTAGGACAACAATAGGAGACAATTTCATTACCACCATTAAATAAAAGGCTTTATTACTTTCCCTCTGCACTATTCACGTGTTTAGTTATCTGAATCCCTTCCTCCCTTCCCCAGAGAACATGACATACTCTTAGCACTGTGTTGTAAACTTCTTCCTAGAAATATTCCAGGTATAAAGTACTACATCTGGGAATCAAAAAATAATCTGTGAATTAGCCTTCAGTTATGTTCCAATACTATTCCTACAGGAGCTGTCACCCCAGGCTCAGTCCTCTGGGACAGCAACATATGCTGATGCCATAAGCAAGAAGAAATATGGATCTGATATTTGCTTATTGGCCTATTACAGAAATTATAAATAGCATTTTATGTGGTTCATATGTTTCTCCCCTCCTTTCTTCTCTTTAAGTCCCCATTGTGCCCTAACATCACTGCTGGGTTTTTTTATACTTTCTTTTTTTTTTCTGTTGTTTTTGTTCGGATGCTCTGACTTTCATCTTCGATTTGGATACTGACACCTTTTTCCTAAAAACATCCCCTCTCTGTGTTTCTCTGAAATGAAATTCAGCCGTCAGATTGCCCTTTATAGTTCTCTCTAGTTCTGTTCAATATGTTCATCAAGGTCATCTTATCAAGGCTTTATTTTCCTGTACATTTTTCATGCATCTTCACATCATAAATGTCATACTTCATTGATCTCTGTCAGCACAAATATTACCAGCTTCTCTTTCCTCCCCTCACCCTCATTTCCAAGCAATTTTATGAAGTGCAGAATAATTTTCCTAGCCCAGCTTGGCTAATCACGTTCAATCCGTCCTAAAAGCCTGTGTCTTGAACAAGAAATGAGAGCATTGTGAGAGCAGGAAATCAAGAAGACAACTGCTAGGATGAACTATATGCTCTGGTAATCACAAAAAATTTGAGACAACTTTTCCCAGATTATTCCCCAACTTTGCCTGCTTATTTTGTGTATCTTCTGTTCCACTGCTGATGCTCCAGGTGCTTTTTATATCATACTACAGAGTGTTGGAGTGATGCGGGTACCTGCCCATAACTGCAAAGACCTGTTTGGTGGGATTCGGTAGGACTGTTTCTTTACCTTCTGTATAAACCTCAGCTGTTTTGTTTCTGAGCATATTACTGAATACTTGCCCAGCACCATGGTTCTCTGAGAGAACATCTCCTAATGCTGCAAGCAGGTATAGGTGTCCATTTGCAATTGTGTACATACTTTTTCAACTGAAATCTGTGCTTCAAATCCATCTGCTAATGAGCAGAGCCTCTCTGTTGAATTTATATTCTTTCTGACACCCATCGTTTCTCTTTTGCTGAGTGCTAAGTTGCTGTGAAACATCATCAGAAATGTACCAAATGGACTTGCTGTCATTCATTGTTTAAGGGCCTGTGCAAATAAAACCGTTTTCTTCCAAACAGAAATATGGACTAATGGTCAAACATCCCGCAAACACAATCCAACTCTCATTAAAGTTAATGGGAATCAGGTTTCAGACTTGGCTGACACCACTTAAGAAGAAAGTTTTAGAGAGGAAAAAAATTACCATCAGCTCTAAGATGCTTTAAATAATTTGTTTTTCCTCTTTCTCTTTCCCCTAGCTTTTGTATTTCCAAAACTCATTAAAAAAGGCCTTCTAAAAAATAACATTTGAAGAACTCCACGTTTCCAAAGCACTATTTCATGTATTCTTTCTCCCTTTCCTCAGCGCCCAGAAACAAACGTAAAGTTTTACTAGGCATCATAGTGCAGCTCCTCATCTTTTTCAAATGGAAGAAAAATCTGTTTTAGCAGTTCAGCACAACATTTGCGGTGAGATATTGCCTAAAATGAAAAGCTGAAGTTTTTTGGTTACTTGGTTACTATACCAAGATGTTATTCTCCATACCTATGGTGCAGAAGATATTGTAATGCTTTTCTTTTTCTTTTCTTTTTTTTTTCTTTTTTTTTTTTCTACTTTTTCTTTTCTGCTTGTTTATTGTTTCTTAGCCTGGTTATGTCCAGTTCAACATTAAGTAGGCAATGCTATTAAATTCTAATCACTTGGTTGAACAAAAGCTTGCTTCATAAATCATTCTCTAATAGCCTGTCTAAAATTTCTTTAGGGTGTTGCAGCTGCGTTGCAATGTTGCTTAGCCGGTCAGACTCTAATTACAGAAATTATACATCCAGCAGTTAAACCCGTAAACAAGCCTGCACAGATTGGTGCAGTAATCCTATGTCAGTTAGGATCTTTCATGTTGATTCTGGATTTCTGTCACTCTCTAATCCTGCTGTGCCTTGTAATATCTGCTATTGCATGCTGCCCCTGTACTACTTGGACTACACATAGAGAGCTGTTTTAACTCCTGCTTATAGGCTGTCTCACTAGGTTACTTCTTTACAAGTACACATAAGTGTCATAGCAATTAATTTATAATTCAAAATATTCCATAGCATGAGGCAGTACCACTGAACACAGTGCAGAAGAAAGAAAGAAAAAAAAGTCATAATATTTTCAGAGTCATTATTTTAGTCTTCTGGTTTTGTTATGTGAAAGCCAAATAACACAAGAAATACCACTAGCACTTTTTTACTTTTTTTTTTTTTTTTTTCCAGTGAGTGGTAAAATTAGAGTAGCTCTTGTGAAATGATTTCTGTGCCATCCATCACCTAACCATTCTCCCTCCTAACTTTTTTTTTTAAATAATATTTATTTCTTTCACAAAATTTGGCAGCATTACAGTTGTACCCCAGGAACTGGTTGAAAAGTAGAGGCATCGTGTACTTTACAAAGTATAATTATTATTAGTTAATTTTAATTGTTGATACTATTTTCAATATTCTTGATTTTAGTACCAAAATGTTAACATCTGTGCTTACCCAAAATTTCCTAAGTTGTCATGTTTATAGCTTAACAGTCTTGAACTGAATGATCTGAAGAGAAGATAGCCATTATTTGGCAGACAAAACAATGTCTTCCTGGTGACAATCTAGTATTACCAGTGAGCATTACTTTCAGACACTACATTGACACAAAACTGTTTTTATTCAGCCATGAGGCTAAAACAAAGTTTTGTCATGTGGGGTTATTGCATAAAAAGACCAAAGAAGGGCCTATGTTTTTGTTTAAGCCAATGAATGGGAGAGAAGGAGGAATTATTAACAATTCACTTTTATGTCAGCATAATCAAATAAAAGCCGTTTGAAGGGTAATAGCTCGAACCATAGTTAAGAACTTGTCACAGAAGCAGTTCAAGAAAGATAAAGGCAATACTAATTATTTTACAAGTGATTTCACTGAATATGGAAAAAAATCATGGTTAGCAGTCACCTAATTCCCCAGGAAAATTGAAGCTAGTCCAGTTTATGCTGGTCTGTGAATTTATTTAAATTTCTTCAATGCGTGATAGGTCATTTATTCATTCAAAAAGTTGCAGAAAATAATTCAGTAGTTCTTAAAATGTTTTTGAGAACTTGTGCGTTAGTTAACATTTAGCAACCGTTACAGCATTCGGGTAACAATTAAACAAGGCTGATACCACAAATTACTTATTAGCAGTCCAAGGTTTTCAAAGGAAGGAGCTCTTCCTTCTTACAGGAAGGTGCAACCACATCTTTGTTAGGGCCCCTCAGCACTACTGCAGTACCAAGAGACACTGAAGTCATGTCATTTTTTTCAGCTTTGAATCCGTTCCTAAACATAGATTCCTTGCAAGGAATAAATACAGTGTTTACAGAGTGATTTAATTCAGCCCAAGTTGCATAATGCAAATGAAAGTACAAAAGAAAAAGCTGAGGGCTCAGCGTTTTCTCATTGCTCACAGGATCTTTTTTCATACTAACTGCTGCCTTTGCCTGTTGTGAGGTAACCATAGTCATTTCTGCCTGCTGGTTTGTGCCACGGGGAGGCAAGGAAAGGAATCACCATCACCTTCATGAACTTGCCAAACCACTCAGAAAACATAATTTAAGCACTTGCAAAAGAAAGGAAGGGTTTTAGTTAAATGATTCTTCTTGCTCTAACAGCCTTTGCATTGGCTTGCTGATCACTTGCAAGCTGTGAATTCATAAGGTTGTACTGACATAAATGCAAATTTTTATATTTGTATTCATTGCAAATATTTACACAAGCGGCCACCTTTTGCTGCAAAGTTCTACTTGGACTGATGTTGTGACAAGTTTCTAGAAAGTTAAGCAGCTCATCTGATGGGCATAAGGCATTGGAAATACCTTTAAATAACCTAACACTCAATCAGGTTTTATTCTTTTTTTTTAAATCTTTGTTATGGATAAACTGAAACAGATACTCTGTGTGTCCAGTCCAATGAGCATTTGTTTTTTATCATGCCTTTTAGCAAATGATGAGTTACTAAATTTCAGTTGAAATACGACCTTGGCTAGAATGGGCATAAAATCCTAGAAGCTGCCACTCAGTGAACAGAAATCAGTGTGGTTTGTTTTTATTTGCTTTCATCTTGTGCCATTTAACAAGCATAGTTGCAACATAATCATGACACCTATTTCTTTAATGATAAACTACTATTAAACTAATATTTTACCTGAAGAGTCCTGGAGCATCATACACTGATGCTCGGACTGTGGAAATCTCTCTGTCATTAGTTTCTGTGTACAGCACCTGGTTCCCTGTGTCTGATTATGGCTCCTTGTTTCCAGAAGCTTCCTCTTTCGCTGCAGTTTCACACAGAGTGATCAGGTCTGTTTTCTGTTGAGAACGTGGATTAGTAGCATTGTGTCGTGGTGACACCCAGAAATGCACCGTCTCTGTGTCTTTTCTGGAAGATGCAGTGTGTATCAGGTCTCCTGACTACATGCTTCCTCTTGCTCCCCTTCTTCCTTTTCTACTCCACATTCCTGGGGAGACACAGTGAACACAATAAGGCACAGGCCGCAATCAGCAACTGACAAATACTTTAAGAACCCTTCCATTAATTATCCATTTCAGTACATTTTCCTGCTTGGTGACTCATTTCCTTTCAGAAGTTGTAAGCGGGTTTGATTGACACCTCATTTTATACCAAGAAGTATAATTTTGCTTGCAGCTCACTTATGTGGGAATCTGAGAGAGAATTTCTTCCACCCAGTGGTCATTGATCAGCTTATTAATTAGCAAGAACTGAGAGGTTTGCAGAGGGTAGGTATAAGCAAATGCCACGAAAATCAGGTTATCTCTCTGCTACTGCTCCACAAAGCAACTCAGTCCTGCAGAATTGACACTCCTGCTCTCACGATGTGAACTAGAGTAATCTATCTAATGAAATGATAGTATAAGTAAATAGCTGCTTAAAAACCTGGCCAAAAGCACTTTCTCCAGTACCGACATAGTGCTGGCCAGTTTTCTAAGATCTTCTACAGCATATTCACTTGTCTCCATCAGTGCTTGTTTCACATTTCAGTACTTGAGAGGTGCTTGTTTATTCAAGTTAAAAGGAAAATAAGGAAGAAATAAAAGATATTGATTCATTTAATAACAAGTCAATTACACTTAATAGGTGTTCTTCCTCAGGTGAGTATAAACAGATAATAAAGCCTAATTTAAGAGAGATGGGTGCTTAATTCTACCTTGTTCCATGCTGTCATTTTTGGTGCATAAGATGACTATGTAGTGATCTAATAACAATTTGCACCCAGTTCTTGTGTGTTCCAAATGCTGATGCAGCTATGTTGAACAATACTTGTTATTTTTAATATCTGTTTTTTTAATTAATATGGCTGCTTTTATGTAAAAAGAAATGCAGAGTAACTCAGATTTTTGCTGTTTCTTGTAAACAACTGTACATGCTTCTTTGTATACATAGTTATATGCCTTTACTAAACCATTGAATAAGAAGTGGAAGTTTAAGCCAAATGAAGAGATCAAAGACAGGTTTGGAGTAATGTATAATTCATGAGAAACATTATTATAAGAGGCAAAATAATGAATGCTCATGTAATTATAGGCCTGTATAAACTAAGTGGATACATACTGGGAATATATAAATGCCGTATCATCATTTATACTTATATTCTAATCTGGGGTTCTGTTGGAAAATGGTCATTAATTAATGCCGAAGGTGGAGACTCAGTATTTTTAGTGGTGTAAGTTAGTTTCATTTTAACAAAAGCAGCTGATTCATTATTGTATTTGCTTTTAGCTTGGGCTTGGGTGGTTTTTTGGTTGTTTGTTTTTGGGGATGTTTTTTCTTCTAATTACAGTTTTGCTTGCTTTAACAGAAATCTGACTTCCAAAATAATTTTTACAAGTTGCTGTGTTTAGATACTTATTACAGTATATCAAATGCATTCTGTCATTTTGTAGACTTTCCTCATTAACATGGACCAAGTTGACAATCAGTGTGTCTGATCAAAATTGCCAGCTAAGTTTTGTTTTTGTTTTTTGCGTATGGTGTTTTTTGGGGGATTTTTTTGTTGGTTTTTGTTTGGTTGGTTGGTTTTTTGATGATTTTTTTTTTTACAAGGTGTATTAGTGCCAGCTAAAAAAACCTCAAGTGTATTTTCTGCCTTTCTTTCAAGAAGTGGTAAAGATGTATGTTTCCTACTCAGCTTAATTCCTGCTGCACATGAAAACTTTGTTCATTAAATTTTCCCTAATGATGAAAAGAAGACTCTTGGAGGGACTGCATTCCAAATGTAGAATGCATTTTTGGGTTCAGTGGCTTCATTCATTTTAGTGAAGAAGCAGAATGGTAGGAGAAGGAGGTTAGCTAAGGAAGCATAGCATCTATGGGAATTGGTCTTGACCAGCTGCCCTCCTAAAAAAGCTGAGCTACAAGAAGCAATTTCCTATATTTTAGAAGACATTAAGATTTATTAGAATTCACGTTTAAGTAGGGATTCTTCAGTGATGGTGTGGGTTACTGATTTTGTTTTCAGGGGACTCTAAGAGAATTATGTTCCCAGCCAAATTGGGGAAGGGTAGAAAAGAGAACTTATGAAATATGTTCCACTATCTCTTCCTACTTTTAGTTTTTCTGTTTTAATACACAACCTTATTATTTGCCCCTCTTTTAATCCAATCTTACACTTCTCAGTATGTTGTGCTGTTTCTTCTTTCCTTCCACAAGTGCTGTGCTGCTGTTTTCCCCATCTTCCTTTTCCTCATGTTATATTGCCTGTGCTGCTTCCTCATCCCTCTTGCACTGTTCTCGATCCAACGCTTCTCTCTGATTTGTCTTTCTCACTTCTGTATCATTATTGTGCTCACCTTTCTAAGAAAATTGCGTCTCTGTATCCCATGTTGATACTTTCAGAAGCAAAAATATTCTTCGATGTTAATTAGAGGGATTCTGTTTTCAAGTATTCATGAAAAATTATTGCAGGTACAAAATACACTACACAAAAAAACCCTGCTTCTCTAATTAGTACAATAAATAAGCTTCCCTTGTTCACCTGCAAAAATATTTTCATTATATCAGAAATGGAGGATGATGTAACAAGGAATGTATCGTAAGACATTTGAGTTATGCAAAGAAGAATCTATTCCTAATTTTTTTTACAAATGCTATAATTTGTTTTATGTAATAAGTTTACATTTATTAGTAATATTAGCAGACAAAACATCATTTTAAAAAACAAAAATCCAAACCAACAAATTGACTTTAACTTTTTTTTTTTTTGTAGGTGTGTCAGTAAGTACTTTTCTTCCTTTCAGCAGGGGAAAAAGAAGCATTTTGATATTTTAAATGGTTTTTTTTCACAATTTGTTAAATTTTAACAGTTGACACATCTTGCAAAAGATTTCAGTATGAATGAGCAGCATGTGTTCCCAGATTGGAAACTGTCCTAGCAAAGGTTTTTGGAAGATTTGAACAGTTCTGGTCTGCTCTGGTAGTTCAAAAGTTCTTGGAGTCAAAATTATAAGGTACTTAGAAATAACTGAATATCTTGCTCAACTGAAATTAGCATAGTTTTGTTTTGCAACCTGAAATTAATTTGAATGGCTGACCTTAAAATTTTACTTGTGGGACAATCTTTACTCTGGTTTTAGGGTTTTTTTTGGTTTGCTTTACTGTTATTTAACACACACACCCCACACACACCACTATCACAATTTTATATTCTGGAAGGAATGAAAATGATCATATCAATGCATTTGAAGTACTTGAAACATTTTAACAGCTATTATGATGTACTCAACAGAAGAGACCTGTTTTACTACTGCTACAGGAACAAACAATAACAACCTGTGTTGTAAAATATGATAGGCTTTAAGAGATTGTGATTTCCCCTTCTGCTTTTCCTGAACTCTGGAGCTTGAGTGCTATTTTTGAGGCTGCAGAGAAAAGTGAAAGGAGTCTGGCAGAATGTAAATCATGAGATCATTAACATTTCAGCCCAATTTCTCTCCAGCAATGTGTAATCTTAGCAGAGATGATTGATGGGATTGGGAGCTCACAAGATAGATATTATGGGTCATTCCCCTGTATTTCCTCATTTTCTTTCCCCTTTTGATAATTCTAGTTTCAGATAACATCATTCAATCAATTTCACTGCTGATCTAGAGCTGTATTCTTCTAATATCAGATATTATATCAGCTATATCTCTGGGTTAGATATATGTTCTATCTTACTGCTTTTTGGGCATGTCCCCTTCATTTTTGTTTATGCTCCATTCTAATATGTGACATAAATATTTACATTAATGTCTCATTGTTCCAGTCCTTGAAAATGTGCAGTCTTTTTTCTTTTTTTCCCCCCTCTTCCTTTGATATAAATTCCCTTCGTAGTAGATGCAGCATTTCAATTAGTATCTATCTGCACTATGTGGAAAATTAAGGGAAAGAAACAATGCTTTTTTCTTCCCTTTTTTGTTGGGAGTCTCATGTGATGTGATAAAAATATATATATCTTACTCTAAAGTGCTCTTAACATTCATTTGTCTGTTTTCATGGAGGGGAGGGAGAAGTGCAAGGGAATTGGAGACATGGGACATTGGATTGTCATATATTCCTTCCAAGTCTATTCAATTCTAAAAAATTAAAACAAAACAAAATAGGATTCTTAAAGTTATTTTTATTTGAAACGTAATTTGAAAACAAAATAATTTGTTGACATTGAAAAGTATGTAGTATGGGCTAGCCAATGGGTCTAGGACAGTAAAGTGTATGAAAGGTATCCTGTAAGAAAGGAGTTTTGTAGATACCAAAGCTGTGTCCATTAGAGACAATGACTTATGGACAGAAGGCTCCAGTCTGTCTGCTATAGGTGCTACCCCATTTGCCAGACTATTGAATGGAAGCTCCCTATGGATACATATAAATTGTGCTGTATACGGAGAAAAGAGTTTTTCAGTTATACCCTCATCTTTCCAAAGGCCTGCAGGAAAACTACAGAAGGAAACTGAAAGAGAATAGGTTTACACCCATGTTAAATGTCACTGCAGACTACAGCTGTGAAGATGCAGAAGTTAAGGTCCTTTCCAACCTAAACAATTCTATGAATCTATAGGGTAATCTTAATACACCTTTGAACCACAGTTGACTCTTGACTGTTTTAAATCTCAGTTCCTAAGTTTCTCTACATTTTACATTTTATTGTAGCACCCTGTGCTAATTAATTAAAAGAAATAATTTATCTACTAGTGGGTTTATCACTTTAATGAGATTCATTGGCTTGTATTAAATGCCATTTCAAGAATGCTTCCAAGAACAAAAGAATAAATTCACAACATTATGAGAGGAGCTTGCAGATAGGCATATCTTTCTTGCAGCTTTTTGTATGCAGGTATGAAAATATCAGTTTAATCTTCAGTGGTTTTGTTTAACAATGGAAATATTGGTCATGCAGCTGTGGTTATTATTTTTTTGTTTAAGAGGTGTAAGGTGCATTGAGATGGAGGAAAATGAGATTTGGATTTAATGTTGCGTGCAAAGAATGGCATATCTTAATGAACCAACAGTTCAAGATGACTAGTATTTAGTGGTGCTTTGTTATTACCAGCATCCCAATCCAGGACAGTATCACCTACATACCCTGGCCCTCTCAAAAGACCTGCTTCTTTATCAGTGGTGTGAGGGTGACACTGCTGTCTATTGTGACTTCTTACACAAAGTCATACATTTAATCTTGATGCCATATTGTGTAAGAGAAATAAAAGACCACCAAGCTGGAGAAATTTGTTGATGAACTTGACTTTTCTGCATCTCAATCCCACTTCATTCAACACAGTAGTTTTCAAAAGATAAAGTCTTATGCCAAAATGTTCTATTGCACTGGGACCGGCATATTCTGCCAAGCTCCTGGACTATTAGGTAGTTATGGGCAGTCTGATATGGACAATAATAACATATGTTATTATGAAAGTATACATTTTATTATTATTATTATTCTGAAGGATGTTCAAGTATTAGTCCTGTTTAACATATATATGTTTGTATTACAAATACACAGTCATCAACTAGAAAATACTATAAATTTGTTACTTCCATACCATTCCATTCTCCTTCCCTGATGGATATTTATGACTAGATATGAAACTGGCAGGAAGTCCTTTTTAAATTTTTTTCCCCACCGAAACCTTTAGCAAAGGGCTATCTATATATTATGTCCTATTTTAGCTGACTGCAATATTAACAGTTTGTTTTAATATTAGTGCAGCAGAACATGCAGAAGAACAATATGTCATTCTAAGGAAAGCCAGAAAATAACATCAGATTGGGATTTTTCTGCTCTGAGTTTTCTGATTGAGAATAAGGATGGAGTGGGAAATTCCTCTCAGTTTGACTTGGGGTTTTGTATTCAGGAGAGGAATTCCCAACTGAATTCCCACTGAAGCAGTGGATCTCTTGGGCAAGTTAGTAGTTTGTTTGTTAGGACGAGTCACTTCAGAACTGCTTCGGGCAGCAGCTGGGTTTGATGGATCTTTCTCTTCCACTGAACTGCCTCCAGACTGAAAAATAGTTGAAGAATATAACTCCCTGGCTTTAATTAGTTGTTCCCAAGTCAACTTCATAACTATAAATACTTTTTAAGAGATACTTGAAATTTTAACCAACATGAAAAAAATCAGCTTCCCTTTACACTCTGCAGAAATGTTGTATTTTAAGTTTGTGGACACTGAGCTCAGATTCTTCCAATGTTCAATGTACACACATCAGTGTGTGTCAGTGCCCCTCACTCAAAAGTCTTTTGTAGTTACAACTATCTTGACAAAGAGGAAATGTATGCTGATGTGCTTTAACTACAAGAAAATATACAAAGCTACAAGGAAAAAATTGTTTATTGTTAGAAAGTAAAGCATGTACTGATATCAAGCTAGAGTTGTGCAAATCAATCCTCTTTCTAGTGAGAAGAGACAGATTAGACTGCACAAATAGGATGGCCTGAAGCCAAGTTACAAAGAGCAGAGAAGCTAAGAAAGATTGATCTTACCTTATTTCTGAAAGGATTAGATTTTAATTTAGTAACTAAGTGCGAGCCTTCCACTTTTCAGGGGTTTTTAAATCTCATTCCAAGATATTTTGTGTTAAATTTGCTACGCCCTTAACCTCTTATAGTGCAAAGTGGGAAGAAAAGAGTTTGTAGATTTTAGACTGAGGACCAGTACATAAATTTGATTCCACCTTAGCCCAGGTGATAAAAATGGCATCTGTTGAAGGAGGGTAGGAGTTGGATGGAATCCCCATAAAAGGAGCAGGAACTGTCAAGGTGGGTCTCGACTCTCCAGCAGGCCTTACCCTGGTCGCCAACACAATGGGAGCTGCGCTGCTGCGGATTCGGGACTGTTTATACTCGATGTTGGTGCGGAGCTTGCACAGTGACCCCTGTCCAGTGCAGAGCAGATTCACTCTTAGGGATAATCCTACTGCGACTTTTAGCTCAGAGAATCTTGGGAGTACTGTAAAGATGACGGATCCAGATTGTGAGGAGCCAATCGTTGTCTTTGGTGAGGTGAACTTGACTGAGGAATTGGCTTTCATGTTGGTGCATATTTGAGGAATCAGCTTGTGCCAAATGTGGTGGTGGTGTGGCGTTTTGGTTTTTTGTTTGTCTTCCCTCTGAACTGACTTTTTAAAATATGTCTTGACATACCTCTGAACCTCGTTTTTGTATCTATAAAGTAGGGAAAATATTGCAGCAACCCAGCAGGGATAAGATTCGAAAGATGCTGCTGTAATAGTATTATTAACATTAGAGCTATTGCTATCACTTCTGATAAAAAGACAATGAGAGACTGGATTTGTGTAACTGGCCCTTGCTCCTCAGCTTTGGATGAGGTTGTCTAGAATAGAATATTACAGACCTGGCAAGCCTCACATGTGCACAAAGATATGATCAAGATCCTTCAAAGCTCTGACACTATATTCTCTCTTTAGCTTGTTGTAGACATGTTCATCTTTCGTAGTACTCCAGGGTTTAAAGCTGACAGCAATAGAGTCTTATAAAAAATAAGAACAATCATGCGGAGGGATGAAGCAAATATTTGCCAGCACTGGAGCGTGCCAGATAGATACCATATAGTTTGGTAATGCTGAAGATATATTTAAACAGGGTAAGATCTACCATTTTTTATAGCACTGTTCTTTACCTGAATATGCAATGAGCATTTAATGAAGTGATAGAGTCCTTGCTCTCCATTTGCCACAGCCGGGTGGTGTTGCAGGAACTGTAAGATCACATGCTGGATTTTTCTTTTTGACTGGCTGTCTGGTTTTGGTTTTGTGTGTATGCAGTTTTCAAACTGATTTTTTTTTTTTTCTTTAAGCTAGAGTATGAGAATGACTAGTGATATAAGGTCTCTCAGTGATCCTGCTGAGATAATGCAGGCTGGTTGGAAGACTGTGGTATTAAAAATAATAAAACCAACAATAACAAACCCCTTACAGCATTCATCTTCCCTGTTTTTTAGAAAGTAGCATATGCCTGGGTACATTTATCAGTACAGTATTCTCTATTCTCTCAGGAATGGCAGGCTGCTGTCTCACCCTCTCAGCTGGGTACCACTCTCTGTGCTGTGGTTGAGCTCACAGCACGGCTGTCTCATTGGGTTGTGCTTGCAGCCTTGCCTGGGGGGCAGAAGGAGCAGGGACGCCTTTTTGTGCCCTGTCACACTCCCAGAAGGGAGCAGAGTTTTTCTTTCATTAGCCAACTCTTCTGTGCCTTCGTTCCTTTCACCAGTCTAAAATTTTACAGATACTGCTTGGGAAAAATAAATTATTAATAAATGCAAATTAAATCCCCAGTACTGTTGTTGGGGCAGAAATATATTACAGAAATCTTGCAAGCCACTGGAGGTTTTAACTAGAGAAAGTATATTACTGAAAATCATTATCCAATATAAATACGTGGGCCTTAAGATGAGCTCTTTAGTATCTGGATTTAGTTTTCCAGAGCATTTACTTATTGTTGTCCACATTACGCTGACTTTATAGACTGATGAGTAGTTGATTACTTTTTTCCCAAATGGATTTACAGCAAACTATTTAAGCCATGTTTGTTTGGAACTGTGAGTTTTGCAGACATCACTACCTGATCTGTAACCAATTTAAATTTCTTCAGTCTTACAAAACACAGAGCTTTTACCTAGGGCTTTCTCTCTGTCTTTCTTTTCTTCCTTTCTTTCTGTCTTCCCATCTTTTTTCCTGTCTTTCTCTCCACTACACATTATGCAGTATCTGAGAAGCTCTCAGCCTTTTGAATGCTTGCACAGGCGAGAAGCTACCTGCAGTCCCAGTCATCTGTGCTGGAATTTGACATAAAGAGGTGAGTTTTGTGAATACCCTTCACTGAAACAGGCAGGTTGGTAGGTTAATAAAAGACCTGAGTATTCAAGTAGGAGTGGGTTTTTTTCACAGGTTTCCAGCTGCCAGTACAATCTTTCCCAAAAAGCATCAAGGGCTCTTTAAAATTTCTCTAGTGATTATATAAAAGCAATTTATTCCTGTCCGGGTGGACACGCTTGAAGGTTACAAACAACACAGGGTCTTGTATTCAATTCACATTTCAATAAGTAGAGAGCCCTTTAAAATCTTTGTTAATTAATATGTGGTAAAGATTTTTTTTTTTTTTATTAGCAGTAGTATAATCACCAACTCTAACAGCTAGTCTGATACTGGGTGTTTCCTAGTATGCTGTAGTTTTGTTCCCAAAAAGCCAAGGTAATATGGTCTGTTAACTTGATGACATTTATAAATGACTCTACTGAGAAAGAGTGCAAGAAAATAAAATGTCAGTCTAATGATGGTTAAAAAAAAGGGTATATCTGTAATGTGCAGGACATAGATAAAAATGAACTATATTCCAGTATTAGTTTTTTGTTTTCTTGAAAATACAAGTTTTTTCTTATGTATTATTTTGCTTTTTGTCTGTCTAAGCACTATTACTAAATTTACATATCCAACACAAGGCACTCGGGTGGTGGCAATCAATGCAACTCCATCAACTTTGGTTCTACCAATTTAAACCAGCTGAGGTTATGGCTCTTACACTGGTCTTTAAAAAGTGATAATGGAAGATTTCCTTTGTGTGAGCTTGAGGGGCTGCACCGCACATTATTTTTTCCAAAAGTGACTGTAATGCAGCTTGTGTCACCTAAAACTAATTATATAGCCAGTTAGGGCTTTTGAGCTGGTGCTATTGGCCATATTGGGAAAAGCTTTAAAAAGCGCCTATGAGAATTAGGAACTTGCTTTCCACTTCAAAATTGATGCTAGCACTGAGACATTTAGTTTTAGCTGAAATAATGATACAATATTATTTTGGAAATGTACTCTGCACTCACATAAGAACTGTCATTTAAGACTTTAGTAGGAGTTTATACAACAGCTAAAGCAACATATATTCTCAATGAAACCCAAATCTGGAGAGATATTATGACTTGCTAACTCCTAGCTCATAAGAAAACTCAACATACACTTTTTCCACATACTTTGTCCCTCTCATNTTTGCCCCTTTCTTTTTTTTTTTTTTTTTTTTTTTTTTTTTTTTCCCCCTCTGAGAAAGAGTAGAGAATCTGGTGGCTCATTTCTCTTCCTCTCCTGCTTTTTACAGTTCATGTGAGCTCTCTGGCATTGAACCCAGATAAGAAAAGGTCATCACTGTAGGAATGAACTGCACATGGGACTGCATTTGTTTTAGACAGATGGCAGCCATGTACTGTTGAAAACAGACAAAGCTGTCTTGCTGCATCCATGTGCAAATGTGATGATTAGGGCATTCTTCTGGCACTTGAAGGAAACTATATCTCCTTGTCTCAAGCTGAGCAGGAAGAGGGGCCTTGTTTCCCACTTCCTGACTCTGTGCTTCAGCCAGAAAGCTGTTATGTAGAAGATAAGCACAAGCACTGCTACTGCTACTATCCTTGCTTGAAAAGAAAGAACTGGTTCTTCTGCTTCTTAAAACAAACAAGCAAAGTGCACAGAGTTTTAGGCAGATGCTTATTTTGGAATCAGGATCCTAACCAAAGAGCAATGACTTCACGCAGCCCCAGGTGAGGCCCTTAAGTGTTGGAGAGAGGATCATAGGATTATAGAATGGTTAGAGTTGGGAGAGACCTTAAAGATCATCTAGTTCCAACCCCCCCTGCCGTGGGCAGGGACACCTCCCACTAGAGGAGGTTGCTCAAAGCGAGAGATGTGTTTTTATCTGTTGGCTGGTTGAAGGCTTCACAGTTCCTGGTGCCAGACTACGTATTTGGATTTTGCACTAGCAGGAAGATTTCTAAAATGTGAGGTGCTGCCCCTCCTGACTTCAGACACACTGGTGATTCTTCATGTGTCCGGCCTTTACTATTTCCTTGTGATGAAAAAAAAAAAAAAAAAGCCAAAATTTTCAGAAGTTATTTGTCAAACTAATAAGGCAAAGTACCCACGCTAAACTGCCATTCAACATAAAGGAAAGGAGCTTTTCTAGTTTGCTGAAATGACCTTCTGATTTAGGGTTAAGGATAGCTGCCCATTTTCTAAGCACGGTAAAAATGTCATTAGACAAGAGGTCAGTCCTCAAAAGTTAAAACACAAGGGGAATAATTTGCATTAGGCCATCAAATAGATTATAAAGGCCCATTATTAAGATCCACAGCCATTTTTTTTTTTTTTTGGTACTGGATCATAGTCATAAAAGCAGTATATAAAATATAAAATAACTTGCCTGGCTTCTGACATGCCCCACATAGGATTGATTCACAAAAATCGTACTCTATCTAATCTGACAAGAGTCCGAACTGCTTTATGCATAATAAATAAAGACACAGCCTGTGTTCCTGTGCCCTGTGCTATTTTTCTGGGCCACCTGTGATGTTGAAGATTGGACTTTTATTTTGGGGCTTTTCTTCCTGAGATACATGTGCTCAGGTGGCTGAAGAAAAATGTGATTATCTGACATGACACGCAGCAGCTAGTTTGAATCTAAAATGAAATGTCAGTCAAAATAAAAGACAATGTTATGGAGTGTAGTATCCTCACTACGACTAAGGTTTGAACTGAATTTTCATTATGAACTATTAATGATTGATACAAAACTTTCAGGACACAAAAGGGAACCTTTATGACCCCCACTCTTGGATAGGTTGCGCATTGTGAAGGTGATCCCTCAGATGCCATCAAGAGGAAGGAAACACAAGGGCTTAATGAAATTTTCAGGTTCTGTCTAGATCAAAGAGTATTCTGGTTGTAATATAATTCTTATTCAGTAGCCACATAATTTTATATAGGTATGTGCTATGTTGGAGCTTTGAATGAGCACCCTCTAGAGAAAGGACGAGTTTAATGTTGGGAAGGATTTTTATGCTGGCTCTTCTAAAAGAGATATTTGAGTAAGTGAAGACCTTGTAAGTTCTAGCAGACAAAAAAAAATTGTGCTGTCACCCTGATCACAGCAATCTTTCAAACGGTCTTAAGTACAGCATTGTGTACCCACAGATTTTTTTTCAAATAGTTTTAGTACCTTTTTATTATCTGACTGCACGTCATTGGGTCACTTTGTGTCCTTTATGTAAATGCAGAACAGATCTGAAACAAACATTGCAATTGCTTGTGTCTTACCTCCCATTCATAGAGTGTGTATGACTGAGCAATGGAAAATCAAGTCCCATTGTATTTTTCCAGCAAGCTTCGGAACCACATTGATACCATGTGTAGTTCTGCATCTTACAATTATTATCTACAGAGTAGTAGGCATGTCATAAATCTTCATACAACTTCCGTAGCGGATTATTATTGTAATCAGGAAGAAATCTTCTTCCGGCATCCATAGTCATAATGTTTTCTGTTGTAGCATTAAATTGCTAGAATTTCAATTACATTGCAGTCATCATTAGAAAAAGAATTCCAGCTTTAATAAGTATCATTTTGGTGCACTAATGGTGAGCTGTTTGGTATGGGCTGGAAGTAAATACAGAACAACGCCTTTTTCATGAGGTGTTTGCCTCCTCAGAACAGCATCTGGGAGGCATCTATCACCACGGTGGTTGTGCTTGTCAATGCGTTTTCATCAAAGCCTAATAAGCAATGGTTGCTAGAGTTATATGGCATAGTAAAGCACTGTAGTTCAAATATGCATCATTCATCCAGTTCCTTACTGCTTTATGGTAAAGTCATGGATTCAGATACACCAAGATATCTAAGCATTTGTATAATTAAGTGGGAGTTAGGTGCTTAAGCTATGCTATCTGTGAGAGCCTAGAACTTGCTACCTTGTTCTTCTGGAAGAAGAGGGAAACAGCCATTCCCTCCCTGGGGGAGATGGCCAAGAATAAATGTGTTAGCCATCATGAGGTGCTCAAAGGCTGTAGATCTTGAAAGGTATTCAAGGTAGAGAAATAAAATTAATAGGAGATTAATAGCATGTGATGTCTTGATTGTGGCTATTCAGTACAACTTGGAATAGGGATTTGATTTGAACTGTGGGATCACTGCAGTACTTTGTGGAGCTTATGCTTGCTTAGAAACTTTACTTGCCCATCTACCACACTAGTGAAAGCTTAATACAAAATACAGTTTTTCAAGCTAGAGGCGTGTTGGAGTCTCTTTGGAGTTACTAGCTGTTTGTGTTTGGGAGCCAAACATTTCATATATATTCTCCAACTTAACTGAAACAACCTGGGAATAATTGCCACGTTTGGTGGCCACATCCATTCTCTCATTTTTTCCTATAGCCAAAACAGCACTGATGAAAGATGTATGCAGCCCTTCATGTTCCAACTAATCAGGAATGTTTCTGCTTGCTTTTGATAATATTGTCACCCTTGGTAGTGGTGATGACATTTTCTTGGAGATATGCCCTGTGATTAAGTCCATTTGGACCCATTATCAGGGTTTAAGGGGTTATACAACCTACTTTCCTTCCTGTTATATTCCCCTGGTACATATTAACCATCTGGCTTGGTAGAAGCTGTCTCCTAACAGTTTTTCATAACCGTGCCAAATATCTGTTCCCATGGAAACTGTTTTAAGAGTGCTTTAAAATTTGAGAGGTGTACCATTTTCTATCTAAAATGGATCATATTTCCTTTTTCTTTGGTCTTTGTATTTTCTTTCTTTTTATTACTGGTTGGTGTTGCCACCTGTCCTGAAAAAGAGGAGAGTCATGAGTTTTGGACACCAATCTTCCATCTCAATTTCCACTTCTCTGTGTTGTGAAGAACAACTCTTAAAGGGTATAAAACTGCTTTAGTGCATCATTTAAGAGCCAGCAAGGAAACTGCACACATTAAGGTAGAAGGACAACAACTTCAAAAGTGTATCATTCTAAGGTGTTGTTTTTTTTTTTTTTTTAATGGGATTTTGGAAGACTTTAAAAATGCTTTTGCTCTCCATTATTAGATAGGGTTATTAAATATGAAAAGAATTGTTCTGATTGTATCTCAAAGTATGTTCAGTGTCTATACAGGTACAGGGCTTGTAGGAGTTACGTAGGCCCATTTCACTCAAAGTTTTTCAAAGCTATTTAGCTTTGAAAGGTGTTACCTAGCAGTTCCATAGAAGAAATAAATCTTTCTTTTCCATTCACAGGAAACTGATCTGCTGCATTTGTTAAATATTTTCTAGAAAGAGATTAAATGTCACAGTGTCTGAGGTCTACTCAACCAATACATTACTTAATAATCCCATTCTAGATTCTACTCACGCAGCCACAGGCTTTGGACTAAAGAGCAGAAAAAAACATACAAATTTCAGAGATGTCTTTCACTCATGAAGAGAGCAAAGGTTTTGAACATTTCTGTGTTTACATGTTGCCATAAAATGCTATTTTTGGTATGCTGTAAAAATGTCATCTACTTTCTACTGTCTGATGACACATTTTCTGTTAATTATTTACATATATGTAGGCTTTAGAGAGGAATTAGGAGGAAAGAGGTAGCCTGTCATGACAGTATCTCTATTTGAACTTAATATTAAAAAGATTTAATATATATTTTCTAACCAACATTAAAAAAATGCTGCTCACTGCTAGAACAAAGGTTTGCTCAGGGTGCTTAATGGGCAGAATACTAATTTCCAGACCATTGGCTTACCTTAGATTCTGCTGTAGAATTCTTCTTTTCAAAAAACATTTAATGAGGGACTTGAATTAGAGCCCAATTAAAAAATGCTATAGGGCTTATGTATGTGTTTAAATATTTTCCTGAACAGAGATGAAATTAGGAATCGTAAACCTTTTGCTAAAGCTCAAATTCTATGGGCAATCTGTGTTTAAGAACACAACATGGGAAAGGCATATATAGGCAATAGGGATATAGGCTTTGTAAAGGTTTCAGAAGCTGATTTACTCTTTGTTTTAGCTAGCAAAAGTTAGGCAGAATTAAGTACTTTTACATATTTCTCTTTTTCACCTTTAGCATCTTTCAATTAGATCTGAGGTTTTCTCTAAGAATCTTGGGATTCCTTCCCTTCTCTCTTTCATTTTTTTTTTTTTAGAGTCAAATTTTTCCTTCCTTGTGCTGTTCTACTGCTACAAAATGGCTAAGAAACCTGCCTATTTCAAACCTCAGTTTATGGAGAGATTCTGCCTCACTGTAGTTACATTTTCGTTCAAGCTAGTAGTGTTTAGCACCCTCTTCTAAATGATCAAAATTTAAACATGTTTTACACTGAGCTTTTTCATTACAGGGTTACCCCCTAATAAATGAACATCATGGCACAGGATACTAATAGAAAGGCAGAAGAGAAGGCAGTCAAGATGTAAGCTCAAAATGGAGTTTGCATACTGAAACAGAGAGTCTCTGATCTCAAAAATAAGTTGTACCAGGATTTCTCAAATCATCAAACTGGTACATCAAACTAAAGGTCAACAACTGCTATTTAATCTGTTGTGAAGTCAGGGTCTGGTATAAATCTGAAGGGCAGCAAAATATAATTAATTATTAACCTTTAAAAATTTTGTGTAAACAGAGAAAAAATAATAAGATTCCAACAACCCCTGAGTTAAATTAGGGATTTTCATGCACACCACAAAATGTTAAGAATACTTAAATCTGAGCAGGATGTAAAATTAAACATATTTCAACACATTTGAAAATAGAGAAAAAAAATAAGTTTGGTTTTTTTTTTTTTTTTTAATATCAATACAACTGATACAAATCCCTTGGAAAGGTCCCACTAACTTTATGGAGCTTTCTATCAGACTCTAAATAAGTTTAATTAACTGAATGAGACAGGATCTCTTAAATCACAGGTGCAAACAATTAAATAATCACTCAGGCTGTTGTGCAAGATAACATTTAAATAAGATGCTGCCTGACTTCTTACAGTTTTGAGGGCAAGAATGAGAAAGTGATGGATCCTTAGAAATGCAGTACATGCCCTTTTTAACTAAGATAGGGGATCACATGTCAGTACCACTTGTTGTCTCAGAGAACGGGTGGAGGGCAGGAGAGGACTCAGGGTCCAAGTGAAGTCCTCGATGCCCAGCTTGTACATCTGCATCTTTTCCTACCATGTCATTTCAAGCAAGTCTTATATGGGTATTCATGTTTGGGAGGAAGAGAGAGAAAACGAAGCACAATGAAGTCCCAAAATAGTGAGAAAAAAAATAAAATATCTCACTAAAAGTACAGGAAGAACAAGTGTAGGAAGAAAATTGCAGTTGGTGAACCTCAGTCATGAGTCAAGACTTGTTATATAGTTTGGTGTGCATCACTAGACTGTATCGTCTCTGAGCTGAGCTGTTCATGTGGGAAGTGCCCAAGACCAGGGAACAGCATCTAAATGAAAAAGTTAATTGATGGACTCGTTATATGGCAAAACCCAGCAGTATGCAGCTGAAAGAACTGCAGACACTTCATTCTAAATTTAAATTATAGTTTACAGGCTTTAATAGAGCCTTTCCTATACTGCAGCAGTATTTGCTTTAAAAAAAAAAAATAAAGCTGCAAAAATATAATAACACCAGTTGATACTAAAATAATTAAGAAATTCTTGGTAATACACAAATACACAGGAAGATCACCCAAGTGTGAAAAGGAGTTTAAGAATAAACTATGGGAAGGAGGAATAATTCTAGATGAGATTAAACTAGAGAAGATTGTTTGGAAAAGAATGGGAGTATCTATTGTAATCACTGAGGCTTGGGTAGGTAAAATGGTAAGGAGAGAAAAAACAAAGCTGCAGAATATTTTTAGCTACAAAAATATGCTGTTCTCCTCAATTCCTGTCCTTATGTGCTCTTTTGATACAGTAGTCAATGCCCAGCATATGGTAATATTAATATCGTACAGCACAAGTGCCCCTTGTATTTTAAGGCATATATTCCTAATTATAAGGCCAATATCTGTGGGGTACAGAGACTTTTGTGTTCCACTATCAAAAATAAAATTGATACATAACAATGACATTAATGTGTGGGAGCAATAGTTAAGTTGGCATTGTGGCAAGCATGTTCTGAGCAACATGCATGAGAGATGCCTCTCTCCGGCACAAGAACAGTAAAGCTCCCTGTCTGTGTTTCAACTTCAGTGACAATTGCTGGATTTCCAAAGCAGCACAAATGTCTGACCTGATTCAGGCTCTGCTTGTTGGATTAAAAAGAATGTCTAAATTATCAGTATGTGGGCAGGGATGCCACTTCAGGTTGTGGACAGTTTCTTCTCATTTTTTTTTTAGCAGAGACATTTCTACAGAACAGTTCTCACTAAAACATTCAGGCGTTCCACCTCAGCTGTGTGCTGTATCATGGAGGGGGAGCTGGGAATACTGGGAATGAAGACCTCTCTCCTCCACTTGGGTGCTGTATACACCAGTATCTCCTGGTTCTCTGCAGTGGAGCCAGACGTGCAATATGAGGTTGTGTGATGAATAGAAATTTGCCTGTTCTTGTGCCCTCTTGACTATTGGAAAGTGAGGGCTCATTTACACAGTCAGCCGCTTTCTATATCAGCCTTAACAAGAGTCTGATGCAAAACACTGCTCTTGGTGTTGCAGAGGTGATTTTGGCACTGTGGAGTAGAAGGCAGCTTTCATAAAGGTGGAAGATTGGTAGAACCCGTTGGGATGCTCTGTGGCGAGGGTAAAAGAATAAATCATTGAAGCCAGCACTACTAGACACATTGGGTATTTAGTATCAGCAGAGTTCACACCCCGAGACTGAAAAGACTTGCAAAAGTTTAACTTTGCAGAATGTCTTATCCTGCTGTTGGCATGGACCAGCCATTTAAACACATGGAATTCTTTGAAGGATCAGGGCCCTAATTCCCAAGAGATTAAACCACTGCCAGAAGAAACAACTGTGTGGTATTCAGAGATTAAGATTCAGAAGGTGCCATGCCAGTAAAGCAGGAAAAATAAAAGGCTTCAGAGCTACTTAAAATGACTTCTCTTTCCATTTGAAACATGCTCCATCCTGTTTATGTTTGGATGCATTTTACACAAATGCAGATCTGGTCAAAGAGCTGGATTTCAATATGTACAAGACGTGAATCTGAGCTTTAACCCATTCCTGATTATATAAGTGCTTTAAATAAACCAACATATCTGCCTCCCACACTTTTTTTTTTTTCATTTATACATGTTTCATATAATCATCGTAATTGTAGCAATTAAAGAGATCCTTTTAAGAATAGTAGATTTTCTCTCATTTAAAGTACCATTCCTTTGTAGGGATAGTCGTAAATATCATTAGGGGCAAATGCTGGGAAACGTTATTCTATAGAAAAAGAATGCATTGTCATACCACAATTACATAATCATGAGCACAAGTGTATGACAAATGGCTTGGAATAAATTATGAGCAGAAACCACTTCCAAATAAGAAATAACTACTCATGAGTAGTGTATCTAATTGCTTATCTGCCCTACCAATCCCTATGGAATAGATGGACAGGGAAGAATTAAGTAATTGTACCAGCTGCTCAGAATTCAGAAGATAAAAAAGGAAGGCTGTAAATGAGAAGATAAAAACTCCAGTTTAATGAAAATACAAAAATGTATTCATAATATAATGTTTTGGTGACTTGATTACATCATAATTCCCCCTTAGGGTTATGCTGGATATAGCTTTAAAGGGAAATTCTAAGCAAAGTTGAAACTATTTAGTAGTACTTAAGTCAGGGTATTAAAGTGATTAAAAATAAATTAATAAATTGAAATTTAAAGAAAAAATATACCATTTTTTTGTGTCAAATAAGAACTTTTATGAAAGACTTTTCCAAGTAGATGCTCCACCAGTGGGCTACAGCAAGCTGATTCCATGTGTTCCGAATATGGGTTTTAATTAATTTTTTTTTTTTTTTACAGAGCCATTCAGTTACCAAAAAACCAAAACAGAAGTGCCACTCTTGCCTTAAAATAAAAGTTAAGTAATTAAAAGTACCCTCTTCCATTTTCACTGTGTACAGACAGCTTTTCCCTTGGGATTGTGGTTGATGATACGAAGATGACTCTCTAGAATAGGGCAGAAGGTTGCTTTAGATACTGAAATGATTAGAATGAACAGCTTAATTTCCAGGCATAAACTTCACACAGTGCTTGAGTAGCGAGCTCTGACTGTAATTATAGGAATGGAAGAAACATCAGACTCCTGTCCAGAGGAAAATATTGATTCCAGATGAGTGCCCAAGCAATTGAGTCTTCTATGCCAGCTGGACAATGCCAGTAACGGCCATTTCCCAAAAAGCTATACAGTCACCTGCCAAGGTTCAGCCTTTGGCTGTTTCCCTGAGGGGCCACTCAATTTTTCCACCTGGTCGCCACATGGTAGTATTGGAACCGATAGAAGCAGCAAATAGTAGTCAGCTCCCCACAATTGTTGTTATTTTCCATATTTTGTTAAATTCCAGTTCTGAAGGTTAAACCCATAGCTTTCTATAGCAGTATCTAGAAACTGGGAAGAGTTTGGCTGAGTTGTATATCTGTTGTCCAAGCTGAAAGAATCACAGATAAACATGAGAAAAAGAAGGAAAAAATTACCGGTTTCTTTTAGTTTTTTGTAATATTGGATAAAGGCATTCTGGGTACAACAGATCATGGGACTCTGAAAAAAAATATCTGTGAAGGAGAGAGCTGTACCAAACTCTAAAGAGATGCTAACTACTCCCTCCCCCGTGTGCACACACAGACAACCCTTTGATTTCATTACCGTTTGGTTTCAAAGACTCTGGGTTTTGACTTGAGTTTGGAGGTTGTGTGAATGTAAAATCACAACACCAAACCAATTTGACAACTGAGTCTCACCTGGATTAATTTCAGAACCTTGTGAAATGGCAAATTTAGCATGATTTTTCAGCCAGGGTTCAAAACCAAGACAGCTTTATTTCTAACCGCTTACTATGTTGAAATTACTGCAAAATCAAAAGTGTGATGGGGAGGTGTCTTTCCATGATTTCATGTATTATTGTCCACATGGTGGATTTTTATTACTGATGTCAGAATAGTTTGGGAAATTTCATGTTTTCAAATGAGATCAGTAGACAGAACATACTGCCCCAGTCTAGGAACAGTGCTTTCAAAATAAATGTCCCCATTCACATGGTTTTAGCTGAGAGATAGAGTGACACTGAAGTCAAATCTTGCATACTTTTATTCTTTCATCTTTTGAAGTCTGGGAGCAGGCTAGAAGAAAATAAGTGGAAGCAGTGGTGAGGTTTTTATCCTCATTGTTTTCTTGCTCTCTTGGTGACATTGACTTCTGTGGCGCTGTTGAAGAAAATGTTTGTATTGTCAGGCACGGCACGAGAGGCTGTGTTTGCTGTGACACAAAGCTTTTGCATCATTGCCACTGAAAGCATTTCAGTTATACAAGGAGTTTTTCAAAGCCCTTAAAGAATAAAAATCCCCTCTCTGAAACTTAACTGATAGTTTGATTGATGCACCAGATAGCAGAAAAAATATTAACCTTTCAGTGTCTTTATTCTGCTGCAAGCTGTTTGTTTTAATTGATTGGCTCGTTGTATCATTCTGTGAGTAGCTGGCAGTCTCTTGCTCCTGTACCCAGCTGAAGTAAAGAAGAATTTAAGCCTGCATTTGTCACACAAGCCTGCTAGTCCTTGTTTGAGCCTCTTGTGTGCAACTAACATCAGCTAAACTAATCTCTCTAATGTGATGGAAATTGCTTCACCTGAAAAAATTTCCTTTTGGCAAGGTTACCGGAATGAAAAGGGTGTGAATGTGAAAGCATGAATAGAAGCTGCAAACATACATCTCTAAATAGTTAAAGGGACCCATACTGGAAAGAAGAATGAAAAGGAAAGGCTGCATGAGAGGCCAGGCAATTTTAGGTCAGCATTGTGCTGATTTTGGGGGATAGCCTCATACCAAAGTGCTCAGCTAGAAACAATACAGGCCATATCTCAAGCATTGCGCTTTCTTCCAGCTCTCAGGAGTCCAAATGAATTCCAGAGAAGTGTGTGGTTCTTTGGTGCAGCAACACCAACAGAGCCAGTCAAAACTAGTGTCACTTTGAAAAACTGACTATAGGTGTTATTATAAAAGCAGTTTGTGAATGCTGGGTGGTTTCAGAAGAATAAAAGGCCAAAAATAAAAATGGCTTAATGCCTTACATTTCAGTGTACAAAATTACATGTTAATGCCAAGTACATCCCTATTGAGATGCAAATATTGTGCCTGGGCAAAGTGAGGCAACTTTGGCTTTCTCAAGGGACTGCACGGGCTCTTCAATCCATAGTGCTGGCCAGAGTAGCTTTGACAATAACATGAATGTACATGCTATAACTTATCTATTGTCCACTGATGAATGTTAGAAAGCCTAGAGTACAACTAAGTCCTGCTCATACTACCTTCCATGTCTATCTTTCATCTGTCCCAGAACACACAATATTCAAAATGCCATGTGGCAGGAGATAAAACCTTGGGAAAATTTCTTTCCCTAGGGAACAGTTGGAAGAAGCTTGAAAGCTGATTCTATTCATTACATTCTCCAATTGTACTGTCCATCAGTGGCTTGATCTTGCACCATGGAAGACAATGGGATATTTTTGTTTTCCATGATGGAAAGAACCAGGTTCCCTAAGGTGATTCATTTATTCTTTTGTTGGGATATTTCGTTATTTCCAGTTACATCTGAGAAGGCAACACATGTGATGATAGTTTGATGTTTTGATGCATGAGTAAATGTACAGATCAATACTTGGCTCTGCAGGTCTAGAAGGTTCCTGCTGAAGAAGATTAAAAACCTGTTTGTTTAACTTCTACGTATCAGATAAATGGCTGTTTCATGATCTAACATCTCTCAGGCAGGTATGTGAAAAGGCGTACAGGAGAACCACAGACTGTGTGTATTGTTTGGTGTCTCTACATAGTGGTTTTGGCAGTAGTCATATAAAGCCTCTGAAGTGAAGAGAGTTCTTGTGACTTCCACTAATGTGGCAGCAAGCCCAGCGCGGTGCACCACCCTCTCAGCAGAGCTTGGCCACAGTGTCACGCCAAATGCGTATACAGGTTCAGGCTGATTCAAATCACAGGCAAATTTCCATCTGTCTGTTGAATTCTGGATAGAAGTTCCAATAATAGTAGCATGCAGTAAGTAGTCGGCAACAATTCTTGAGACAGTTTTGCTGGAAGTGCCTGAATATTGGGATTATAGAATCAGACAAAGCGATATTTGTTCATTTGACTTAATTTGCCCCCTTTTTGAGTGTGTAGCTAAGAAAGGCAGTCAGGAGCGTGAATTTCATCAGATGCTATAAATGCAAATGTGTGACTCCTAAGAAAACTTTTACAAGAACCTGCTGTATTAATCCAGCACTGAAGTCCATCCTGTCTAATGTCCTATCTGCAGCTGCAACCAGAGGCACCCAAAAGAAAGAATGCCATAAATAAACTCCATATAGAGCAATTCTTCCCCACTTCCAGTTTATAGTGATCAGTGATCTGGGGATGGGGGAAGAGAAACGATGTTTTTGGCACTTTGGATGAAACAAATGTGATGCTGACCTACTTCTTCTATTAAGGGCATTGTATTTTCAGCTTGCTGGCAGATTTGGTGGAAAAGGGTTAAAGGTTAAAAGCGTATAGACAATTAAAAGTTTATAACAATGACCTTGATCTCAGTGAAAGGAAACTTTCATCTTTACTGGTTGTTAATGTAATACCCCCACACTTATTTCTGTTGAGAATTGTTAAAAGCATAGCAAACAAACCTTCCCTCCCCCGAACGTGGAAAAATAAGAGCGGATAATTCCCAGTATTTATACTTATGCTTCCTGAAATCTCTAACTTCCCTTATTAAGGATGCTGAATTAAAAGTATGGTAGATATTTTGTGAGTCTCTTATAGCTAAAGATCACCTGTGTGCTTGATTTCTGGGTCTTATTTTAGAGATAATTTTTTATATACTTGAAGCAAGATTACCTGTTTTACCGTCCAGTCTTCTTTATTTGCTTCTGTAACACTGGTGTGATTTTTCCAATAAGATGCTCAGAACTCCCTGATTCTCTGAGTGTATTTGACAGTAACATAAGCTTGTTACATTTGTCACATATTAGGAAATGCACAGTATTTCGCAGATCTGGGCTAACAACTGTGCTAATATTGTCTATTAATAATTTTGCAGTAGTTTTAAGGTACCTATGTAGAAGACCAGAGGGTTTTTTTTCCTGCTACATGCTGTAAAAGTTTAGCGAAAAACATGTGGGATTTTTTTTTTTTTGGGGGGTGTGTGTGGCTTTTTTTATTAAATCACAAACAGTATTTAGCTGTTACGTTCTTGTGTATGCTGTGTCTTAAACTGCAAAGGAATCCATTTTCAAGTAGACAGCAAATGCCACTAGTAGAAGGATATCTTCACAAGTGTTAAAGTTACATCCCCCATTCACTGTAAAGGAATAACCTATAGAATCGTACACAAAATTATCATGCAGCATTGTGAAAAAGGGTCCTGCCACCCCAGAAGGGATCCATGGTGCTTTGCTGAGCCTTTGCTTCCTCCCCATCTTCAGCATACATCCCTCTCAAAGTAAGGGTGGCCTCTCTTAGGTAAGGAAGTAAAGTTGACTCAGCCACCTACCTCAGCTGACACAGCCAATTAACCCTGCTAATGAACTGTCAAACTATCACAAACTTGATGAATTGTGGCCATAGCCATTGCTAAGACTTTTTCAGCAGGACACTTTCTAAAAGATCCTGGCTATTTGCGTGTCCCTTGGACTGTGACTACGAGGAGCCATCTCCTGGCCAGACACTAATAATTGTCATACTGTAATGAGTTCATCAGCAACTTTTTTACCCTTTTCTACCTTCATCAGAGGGACAGGTTAGAGTTTAAACATCACAGCATCATTGTTAGCATGTCAGTTCACAGCTGTGTTTTATACAAGTGCATAAAGGAGAGCAATGAATGCCATTTGTCTCCAGCTGCCAGTAGAGCCTAGACATGACAGTAGCTGAGCAAATCCAGGGTGATGAAGGGCTTCAGGGAATGACTTCCTTGTTTAGATTGAAGGAGACCATAGCATATGTCTAATAATTTTTCTGAGTAAAATATGTCTTCATGTTGTGCTAATATATAGGAAAGCATTATCACTCATGTCACAGTGATCTTGCACTCAGCTGGATGACAAGGATTTTAGGAAAAGAGTATCTTTGATTGAAGGCTGATAACAAGGCACATTCTTCTGGCTAAAATTTCTATCACTCGGAATAGAAATTTTCTACTAATCAAAAAATGCATCAATATATTTCATTTTAGTCTTTTTATGACATACTAAGCAAGGTTTAGATTGTGATCTGCTTTGAATATAGAATTCTGAATTACTTTATCTTTTCACTGTATAGGAATAAAAAGTATGATTTTCCAGAGATCTCGGGTTTTTTCCCTCCTCATTTTGGATAGCAATTTTTAAGCAACTAAAATCAGTCTAAATGCTGAGAAATATTAATGGCATATGCTGACATTTTAAAGAAATAAAAATCAAATCCTTCTTTGGAAGAAACACAGTGAAATCAGTGGAGATTAATTAATATGAATTAATTTGCCCCGGTGAACCTTGAGGGAATAAGTATTCAAAAAGAATATCCCAATAACCTTAATTTAAGTAGATCTGGGCACAAAATTAATATTTAATTTCCCAGTAAATTTTATATTTTTTTGGTCCTGAATTGGAATTAATAATAAAAAAATATATCTTCAGAAAAACGAATTTAAACTGGAGGGATGGGTGCAGGAGTGTTAATTGAAATATTTTTGCATTCATATATAAGAATAAATTTTTAAGTTTGGCTTTTCCAGGTTTTTGTTCTTTAGAAAAACTAATGTTGTATGGGTTTGTGTCAGTAACTTGAAAAGAAAAATGTGAAATTGTCTGTTTTAAAATGTTCCTCTTTCTTCTATTATATATATAGTTAAAATAATGACATTTCTGATCAGTCTTTGTTTTAATCTTTTAGAGATTTCATTATATAAACAGTCAGGTCTGAGCTCTTGTTTTAAAGCTTTTAGTTCTGTTTATAGAATTTCTCACAGAAAAATTGGCCATTATTTTACACTTTTGGAAACAGAACTATTATTTTAGGAACCTTGACTTCTGAGATAATAGGTCAAGTTTTCAGCTAAT
Source organism: Nycticryphes semicollaris (assembly GCA_013400055.1). Classification (NCBI taxonomy): domain Eukaryota; kingdom Metazoa; phylum Chordata; class Aves; order Charadriiformes; family Rostratulidae; genus Nycticryphes; species Nycticryphes semicollaris. The sequence goes on along the minus strand of VXBJ01000893.1, from coordinate 649,525 downwards.
GTCAACTGATGTCACTTCACAAAAGACAGTCTTTGACCCAGAGTTCATTAGGGTTTAGGATCCTGAAATTTCAATGAAATGTTAGTGAATTTTCTGATGAAGCCTCTTTATTGCTCAGGAGTTGGTTGTAATTCAAATAAATATATACTCTGTCAAAAAAAATAGAATGAACGATTTGGCACAGAAGTGCTGTTACAGTCATAAATGTCACAGACTTCATTCTTTGTGTAAAAGGAACCATGCAATCAATAATATCTGCCGCAGAAGTTCTCAGACTGTGGTCCATGGAGCCCTTGCCTGTGGTCTGGGGAGAACCAGCTGGTCAAAGGGACCTGACTCTCCTGGTTTCAAGCTGACAAAAGACATTAAAACATAACTAAAATAAATTACTCCTCTTTTGCTTCTAAGCAGTTGCTGCAGTTACCACAGGCTTATTATGCAGTCACAAACAGTAAAGGGGAAAAATATCCGCGAGCTGGTGTGTCAGCATTGCTGACTGGAGAAGTGTGAGGACTTCTGTACTTTCAGGCCACCTTTGTTTATGCTGATGAGTTTTCACTTTCTAACACTGAAATCCAAAACTGAAATTGCTGTGTATTCCTCTTGGCTCACTCAAGCTTCTTAATAAGCTCATTGCAGAATCAGGCTGCAAGAGGCTTCATTTATAAATGAGCATGTTTTTCCCCTGTGGAAGACTTCATGGATCTGTGTTGTCAGCAGTTTTAAGGGTGTCTGAAAACACAAAAGCGTTCTCTATCTAATGAGTTACCTTCCTCTTTGTCCTTTATTTTCTGTGTTGGCTATCTACCCTATAAAGAAATTGTTTCTGCCACTGGATAAAGCTAAGTCATATCAGACTGATAAACCATCTGACAAAAAGCTGAGATACGTTATTGCCAAAGGTGGTTACCTCTTTTGTTCCTACTGAGAGCATTACCCACTTTCACTGCCCTGCCTGATCCCAAGAGAAAGAAAAAAAGAAAAAAAAATAAGCAAGGGAGAGGAGGAAAAGAATAAAAACTTTAGGAGAAAGCATGAGTATTCATGAACACCACATCACCAGTCTCCTCAGCACTGAGACTGAAGAAGTTGGGTGCTCAGGTCTAACTTTCCAAATTGCCAGTGGACTCTAAATAATTATTATCATCAGTGGAGTTCTGTTCTTAACATCTGCAGAATTTCCATGCCCAGATGTGTGTATATTCAATTGTTTCCATTATATCTGTTTCCCCTGTATTAAAGAATTTTGCTTTAGTTTCTGCATTTGCATCTTCCCCGCTGTTATTAGCAGGGTTCTGCAAGCATTGGATGCTGTGAATCATTAGGTGACCTACTTTTTATCAGCTTTTATCTGGTGCCTTCTGGCTTCTTCAGCATACGAGCTTTTCTTTATGTGTGCCTCTCTCCGTGTCTCTTTCTCTCTGCTTAGTTTTCAAAGATGTTTTTCTCCAAAATATTAAGAGGGACCAGAGGGACAACAACATCAAAGTCAGCATATGTTTCTTCTTTGTTTTTCCAGATTTAGTTGCCCTTGGTTAGCATTTTGAAATGACTACTTAATAAAGATCAGTGAGGATATAAGTGAAATATCATAAGGTATGTTATTTTGGAAATAGAAGTAGTTTGTGGTTTTAATACTGGCTTCATTGAGAGAATCACCTGTATAGAGCTAGGGCTCAGGTTGTGTCGACTCCACAGTTTTAGAGCCAATCGTGGTTTATGTAGAGGCTGGTCTTTGTAAGTTGCCGGCAGCTGAAAAGGCTTTTTCTTCACAATAAATAATTCTGTTGGTACAGTGTGTTAAGAATGTTAGTAAAGCTCATACATACATCTGTCCGATGCATCCCATTGCAAGAACTTGCTATCTGGTTTTCTTAGTTTTTAGACTTTAGTCAGTCAATCAGAAAATTGCATTGTCAGGTATCTGCCTGAGGCTGTATTTTTCCAGTGTCAACCAGAATGATTCAGCTGTTTCAGAGAATGAATTTAATAGAAACCCCGTTTTCTCCTCCATGAGTAGATACGTTAAGACAGGCTAGGACCTATATGCTATATAGTAGTCACTAGAAACTTACCTCTTTAGCTAAGTGTTGTCCTGATGGCAAAGAAGTACATTCTCTTGTCTTCATTAGAAAAAAAATGTTTAGTTTTTTTTAAGTTATGAATCTAGGAGGGAAAAGAACATCAGTACATACCAGCCTAGATGCAGACTGTACAATTCTTTTTCCAGACCAAGGCACCAGGAGCAGAGGACACAGTTCCCCCCACCTTTTGTAACATGAGATGAGGTGTCAGCAGAAGAAAATAGTGGAAAAAGACTTGTTAAAAAGGAAGAGAGTAAAACTGAAAGATGGTAAGGGAGAGAAGTTGTTATTAGAAAGAAGACCTGCATTAGTTGGACAGAGAAACCAGGATGGAAATTAAGGAGTGAGTTAGGGGATGGAATAGGGTAGGAAGCTGAGAATAGAGATTAGAAAGTAGAAAGCAGAATGTTACGGTGTGAATGATGAGGATTTTGATCACAAACTTCAGGATAATCCACAGTGAGTTATTTTGGGGCTGAATCAAAATCTTGGCACTCAGCTACGTCTTGTGTCACACTTCATAACCCTTCTGTAGCAGCTTCCATGCTCGGTTACTCCTTGGCCATCTCTCTCTGGCAGCAGCTTCTGCCAATTGCAATCTCTTGTGACATCTATGCTCTGACAGGGAGCTGAGCTGTTGCAGCTGAATCCCTGCCATCCTGGAAAGCCAGACTCCTCTAGTCTTCCATGCTTTTGTCCCACCTGCGGGGAATGAGGAGGGCACTGGCCCCAGCAGCTGCAGCATCTTCCCATCTGTGCCGCTCAGCCTCCAGAGGCATTGGCAGCCGCTGCCACATCCCAGCTCTGGGTGTTACAGAGCAGGAGGCAGGAAAAGCCTTTTTTGGCTAATTGAGCAATGCTTGCTCTTGAGCAGCCTTATCTGCTCTGGGGAAAAGGCTGTGGTCTTCACGGAAGCCTCCAGCAGGCTGGATTCCATGTCCCAGGCCACCCTAGACTAGATCGCTTTAGACTTTATTTACTGTGCCTTACTCAAACCCTGGAGTGAATCTAGGATCCTTAATGTCCTCATGGGCTTTTTCTGGCCCTCAGCACTACCATGTCTGATTGCTCAAGCAAAGAAAGTCAAAGTGAGGTTATGCAGGCTACTTCAGAGACAGCATTTCCTAACTCATGTGTGCTTGACTTCATAACCTTAGTGTTCTTGTAATGTAGAGGTTTGTTCTGTGTTACGTGCCTAGGGCTGTAGGTGGTTCATATTGATACATCTTTATAAAAACAGGGAACTGAGTTTACAGAAGTTCTCTTGTGGCCTGTTTTTATAGTAAATATGCTACTTACATGAAGGTGCTGTTCTCTGAACAAAAAGTTGCACGTATTATTGTTCTCACGAATGCCAGCCTGCCTCTTTCCCACATCTTTTGTTTCATCCTGTTCTCTTGTAGTTAACAAATATAATTTTTTTTTTTATTCCTTATACCTCTTCCACAAAACTGTGCATTTTATTTTAGAATATGTAGAACTTTGCTATAAAAGTTTGATCAACTTTTTAATCATAGTAAGGTCTTTGTAATATTATATTTAACATTATAACATTATATATATAATAATATAATAATCACGTGGAAGAAAAAATCCCATTTTAATTTCTGAAATTTCCCTCCATTATTCTTTTTATGACCATTGTTTATTTCACCTCCTATCACCACATTCACCTTTCCATCTTCCTGGAACAATTCCGTAAATGGAAATATAGCTAATTTTTGCCATTGTCTCCCTTCCCTTAGCCATTGGTAATATTATGATACATTTTTGACCTGTGCTTATGTAAAGTTGGTGACACATTTTTTTACCATGAAGACACTAAACAAAATCTCCCGAACTCAACTGGGGAGTTTCTTGGAATACCCAAGAATCAGTTCTAGTTTTACATATAGATTTTCTGTAGTCTTTACATAAAATTTTCCTCCAGTGATTTCAGATGAACTGTTTACATGTGAAAAATTAAATTATGTTACTGTCACAAACTATTCTGTTTTTGTGTCGGAGCAGGGAGTGAATCTAGGATCCTGGAGTCATTTAAGTGACAAGCAAGATATGTAAGATGCCTACACTGAGAAGAAAAGAAATCTCTTTGCTGAGATACTCCTTTGAGAGACTGGACAATCACTGTAGTTCACATAAATACCTATTTTCTACCTGTTACTAACACCAGTTCTTATTCAGAATATATGCCTATCCGTTCTTACATAGGCCACTGTGCTGAAAGGTTAAAATTGAGTAAGTATCAAAGTAATTTCTTGAATGACAGCCTCACTTTTTGTTTGAGTCATAGGTATACAAAAACTAAGAAGGTGTATTTTAACTATCAGGTAAAATAAAACCACTGAGACTATTCCCTTAATGTTAATTGTGTGCAGTAGAATTAAGTAGGTAACGTTAATACACACTTAAGAAAGATTATAAAGTTTAGAGTCTGATACTTTGAGTTTAATTCTGTGTGACAAATACAATGAGGTATTTTTAATCTTTGTGAATAAAAATTCATATTTATTAGGCAAATATTAAATAAATATCAGTTATTCAAGTTCTCTTTCTAAATTTGCCATTCCCAAACACAGCTCAAACTGCAAGGCTGTGTATTTCAGTTCATCTGTAGATATGATTTTTTTATATCATTTTATAGAGTAGAGATATCACAGGCTGCCCAGAATAAAGGAACTTTATGTTTGCAATCTTTTCTAAAGATCATAAAGTGACTAGTCATGATAGGTAACTGGGTACATATCATGGCTCTGCCATGCTGCTTTGCCTTGTCCGTTCAGTCTGAGTAGGGAAAATTGTAACTGATACAGGTCACAGTCCCTGACCCTTATTCATGGATTTGTGAGCAAGAGGCAGGAAGTAGCTCTTCGGTTCAAACATATTAGAGATACAAAGAAAATTAAGCATGTCAGGGGTAAGGGCAGAATTAGTTTGGGGACGGGGAAGTCGTTATGAGAAGGAAAGCTATGATTTTTGTAAGACAAACCAGAAGAATGCTCTGCAAGTGAACAGATTTATCTGGCTTCTAGTGCTATCCATGTTCTTTTTTAGTGGCTGTGCATTTCCCTAGCCCTACACATGACCGCACTGATGCATGTTTACAGACTTTTCTCTTTTAAAGTTAATGGACAACATTCAGAAATTAAACAAAATTTTCTTGTTGCTTACAGCTCTTTAACCTAGGAAACAGCAAAAAATGAAATGTAATAGTTTTTGTGACTCCTTATAGGCTGCATCCAGTGCGAGACATCTATTATAACAAGGGTAAAATATTTAATGTAACAAAAACAGACAACAAAATAAAGAAGGTGTACCAAGAAATGTGTGAGTTACTTGTAAGTCCAGACAATCTAAGAGCATCTGCCTGTATCATCAAACACCTTTATAGTCTGCTATGCACAGCATCATGGAGAATTACCCTTTGTGCTTGAAAGGAACACTCTTGCACTCTGAAATAATCGTATTAGCAGCGTGGTTCTATTAAGCTACTTTGGGTGGCTTAGCATAACATTGAACTGTCTTACTGCATAGTTTGAGAGATAAGCATTGTAAAATGGAAATATAAATTTAAGTAGGTAAGGTAAAAAGAAAGATTTTTAAAAAAGAAGAGTAAACCAGAAAATTTTCATTCATGTAACTTACAAGTTCATGTAATTTTAAACAGCTAAAACGTATACAGAAGAGTAATAACACCTTCCAATTTTGGTGCCCTTAATATTATTGATTATCAATATGACTTTAAGCAGAATGGCTTAGAAATTATTAGACCACTTTTTTTCAACTAGCTGTAATCTGGAAAATATCATGAAAAATGGAGAAAAAATGTCACATGTAGTTATACAGCGTGAGACACTTTGTTCATATGTCATATATTTAAAATGGAAGAAGTACAGAACTACTTGCTTTTGCCCGGTATGTGCCTTGAAGTCTTTTATTTTGCTTGAGAAAATATTCTTCTGGGTAGCTCACTTACAGTGACAGAATTTAGAGAGCTGTGCGTGCCAGTGTAGATTAGACATGAGATGTACATTGATTAGAAGCCTTTTGGGACCTGTCCTCACTTCAGTCTGTATACAGCTGATGCAATGAATCCTGTCTTGGCTATTAAGGTTACACTCAGGTATAACAGGTTAAAACAGGTATAATGCAAGGATCCCTACTCTGCAGCTGCATCACTTATTCTCCAAGCCACAGAAAAGTAGTGCAGTGCTCTACGGTCTGTACTAATTCTGACTAGAATGCTGTTCCCAGGCCTACACGTGGCTAATACAGGGATATATGTGTGCTTTTCCGTCAACAGGCAAGCCTATTGCACACATGAATCAGACTTTCTTGGTGTTTTGTTTCTGTATTAAATACATGCTCGTTGATTTGAAATGAAAAAGGGTTAAAGGTGTAAAGCTAACCATGAGGAGCAGGGGTATGTCTTTGGGGTGCTGGAATCCTCATATGGGATCAGATTGAGGACTGTTCTCTTGTCCCTCTTGAAAATCAAATGAAAAATAGAAATAACTGTCTTTCCTTGACAGGTGATTTTTAGGTAGTGAAGCTTTGATTTTTGCATGATGGAAATACAGTATTGTAGCCTTGGGAGCTGTGATGAGTTGAGGATGTTTGGGACTTCTCAAGGTCAATCCCCATAAGAATAATTGCAAGGTTTCAATGGATTCAAAAGCAATCCTCAGAGTCCTCTAGTTTTGCAAAGACAAGCATTGAGAATAAGCAATACTTCATTATGCTAAGTAGCGCTGCACTTGAGAACTGACTTAATTCAAGATGCGTTTGATCTTGCCTCCAGAATCTTCAAAGACAGTTGACCTTTTTTGACTACTTTTGGGGGAGAATAGCCTCTGGGTTCAGTTGGACCAGGAAAGCTGATGATGTTTTGTAAGAGCACCATATTTCAAAACCTAGATTCTTTTATTTTAGAATACATGATAGCAGCAGTTGTTTGCTTAAAAGTATGAGCTCCCAGCAAAAGAACTTTTCAAAGAACTGTGCTTTCCCTTCGTGTTTTCAGAGCAGGATCCCTACTCTGGACTAACGAGGTGTGGATAGTACAGGGCATATTTTGTGACCGGATGATCCTTTCATAAGTAATGCAAAGTTTGAATTCGTATTGACATCTTCTCATAAGTCATCCAAACAAACCTGTGATGCTGTTCTGGCAGTCCCCATTTCACTAAAACCAACAGCAGTTTCTCTTTTTTATAAGACTGAAAAATGCAAACTTCCTAATCCAAAATCAAGTCTTACCTGTCTTGTATAAACTAGACTCCAGTACTTCAAAGTGAAAAACTCCAGGTGTATCTCCACTGAAATAAAGAGGCTTGTTGTGCAATGAAACACTATTCAAGGAATGAAAAAGGTTGTCAGATTCTGGCTGCTACCCCATGGTGCATGTTTATCAAAGCCATGGGTGTCTCGTAGGAAATGTTGAGATCATCTGTTAGTACCATTGTGTCGTTAACGTAAAAAGTAATAGCTAAAAATAATATCTTATTGACATTTAATTTCCAAGGAAAAAATAGAGACAGACAGTGTGTGGGTGTTTGCATATGTGAGAGATCGATCCCTTGGATGCTTGAAGTTCATACAATTTCTACAGAACTATCATTCAGCACATGGGCTGTGGGCCACTGCTGGACCATAAGACAACAGAAAGCCATCCACACAATAATTACAGTTTGCTCACTAATGACTGTGCCAACTGATTTGTAAGTTCAGTAATTGTGCTAATGTTTTAATTATGGATATTTTTAGTTAGTTGTTGGGGTTTTTTCATATTAACACTAGACATACAAACTGTTAAACCAAAATCAACAGAGTATTCTGCTGTTTTCATTTATTTATTTTTCAATTTGTTATTAATTAAATAGACTTTCAGTTAAAAGTTGAAGAATTGTGATCTGAGTTACTCTGCTCCAAGGCTATTGGGCATATTGATGTAAAAGAGCTGTTTCTCCAGAAGAATAAAAGGATGAGAGAGGTAGAAATAGCATGAATAACCATAGCTATGTTGGATTTGTGACAATGGCAGCTATTTTAAATTTGGCCTGTATAATTGATAAATTATTGTTGCTTTTAATTCGGTTGTCTGGAATATCAAGAGTATGAACAACCTTACCTTCACTGTCAGTAGGGGTAGCACAAGGGTGAAGAATTAAATGAAAATCCAGAAAAAAATCTAAAGATTTTATTTCAGTTAATCTAGAGTTAGTGGTTCTACTGGGCTCTCTAAAGTGGAGATTTGTGTGGTTTTGTCCTGGTGTAGGAGAAGTGAAAATCCCAGCAAGATAGATGTTTGAGCTCTGCAATACCAGAAGTCAGTGAGGATAAGCTAGTGAAAGCAAAACAAACATTTTCCTTTTGTTTTGGCCTCTGCCGTATTTGTTCCTAAAAAACAAAATACTTTTTATGAGTCCTTTTTTATTAAAAAAAAAAAGGCAAATTTTACTTAGGGTTCTACATTTTATTATGACTGAAGCATGAGCTGAAAAAACATGTTGTTTCCATACATGTCTAAGGTTAACACAATGTTAGTTTCTAACATCAGAAATAAACTAAAATTGTAAAGCTTAGAACTGCCTGACAGCAGCAGTTCTGCTCTTGAGTATGAGAGTTTGGTCTAGTTGTCCTATAGGCAGTACTTTTTCACGATTCAGAAATCCTCTTCTATTAATATAATTAAACAGAAAAATGAGAAACACATATTTATACAATGGATTTAGAGTAATTCATAAGGAGCCCTCCTAAATAAAGCTTATAAATTGTCGCCACCTCCTCCAAAGCAGAGTTACTATATTTATATTCTCATAAATGAGATCAGACTTTGACACAGTGAATCTGTGCCACTGAAGTGCTGAGAAATCAGCAGGATATTTTTGCTGATTCAGGACCCTTGTGAAATAGTTTGCTATCTCTATGCAAAGTATTATGCATAAAATATTAGAACTCAAAATTGCACTGTTTTCTAAGCAATAAAATCAGTAATTCTTTGCTATTTGTTCAACTGAAAAAGCCTCTTTAAATGGTTCTTGACTTTCCTGTGTGCGCATAGATATAACACATGTATCTCCATAAAGGATACTGTTCATTTTGTTGATCTATATGTGTGCATGTATATATATATTTTAGTGCTCTTCAGTTCTGTGCCACAGTATAGCCACCACTTTCAGCTGGTTCATTCTGCAGCACAGCATTCCAATTTGCACCTCTTTTACAGAAATTATCTTTTTCCCGTGTTCTCACTTTTTCCTTTGTATAGATTGCCGTTGTAGCGTTTCCTACCCTTATTAACAGAATTTTCATGAGACTGAGCTGAATTTGGATCTTAGCTGTGCAAGTAGTTTTACTGGGTTATCCTCCTGGTTAATATTTCTGGATCAACAACGCTATAAACTACTGAGATAGTGTGTGATAGGGCTGAAAGCGACATTTCCTCCTTCATAGTATAGTACCTAATCTGTCATCTTATTGTACAAGTCTCAGGTGTCTTGCTACAGTAGGAGTGAAAGAAAAATAAAACATGGTGAGGAAGGGAGTGGTGGTAGAAAAAAAGAAACATGAAATCAGAGGCTTGCAATACGTTAATCAAAATGTACTTAAATTTGAACTAAACATAGCCTTATACTGTTTAGATCGCTGTTGAAAAAAAAACCCCAACATCTTGTTTTTCATAGGCCTTTATGCAGACTATAAAAAAAGATACCTTTGCTTCTGGGTTTATAACACTGACTTAGGTAAAGGAGAAAAAAAATATTCATTTTAATATTCTAGATGCTTAGAAATCAATATCTAGCGGGACGCTTACTTCATATCCATCTAGAACAAAGCGGATGCACAACAGCTGAACCTCTCTGACCAAAGGAACAGACTGGCAGCCTCCAGGAATACAAACTTGTGTTATAAAATATCTAGAGAATATAAATTTGCTTCTGAGATTACTCACAGTGCACTCTAATCTGTTAGGTCAGTATTAAAATGTTGCTTTTCATAATTGAATTCAAGTGATTATGAAAAAAACCCCAAAACCCTAGAACTTGAACCAAAAATAAATATAGACTCCCAATTCTGAATTTATAGGTTAAACTCACTAGTCTTTTCTAAGAAATTGTACATGTACCGAGTGCTCCTTTGAATTTAAATGTCACTGAGCATCAGGCTGCTTTCTTATTTCAAATAACTGGACAAGAGATCTCAAAATCTATAGTACAAGAATACAGTCGCAATTACAGCTGTTCGTGTATGGCGTTCTATATGGTTTCTCTGCATGTCTATGGGTAGTAAATTCTATGCTGGGTATTGGCAGAAGCAGCTTTATGTTCTCTCTTCTCAGCAAGTCTCCTGATTCTTTTTTTTACTTATTCTTCCCACCTTTTCTTTCCTTTAAATATTATCCTAAATGCAGTGGAGAACTGTATTATGATTATGAAGCTCTATTATGATTTTTGTTTCTTTATTTTAAAGAGACATTTCAAAGATATTAAGAATCAGCAGAAGCGTGAAAGCTAGTAGTTTTTCAAAGCTAAAAAAATGAGAGTATGCTTTTTGTCTTTATATCTGATGTTATGATTTTAACATATATTTCAGATATGGTTGAGTTTGATTGCAAATATATCCAAAAATATGTACTTGCCATCCTGGCTTCCAGTTAGTCTGGAATAATTTGAGTTAATTTTCTTACAAATTTGGAACTTAGATGACTATACATAGAGGTCAATGTCTTTATCTGTTGGCCATCCTGTATTTCTACTGTTCCTTTTGATATCTTGTAACCAGTATTCAACAGTATGTTCGGTGTTTGGGCAGATTTTTTATGGTCTTTAATAGACCATGTGGAGTCTTTCACATCTATAAGCTTTGTACTTCATGATATTAAAGCACTTTTTCCCTGGCAATTCTCAATTTGTAAAAATTAGTCAAATATTGTTTGTAGTTACAATAGGAACTAACCCTCCTTCCAGTCCAAAACATTCAAGATTTCCACTCTCGTTATTTGTATAGTTTCATGGGACAATCTGCTTCAGTAGGTTGTATGAGGTCTTAAGTGAAAATCAGGTCAAAAAGATATATCATAAGGAGCTGACAGTATTAAATTATTGTGTAGCTGTTCACAGAGTGGGGATGAAATACCTATTCCTAAAAAACTGTGGCCTGTTTTTTTATTTCTAGACAGTGGAGCTATGTGGAAGATGGTAAATTAAATGTATAGGGCATGCTACTTACTTTTGCACTTGAATAATTTTATTCTCAAAGTTTGCCATGTGCAATCTCATATTTCAGCTCTGTGTTTATCTTCAAAATTAATACCAGGTAAATTTCTTCCCTTGATGGCAGATGGTTAGCTAACATACATGCTTCTTCATTTCAATTAATTCCTTCTCACAAGATTATTTTTATCTCCTAGTCCAAATCCCTTTTGTCTGTTAATGTTAGCATAAAAATCCTATGATATTCCCCATACTCAGCAACGTGTTTTTCTTTCCTTTACAACAGAACAGGATACACCTATGCACAGAAAAAGAAAATTGCTTTCATATTTCCTGTTGCATGTTTTATGCTGCTGAACTGCTTAAATATATCCTCCAATACAATTTCCCCATATACCTGTGCTGTGCTTATAAACAAATTTATATTCAGGAAGGCTGAAATTATTTTTGGTGTAATGTATCTGTTTTAAGCTATATTTAGAGTTAGAGGTGAGTGGAGTCAAAATATTACGTATAAATGGCATTGCACCTGAGCAGCAGGGTTTGGTGTGGTTGTAGTGTAAACCACCTTTTGGGTAATGGGATGACCTGTTTTATTTTTTTTTTATTGATTATAGCCTTGGACTATCAGGCAGGAATTTATGTTGGCCCACTACCCAGTCTTCAGCATTTTAAGCACGTTGACTTCTGTAGAAAACGTATGTGAGCATGCACTTATGTATAAGAATTTATTTTAATCTGTGCAGGTTAGGGGCTTTGCAATGAAATTTTGTTCCAACTGGAGTTATTCTGTTATTCCTTGGACAAAATCAGGTCCTTCACTTTGATGAAAATCTCTTTTGCTACAGGGCCTAGGATGGCCCCGATTTAAGTGGAGAGATGGGCAGCCATCCAGCTGCTGCTTTTGAGAGTCCACTGAGACTACAGCAAAGCAGTACTTCTGATGGAATGTAAATAGATAAAGTTAATAAAAATTTATGTCTGATGTTTGGGTTTTAATTATTCATGATTTAATATAATCAGAGATATGCTGTGTTAATTAAATCAGATTCTAGACATACGCATCACTTAAAGAGAAACATTGATACGACTGAGAATTTGGTATGTTTTTCAAACAATTTTTTTTACATTCCAGAGTGCAATCTGTATGATTTGGAGAACAAAAAACTAAAATAAATCCCACTCACAAAACTGGCAATAGGTTCTAGTGAACTAATATTGAGATTGTACAAAATACAAGATCACAAAGGAGTCTTGAGTATTGATTATCCAATGTACTGAGCTTAAAACAAGGTAAACAATGTATTGTTTCGTTTGTAGATACCCAATTTTTAAACTGACCACCGTAACTCTTACTTTGACTTTTATTTATCTTACAGTTAAGGTTACTGTCTAAAATACAAAGAAATTATGGTTCTTCTAAGGTTAGAGCAAGAGGATGTAAAATTCTGCAGACAGGCTACTGTCTTCAAGATAATGTTGGTTGCCTCTAAAGCACGACAAAAAGCCATCTTTCTCTCATTTTTACCTGTGTTTAAAAAACCATCCTCTAATTAGGTAAGCAGGAACATATTAAAAACATACAAAGCAGCTGTGCTCTGCAAGTTGCTTTATGCATCCCAAAGCAGGCAGTCAGTGGTCCACTTCTGGAGAAAGTAGTCATTTGTAGTTCCTTTTGTCATGTGGATTTGAAATGATCTTCTCTGGCAGGAAAGGCTGACATTTTTTTCAAGATGTGATCGATGCAGTTCCTCCATTAATTTAAGGAAGTATTCAGGCCCTTGTGCTGTATGTGATATAGAAAAATACAATAAAAACTCTGAAGCTCAGCTGGGATTCCCATAAACAGGGTAGTCCCGCAGGAGACTGATTCTCTCAGAGGTGGCTGGAAAGGATACGGAACCCCTTCCCATGGGAACTGTGTATTTTAGAAGTTATTTCATGGTATTTCCATAACTTGCATATTTTTTTTTTTTTTGTTTGTTTGTTTTAATCGTTCATCAGTAAAACCAAACTTATTGCATAAAGGTCATTTTTAACAAAATCTGCCTGAGGAAAAGAGTATGGAATTTACTAACATTTTCACAAATTATCCCTTTTTGTGACATTTCTCTGTGTTGAAGACTAAAAATTGTGGGGTTTTGTGGGGCTTATTTTGTGTTTCAAAAGAAAGAGGCCACAACACAAATAAAGGCATTTCAAAGAGTTTAAAAGAAAGATTTTGTCTAGTCACAAATAACTATTATTTGGACTTTCATTTTACACAATGCTCTAAAACATCAAGATTTATCCACTACAATATAGGAAATATTCTGAATTATTCAAGAATTTTCCTTAGTTAGGGAGTTTGGTTAGAGTGCAAGTGAACATCCCCCCACTGCAGAGAACTGTTTTTACTCAAATGTCTTCTTCTGTCTCCTTTCCCATATTTTCTGTTTGACTTCTTGAGATGCTCTTGGGAGCATTATGGCAGGCCATCTAAAGTTCTTGGTGGCTATCAAACAGAATTAATTTTGTACAAAAGGATCTTAATCTGGAAGGAAAATACAAGAAGATGTTGTAATGGGGGTGTTCTGACTTTGTATCACGGCACTCGCTCCCAGTGACGGGAGTGCTTTTTACTACTGTAGGCCTGCAAGAAAGTGAACATTCCACACAGATAAGTCCTGTCCATTTGCAGCAATTAATGCACCAATAAGAATTCTAAACACACCTTGTCAGTAATGTAATACTTTAAATCCAGGCTATAAATACCATTTTAACTCATGTTGGTTCGAACTGCACTGACATTTATTATGAGAAGGCTTGTCACAGAAAAGTTTACAGTTAGTTTGAGTTAAGAAATTTTTTAAGAAATTTGCATCCAGCTGGATATTTTTTGAGCAACAGATCCAACAAGATACTGGTTTTCCCTCTGAATATTACTGGTCAGAGTGAGACCATCAGCCAATATTAGAACAGAGGTAAAACTGATAAAATATCTCATCTTAACTTAAAAAAAAATTACTGGAAAGTTTTTTAATATCTTTGTCTCATCTTATTTCATAGTAAAACAGAAAGATATTTTGTTTCCATTTTATGTCATTGATTAGAATACCCTTCATTTAATAAAATGTTGCCAGCTGTACTCAAAACTCTACTTAATTAGGAATTTTCAATATCAATATCTTTTTACTCTTTGAAATTTTGTGCAGGGGAGAAAGAGAACTCTGGGAATCAGTACTTACTCAAAGTAACTTTCTGTTACTTTAATAGATGGAAATCTGGGATTGTTAATAAAATTGTTGTTTGCCAAGAAAATCTCCCAGCATTGATAATGAAGTGGTTTTCATAGGAAATGATGCACTTACAGGCAGACAACTGCTAATGTTACAGTCTTTCCCTCCCCTCCCCAAACTGCATTTCTGGAGAGCCCCACTGCACAGGGAAGATGATGATAATTATTTTTTTGTTATTTATATTGATATTTAGTGAGTTTCATGGAACACAGTTCAGTCTTTGTTAATCTGTGATCTACAAACAATTGTAAATGTAACTCTTCATGAGTAAAAGTCTGAGATGTGACTTATTCATATTCATAAATGGCGAAGGAGGAAGCAAAACGTTTGGAGCAAGAGCTGGACCTTGTGTACTACTTTGTCATCTTCTATCACAGCACAAAGCTTTTATACCCAATATGTTGCCATTTAGACTCTGTTCAGGAAGTAGCCTGATGTCAGCACAGATGCAGTAAATTTTGAGAATCCTGGGGTTTGGGAATATTTCTCCATTAGACTAAAAGGCAATCTGACTGTGTCATGGTCTGTATCTTTCTGAGTGAAGCTGACCTCCACAAGAAAAATGCATTATTTTTTTTTCCTCTTTGAAAAACTGTAGAAACTGAAGTGTCTGGCCTTTTATTTGAAATTAAATGAGGAGGATCTTTGGGACAATTATCTACAAAGTTAGTATGTTATTTCTCATAGGTATCAGGGGAATACGATGGGTACCTTTCCTGACTTCCTTTAGAATGCAAGTCATTGAGTCCTTAGCATTAGCAACATGCAGTTGGTGACTGCGACTTTGTGGGGATGGATTTTATTAGCATTCTTCATGCATTCAACTGCATTCTGTAGAATCGTATCTATAAAATGAGGAAGTTTTGTTTTTCCCTTGAAATACATCAAAAGCAGGAACTGAGGAATTTTGTCCTTTTGGGCAGCAAAAGTAATATTTTTTGACTTTTTAAATAAATGGGCTTATTGCTTATTTAATTTACTGGTAAACCAGCCCTCTCTGTCCATGTCACTATAATCCATTCTTCTCTCTGCGCATCAGAAGCCTGATTTTTCTTGAATTTCATTAACTGCTCTTAAAATACCTTGGTCCGTTCCAGCTAAATCAAATACCGGCAGTCCTCTGCTTAATCTTAATTTAAATTTAACATGTCTTTTTAGTCACTGCTGAGGTAAAGTTTCTATTCTTTAGCTCAATCTTTTTTATTAGAATGTATATATTGCAGAATCTTATTTCTTTTCTATACAGTATGCCAGTTCTAAGATCTAATGGAGTTATGCTATGAAAATTTAATTCAGTATATTCATATCCATGTGATAAGTTTGTAGGCAATTTTCTTCCTTTGTAATCCTCGTCAGATGAAAAAAAAAAAAAAAAAACCCAATCAGTAGGTAAGTGTGGGCTGGTCATACTGCAGTGGTGAGTTTTTTGCATTCTTCTCCATAGAATTAAAGTTAGCACTGGAATGTTTTATGGAAAGTGGCTTAAGTGAGAACACTTAGCCTCCGCATCCTTAATAATCCTAGAACCTGAAATCTTGGCTATCAAGAAGTCAACAGCAAAGCTGCTGTTGATTGGAGCTGAAATTGGATTTGATGACTAAGATGGAAAGAGAATAGCAAGCACTGACAGGGAGGGAAGGAGGAGAAGCAGAGTTAGCTAACAGAAGGAGAAAAAGACCACTACTTAGTTTTGAAAGTAACAAGAGCTTTACTTTTAACAGTGATAAGAGGGACCCAGAGTGGGAGGACAAGAGGAAGCTCTTAATATAAGCACTTTGGGAAATTCTGAAATTCATAATGTTTGTGTGTACTGTATAGATAAGGGTCTGAAAAACGAAGAAGTTTTAATTGGCTGGATGTTAAGACTGGGTTCTGACTTATACTCTGTCCCCATGAATTCTCAAAATAATAATTTCTGGTGATATTAAAAATAAATTGTTCCTTTAGAATGGTAAGCTCTTATTAAAATACTAGGAGTTTCAATGACTTCAATGGTATGAACCCATTGTGTTCTTATAACATAACATACACAAAAGGATATAAACTGGTTGAATTTTATTACCAGTTGACAGTTCATTAATTAGCTGGAAAGTCACTTTATTTTCTGTAATCTGGCTATCAAATTTTTCTCCCCCACAAGTACTGCTGAAATGCCAACCTCTCTGCCAAGCTGTTTCTTATGTTTATTTGTAATTCTGGCATTCTTTCCTCCATGTAGGAGGAAAAATATTGTCCTAATCAGTACATTTCATAGATCCTGTAAAAAATATTAGCGCAAAGCTTATAGTCTGGTCAGACGTAATTGTTTTTTTTTTTTTTTTCTTTTTTTCACTGCATTTGTTGTTTTCTGTTACTTTCAATTTTTGGAAGGGGGCAAAGGGGATTAATTTTGTCCCGGAACTGTACTGTGTATGTATCCAAAACAGATCTCCCAAACTATAGAACAAGACAATACTCTTCATAAATACTTTTACTATTGAGAACCGATCTAGAATTCTTCCTCGACCAGTAATGTAGTGGGCAGGGTACAGGATGTCTCTGCATCTACAGACCCTTTTAAAAAACATGTGGTGAAGACAAAATAATATTGCCTTTTCTCCACTGAAATGGTTATTTTGGCTTCAAATTTATCAGAAAAGAATAGACAATGAAAGTGATAAGAGCATTTATAAATGTATTATGAGCTCATCACCTGGACACTGGCAGGAAAGAAGGTAGGAAATACTCAGCATAAACCTAGTTTAATTGGATTTAACTGAAGATGTTATCAGCTCATATTTCTAATACACATAATGAATGAAAATCAAATAAAGAGTTGTAATAACTTACAAAAATGAAAAAATAGCACTAGTGTTGGGTCCCAATCTGATGAAAAGGAACCATACCAGAAATCTATCTTCTTAGTATTAATTAAATTGTTAGGGTTACAATCAAGAAACTAAAGGAAGAACTTCCTTTGCTTAAATCATGGTGTGTGGGCTCTGTTTTCTACAAGAGTAATTAAATCTAAATAATAAATTAAAAGTGATAGTGCAAATCCATAGGTCTTTCTTCTTAGAGTAAGCAGAAATATGAGGCATTTTTTTACATTTTTTTACATTTTTTACATTTCCTTTCTCCAAGGAAAAGAGGTTTGCAATTATAAAGGAAAAGATTTTGAAACCTTCCAAGTGGGGTGAATGACAAAAATGCAGTTAGTAGAGATAAGCTTAGTTCTCTTCCTTTTAGTAGAAAAAATGTGTTTAGCAATTTTCTACAGGGGGAGAGGCAAGTAACTGGTGTGTTTAGACCATTGCTAAAGTATTCAGATGTATGGCATTATTTTTTAACGTACGGCATCAAGAGCTTTGCTTTCCTGGTCTGAGATACGCATGTTTTACAATTAAAGTCAATATGACAAATGGGATAGTTTTGTAGAAGACTTCAACTTTAGGATAATAACATTGAATAAAGAAAACTGTCTCGTAAAACCGTAAGCCAAAATTCAGGTGTCTCCAGGATGTGTCAAACTGCTTAGTCAGTGATGGGCTACTCAACGTCTCCAAGAAGTGCCCTGGTTTCTCTTGCTGACCTGTCTTGTGGTTTTGCCCTGGTTGTGATCATCAATGAAGATGTAGAGCAGACGTGGAACATTGGACACTTGGGAGGATGAAGGTGTTTGTACTGAATTCCCGTATAACACATCTAGAGCTGTTTAAATCGCTTGCTTGGCAGGAGTGAGGAATTCAAAGGGGAGAAATAGGAAAAATTGGGAGCTTAAAATAGTTCATCTGCCATAAAGATTACCTTTTTTATAACGCGCAATTATTTGACAAGAAGCATTCACCAGTCATGAAAAAATAAATTTAGTTGAAACCCAGATTTTCCATTAAAGTCAGTTTCAATGAAAACTTTCTCATCAAAACAGTTACTATGTACTATTTGATTTGGCTCACAGCGAAGCATGTGGCTGTTATTGACCAGACTTTTCAAATGGATTTTATTTGAAGCGTTCATTTACTTAGCTACTGGCACACTCTTCCAAAAAAGACTTTCTGGGGATTTTGCCATTCTTGTCTAAGTAAAAGTAGTAATAAATATAGCAGGTAAAATGAAAGAGCCAAACTGAAACCAAGAGATATCCAAACTGAAGCTGTTGGAACCGGTTGGCTTTTACTGAGCACCTTGAAGCCTGCAGAAGGGAAATGCTCTCCTCCTTCGCAGTTCTGATGTTGAAATCACTTTGCCAAAGCTTCTACTTCAGACTTGCAAAGTGGAGCAATAGCACTATTTCCTGTTCTTTCCATGCCACATCAAGGCTCATTTAAACAGCAAAAAGCTCATTTACTTCTCACTTCTGCATAATTATAAACAACAGGAAAAAATTTAAGAATACAAAATACTGATACAAATCAGTGCCTATTTTCCGCTGCAGATTACATTGTCAAAAAAACCTTCACTGATGCAGAATACTGACACACACACACAGAGGAAAAAAATTTAAAAAATTAAAGATCACATTCCAAAAGCTACTTTCAATATTTTCAGGAAGTAATGATTCATTGCCTGTGATGGTTAAGCCACAGTTTGAAAATTAATGAAACTGTAATCTCATTTAAAACTTAATAGTTATTAGGAGTGATTGAAAATGTTCCTAGGGAGATAGTGGTTTTGCTATCCACTCACTAAGCATTGGTTGTATATAAGATTAAGTATGTATCAGTGGGGAACAAAGAAACCACAGTTAGAGTTCAGAATCATAGCATTTTCTGAAATTTGAATAGTATTTCCTGTTTTCTGAATGGAGCAACTGAGATGCACACTATTTTGGACTCGTAGGGAATCACTGAAAGAGTACAATGGGTCCAATATGCTTCCAAACTACAGTTCATTAATATACTGGCTCTTGAAAATCAACAAGGAAAATGAAGTGATATGATAGAGGATATCTAAATCCATCTCTTGAAGCTTTGGGATTTATTCATGGGTGCAGAATTTTTGTGATTTCAGGCGATATGAATAATTGCCATTTAGAAACTGGACTTCATACTCCATCTAAAAATGCACCTGTAAGACTGCACACATATGTAATGGGAAGGTGAGTCTGTGAGCTTGAACACAGTCCCAACAGTGAATCGTCTATAGGGAAAGGGTTTCTTTGGGGTGAACAACTGCATTTTTATGTCCTCAACAAATTGTGGGTTTTGCATTCACAACTACTTTTGAAATTAACCAATGTAGTAGTTTAATCTCCCAAGTACTCCCTCATGCCTCCTTCCTCTCATTCCCCCACCAAAAATCAGTATAATACACCAACTTTAAGCTTTCTGAGTGAAGTGTTTCGGTATATGTTCAGTGTTTTTACGCTTGTATTTCATCTTCTACCCTTCAAATCCTGCTGCAGGCATCTCATACAACTGCACTTTAAAAGATCCTCTAACTGTTCATCTGTTTCTGCTAATCTTTGTGTCTCTGACACAACAGAACAGAATAGCACAAAAATGAAAAACACTCCTTAAATCATGGACATTTCTGGAGGACCAAAAATGCAAACGTGACAGCAAATGCCTATTTTATAGGGTTTGGGAGTTAAAAATACCTTTAGAAGGTATTTCTTAATGCATATCTCCAGAGAACATTATTGCCAGTATTAAAACATGCATCTGGTTCATTACTGATATTTATGCACAATATCAATTTAAATGACTCTATATTTTAATTCAATGCATTCCTGATTTCCTCAAGATTAACTATTTGATTCATTATAGGCATAAAAAAATTAATAGGCATCTAATTAAACATATAATTCACTGAGATTAATTGTGGGAATTAATCTCAGTAGAAGTGAACATCCCAAAGTGAGACCTTTCCCACTGAAGATATATAAAATGAAAAGTGATACAATATATCTTCTTTTGTCAAGAAATCAGATAAAAGTAAAACATGGTAATTGTTGTTTAGTATAACAAGACATAGTAGAGAAATGAGAGAATCAAGGGAAAAGAAGAATGCATATTACCTTAACAACTGCATGAATTCATAACTGGTTAACATTAGACCCTATGATTAAAAAAATAAAGCTAATCAAACCCTATCTACACTTTCTAGGAGAACAACTGCATTATATGAAAAACTTAAAACAGGGAAATAGGTTTATTAAAAGACAGGTGTGTGTAAATGGAGTAGAGCAGGACTGTCTTTTGAGATGTTTTGAGTGTTCTAGCCAAATAAGTTTGTCATTGATCACCCTCATGAAGCTGACAGTGCTTTGATTAGCCAGCTAGAGCTGATCCATTTGCCAATGAAAGTATTTATATTTCCCATAGTTTGCTGCTTCTATTTTTGTCAATTTTTTTTCTTCTTTTTTTTTGCTTCAGGACCTCTTTGTAGATGACAAATGTTTTTGCAGTAACAACTCATGGTATGACCTTAAAGGACTTTTAAAGTCCTTTTATCGAGTTCCTAAAATGATATTTCAGGTTAGCCAACATTTAGACTTGCCCCAGGTCAACTTTTATTGGTGTTTAGAAACCATTCACAGAACTTCACGGTAGTGGTTTCCAGTGCAAGGTGTAGGGATCTTTTCAGTCCACACCTTATGCACTGTTACTAAGGTTGTAATTCTTCAGTAGAGTACAGCAGTACTCCAAAAAGAGGACTGGAAAATGCAACAGCTACTTGAAATAGCAGTTGGACATTTAAAAACTTATGCTGGAATTTGACAGGAAGTTTAACCTTGTCTTTTTACTGCATATCTAGTAACCTCTGCTGCTCTAGATCTTTTATGTTTCACCCTAAATATACAAGCGACTTATCAAAAGCAGCACTTCCCTGCTTTTTATGCCAGTGGCTGTTACAGCCTTGAGGTCAAGCGTTTTCAAGTTGAATTCGGTCAACACTTTTCAAATGTCAGCATTTTCATGCTATTTTCCTCTTTTTTTTCCCTGCATATTAAGAGGAAAAATTAGCAGATCTACTCACAAAGTCATATGAGAAGCTAAACCAGGGAGACCAAGTTGTATGTAAGTTTTGAGCTACTTCTGGCTTTGTACAAATGGTTGTAAAGCCTAGGTCCGAGTTAAAAGAAAAAAAACATACATAAATCTTGGTTGTCTAAGCCTTATCTGGGATATCTTGGGTCCTGCTTAAAGAATTTGCTTGGATAATACTAGAGAGATATTGGAACACAGATTAATTATATAGATGTATATTTTAGTATTGTTAACAGGATAATTACATTCAACTCAATTAAAAGTTTCCTATACAGGTTTCAACATTTTTATTTATCTTTTAATTAAAGGAGATATTAGGTCAAGCTCTGGATCATTGCAAAATAAAGGAACTCTGACAGATGTAGCTGGAAGAAAGTTGTTAGAGGGAAGGCAACCTGAGAGAATTTTCGGAGGGGTTTTGAAACCAAATAAAGTGATCTGGTGAGGAGGATCGTGGCAAACGTTAGGAGAAGAAATTGCAAGATTTTCAATGACTCTCATTTAAAATGGTATGAGTAAATCTTAAAAAAAATAAAAGGCTGAATGCATTAGTGATGAGAAGGTCGATATATAGTGTTGTTTTTGAACTGCACACTGAAGGGTGAAGACAACATGTAATGAAAATTTGGTTTGTATAGGAAAAAGAACATAAACTTGTAAATGCATATTAAGTGAGGAACTGAACATGAGAAATCTTAGGTGTTTGACCATAAGAATGAATGTTAAGGAGAGAATTGAGTCACAAAGAGGTGAAGCTGCTTGTTCAAGCTCAATTTGTAAGTTGATAGAAAAACGTGGAAACGGCTGGTTTATGTATGACAGAGCAGGTTTACTCCATGATTGGCCTGGCCCATGGTTTATACAGTGGTAGGTACCTGGTTTTGCTGTTCCCTGTGCAGAATTTCTTTTGCAAGGAAATACAGATAACAAGGAGTTCATGGTGCACTTCAGAGGGTACCCTTGTCTTGGAAGTTCATGGGATGAAATCAGTTATGTCCTGCTTGACGCCTTAACCAAAAGAACAGCCTTACTGGTTTTCTTCTGCAGCTTTTTACCATATTTAGTTTAATGATACCTTTACTGTCACATGTGGAATTAAAACAGTGAGGAACTTCTGTGAATGAATTATTCCTTACTGAAAGCAACATACAGCACTCCTCGAACAAGGCAATAGAACTCTTGGGATGTTGTAATTCTCTTCTATAAGACATTGCTTGCTCATTCTGGAATCATTAAAAATCAGCCACCAAATCAATGAGTCTCATTAGAAATCTGTCTTTTTGCTTAATGCTATTGATTTAATCTGTTTTAGAAATCCCTATTAACCATTAGTCAATTAAACTCATGACAGTGATATAGATTAGGTAAACCTGACCACTGTCTCAGAGAGCTCAGAATAGATTAAGTGATTATCATGTAAGATTCTTTTAATTAAAAGACACAGTTTAGATACTTTATGCTCTCTAAAGCTTATATGGTACAATCTTCAACCAACAGTAATTATATATTAGTAATACATATATTGATATACTAAAAACTAAACAAGTGCCTGAGAGTTTAACAAAACAGTTTGTGCAGTTATGGCACATGACCTGCATCAAACTGAAAGTAAATGATTTGCTGAAGATTTTTTTTGTCTGTGTGACAAATGCATTATTCCTAAACCTGGCAGTCAGGTTTAAATAGGTCAATGGTGTGCCAGTATAACTGATGGACTCAATGCACCCTTGTACTCTTCTGGACCTTACAGCATCTGCCTACACCATCTGTAGTTATCCTAGCAGCCAGAGTCCCTTCTCTTGACTTATACCTCCAATTTTTCCAATGATGGGTGTATGTATTTGTCTCTCAGAAAGCTAGGGGTGATCTGGGGAAACTGTGTCTCTTTGTCCTGTCTCTCCCTTGCTGACTCTTTAGTCAGCAGGTGTAAANAAAAAAAAAAGCAGAAATGGGAACTAGGCAGTCTATAAATCCCATCCCACTTCCTATTCTGAGATAAGAGAAACCAGCTCAGTGATTTGTCAGGATAAGAATTCAAGTAATACCAAACCCGTGACAGAATACATTGTCCTTGTTAAAAACAGGTAAAATACAACCAATTTTCTGTTCATTCATTTTACTTTTCAGTACAGCCTCCTTTAACTAAATGAACTCTCTCAAATTGACAGTGTATTTTTCAGACACTGTCCGTTTCCAGAGTGATAAGACCTGATTGTTTATAATTTATACCAAGGAATGGTATGCAGAGATGTTCTTGCTTATGTTTATTGCTATAACAGCCAAGGTCAACTCACTTTGTTATATGCCCCATTGGAGGGTCAGAAGTGGAAAAACATAGAGGGGTCGCAGCTGCAGGGAGGAGCAGCCAGGACAGGTGACACCAAACTGACCAACAGAGCATTCCATCCCATCTGCATCACGCTTAGTATGAAAGCTGAGGGATCAGAGGGTCAGCCCTCTTTATTCAGTGGCCAGCATCCAAGGAGGACTTTCATGCTGATCTGTACATTCCTGAATCCAGAATCCATCATCATCCTGGGAGCTTGATACTGGTTTTGTGTATACTGTACACGTNGTGGAAAAACATAGAGGGGTCGCAGCTGCAGGGAGGAGCAGCCAGGACAGGTGACACCAAACTGACCAACAGAGCATTCCATCCCATCTGCATCACGCTTAGTATGAAAGCTGAGGGATCAGAGGGTCAGCCCTCTTTATTCAGTGGCCAGCATCCAAGGAGGACTTTCATGCTGATCTGTACATTCCTGAATCCAGAATCCATCATCATCCTGGGAGCTTGATACTGGTTTTGTGTATACTGTACACGTTTCATTATTATTATTTTTAAATATGATTATATTTTCTTTCTATCATAACTGTTTCATTGAATAGTTTAGTTTCTTTTAAACTCAAAAGTCTCTCTTTCTCTCATCCTTCTCTCTCTGAATTGAGAAGCTCTCCCTTCTCCAATTTGTTTTCTAAACAAATTACATTTTGAATATTCAGCACAGTTCCTTAAAAACTTGCGTATTCTTCACGTTTTCATGTCTTTTTCTAAAAAGGAAGCCGAATATTGGTTTTGCATATATTCAAAGATTAAATAAAAAGAAGCCCTTTTTAAAACGTCATCCCATTATTTTAATTCATAATTGTAGAGACTGCAAAACAGAGGAAGAAAAATGTCAGTTCTGGCTTATTTGTGTTTACCACATAATTGTGCTGAATTGTTGATGGTTCTCTGTGAAATCCAACTGAATGAAATGCCCTGAAATAGTAGTGTTTACTTTAAATTGGTTTAATTTTGTGTTTCTTGTTCACTAATAATATGAAGACACTTTACTTGTGTGATAGGCTTCCTTTGCTCTAAATACTCTTTCTGTTCTTTTAGAGTGCTTTTCAAATGAGACAGTATGTGTTTCCATTGCAGAACACAGTGTACTGAGAAGCGCTGCTGGAAATTAATTAATTGAAAAATACTAACTCATTTTTTTTATGCTCAGTCTATGAAAAGACTTGGTTGCTGTAGTGTTGAGCACCTAAGCTGATATATAAATGTACTTTTAAATTCAATCTCTAGCCAAATTAGGCTAAACAGCTTTCACTGTCTTCCCTCATGAACTGCTCCTAATGACTCTCTTTTCAAGGCTTTCTTCCTTCACATCACAGTTTTTAAAAATCTAAATATATTATACTGCTATTATACTGAAATTAAAGATGCTTCTTCATTGTTATTCCATGCTTTTCTGAAGTATCTAGTTCCTCCACTTTAAAAAGGAATACGTGATATATATTTCTGTGAGAACTGTGCATAAAGGGATTTATGTTTTCTGTATCATGCATTAAATTGTCGCTAGTAGTGGGATAATTTTTACCATGCTCCCTCCCTCCCAATCTCTCTCACTATATATGCATATATATGCTAAATATATGTACGTGTGTATATGTCCTATTGCTAATTTGCAGGTTTGTGTGTTCTTTGGAATAAAAGAGGCCAGTGTCTATGGAATTATTACAGTGATTGTGCAAACCTTTGCAGCATCTGTTATAATTGCTGCCCTTCTTTCAGTGAATAGCTACTGTTGTGCTGTAGCCAAAACTTGTACATGCATTTCCTGGATAAAAGAGTTTGTGCTGAATTTTAGATGTCCATGTTCATATGTCTACATCTAAGGCAGTCATCACAGCTCCTGTCATAGAGGGTAGAGTAGAAGTGGGCACTTCCAGGGATGCTTTATCTCATCTAAAGAAAGATTACTGAAATAGTTCTGCAAAAATGTGTTTTAGAAGTGCCTTTTCTTTCTGTTATCTATAAAGGGAGTCTATAATTACATCAGACATAGAGACGGTTACATCACAGAAGTCTAAAGTTAGGTGATATGAATCCTAACCTAAAATTTGGTGTCTGCAAATTTTAGATCTAATTCTAAGAAGTGAGGTACACATTCATAAAGTACACTTTGAAGGGGGTTGAGACACAGATATCTATATCACTTTTACTTTTTGCTGGGATTACCAACAGCTTTGATTTCTCGGGCTAGCTCTAGCACATGTGGGAAACCTAGCTGCAGCAATGAAAAAATTAAAAGTATTTTTATGCCTATTAATTTAAGCAGTTAGGTAGAAAACAAGCATTTAAAAATAAAACCAAGATATATACCCTGCCTTAAGCAAAGGAATCTGAAAATTGACACAATGTAAGTGCTTGTATGGCTGTGAAAGTCTACTTCTTGATCATAAGCTTATAAGGAGGTTAAACTTATATCCCTTCGGTGCTATATAAAGTGTGGAGAACCTCTTCATGTTAATATGGACATCAAAGAAATAAAAAAATCTCTGACTGGCAGGAATACCACGCTATTAAAATATTTGTTACACGCTTCCAAAAGACACTCTTTTAGCTGGATGCTTTTCCAAGCTATGTATTTCTTTTTACCTCCTCCACAAGTAACAAAGATAATGTCCTGGCTATGCTGAAATCTCTGTGAGTCCTAACCAGCGAGGCTCCTATCTGACTGATGTGGTGCAAAGGCACTAAAGGCTGATGTTCTAATTTGATTTTGGCTTAACAGGAAGCTCAAGAGGAGACCTGTATTGTGGGCTTTCCAGATCAGTCAGTGTCAATTTGTGAGATACTTCAAGAAAAAAAGGGCACACACACCTCTCCCAACCAGCTTGACTTGATCTAGAAAGTGGGAGTTCTGAGGCACAGAAGTTATTCAAGATAGTTATTAATCTTCTCATGCCTGTTAACTGGCATCTAGGAAATGTGCAAAAACAGCTGAGAGTCTTTGATTTGTCTCGTTTACTAGAAAGATGAAGTACAGATTAAAGCTATATTCAATGTTTGCTCAAGGATCTAGAGATGAACATCCTTTTGATACTGAAAGTAAAATTAATGCCAAAGAAAACCACACTGTGGCCTTTAGGAGTCTCTTCATGGAGTCTGTCAAGTTATGCTTAGCACATGGTAAAATTGGTCATGGGGAAAATTTCTTGTTTAATGTACAAACCGTAATGTATTAAGTGCAGTTGATTAGGGCATCACTTGAGATGGGAGGGGTTTGTGTCCTTATGACAGATCCGTAGTTATGGAGGTGTTGAAGAAGTTAATGTACGGGACTTGTGTCTGACAGCCATGGGATCCAGGCACTCTGTTGCTGGAGAGTTACAGAGAGGCACTGGACATACTTAAGTCTTGGACTTCAGTGCTATAATAATAACAATTCTGAGAATTTTTAGATCTTAGTTAAGTAGAATGTAAGGTCACAGGTTATGTAGCTTATATTTGGGTAACACATAAACAGGTACAGGCCCACTTGTCATTCTTCCAGATGAGACCCTAAATATAGAGGGTCTAAATATAAATATAACCTCATTCCAGGTTACTTAAAACTGAACTCCTCCCACGCCTACCTGACAATAGAAAAATTGCTACAGGAAGGGGAAAAACACATCCATGGAGCAAAACCTAAAGCCACATGATCCTGGTGTTTTCCTGGAGCTCAGCCTGGCTCCGGATGGAGACTGAACCAATGCCCCTCCAGTCGAGCTGGAGGTCTCATGGGTTCTGAGCACACATGAAGACAGAACTTTGAAAATTTGAGACTTTTTTACTGGTGGAAAATCTGAGCAACCCTAAGTACAAGCAACTGTCCTGAAGATTATTTTTGTGGATTTTAGGCACCTTGTCCTTTGTTTGCTGTGACTGCTTCAGGACATAACAGTACTTGTACCAACTTCCTTGCGATGTGGAGGGTGAATATGTTAAAGTTTGTATGATACAGAGATACAGTGAGAATAGGAGCCAATTAAATACTGGCCCATTTTTATGGCTATGATAGAATATGTAATAGATGTTGTTCAAAGCTACAAAATTGATTTTATGAAAGGTCTGTATGTTTAGTGCTTCAATTAAGGTAATTCTTCTGTTTGCCACTCGTATACTGTAAAGCTGTTGGAAGTCTTGTTCATACACAGCTATGAAATACAGCCTGTTAATTGTTCATTTTAAAATAGTGGGGTTTATTAGAAACAGATTATTCATAGGTGTGTCTCAAAACTGCACTAGAGGAAGTTACTTGACTTTCCAGTTTATTTATTCATAAAGTCTGAAGTGCTTAGCAAGAAATGAAACAAAAATGTTGAAGTACAGTGCATTCTTCATTTTGATGTATCTATGGCTTATGCTTGTCAAAACATTAATCTTTAATCAGTGTTTGAAATAAAGAGGCTAGTGCTCATTAAATACAAGATCTGAGAAGTGGTTGCGGTTAATTAGTAAAGTGTGACTTGTTTATGGATGCTAAAAAGTGTTTGGATGGCCTACATGTTAAAGATGCTGATGAATTAATTGTTAATGTGAAATATCTTGATATTTCTCATGATTCAGAAGTTAAAAATGTAGTTCCAGATTCTTAAAGGTATTTGGGCATTCAATTTCCACTGATCTCAGTGGGAGCTTGCTTCTAGCTAATTAATTTCTAGGAATTTGCCTTTCTACTGATAAGACACATGTTCAAGGACAGTGCCAAAGTCCTAGCTCTTTCGGAGTGCCTTTCTTATTAGGATCAATTACTTATAAGTGACAAATTATAAAGTTAATCCTGACTATTCTTGGCTTTTTTTTTTTTTTTAAATGTGCTTTGTTTATCCAGAATCTGACTTCATTTGTCCAGGGAGACACCCTGCTTTAGAAGGTAATGGGAGCCGATAAGCACCAGAGACAGTATCAATCAATGAATATTTCCTTGTTCTGATCAATCCACAACCTAGATAAACAGCCTATGCATGATAAAACCTGTGCAGGCCTGCCATCAAGGGAGTCTGCACCCCAGGGTTACATGCTGAAAAGGTTCCTTATTATTTAAGGAACTGAATTCTATAATAGGTCTGGTCCTTAGCCCAAAACCTCTGTCCAACCTCCAAATTCCATAATGTTCCAATATAAACAAGTCTCCTACAAAAGGAGTATATAATTCAGTGTTTAGACCCCACAATTCAATCACGATTAGGCTTTGTATGTCTTAAGGACCAACATTAGGCTGCATCATTGCTCTCTTTCATTGAAGATAATGCGAGTTTTGCTATGGAAAATGGTGAGTAGGGAATGGGATTCTGGGAGTGAGTACAAGGAGGGGTGAAAAAAATTCTAATGTATAGTGTCAAACTGAGATTTGTTCTGTGAAATCAAAGAAAAAATATCACAAGGCTGCAGACAATAGGAAAGCCAGGAAGCATAGTCACTGAAAACCACACAATTCTTGACATTTTGAGAGGAAAAAAAAAGTAAACCAAGCAAAGTTCCGCCGTATAAGAAGAATGGTGGCTGACACAGGAAAATATCCTCCAGCAATTAAGTCACAGTAGTTAAAAAGGAATTCAGCCTTGTGGTAGTCTGGTTCTACACTTGCTTAAAATGGGAGTTATTGTAGGGGAAAAACACTCAAGCTCAAGAACATTGGCAAAATGTTTAATTTCTTGTTTGTCCTTGAAAAATTAGACATACCTGAAATTCTGAAAAGAAGTTAGAAATTTGCATTACACTGCAGGCCATATTTACAATAGGAGATCTGAACTGAACTAATTTAATACCCAATTTGCCTTTTAAGTACCGTCTTTACACCTCCTGAAATAAAGGATTAGTTTGTAGTTTTGTGTAAAGATAGGAGAAAATTGGATTCTGATCCATGTTTAGTTTAAGCAGAACTTGATTTTCCAGAAATTGCTGTGAATTCTGGGGAAGAAAACATTGCAAGCGTCTCTATTATGAAAGGAAATAAGTATCAAAAATCTGTAGAGAGCCACCTCACTCATTAAAAAAAAAAATATATATATACTGCAAATTTACATTGTGGTTGTTTAGGAAATAGATTAATATGTTCATGGTGTAGTAATATTTCAAAGAAAACCCTCAATATAGTGACACTTTGCAGTAACTAGTATTAATTCAGAGCAAAATGGTGAACTTTGCTGCAAGCAGCAAAAACATGCTTCATCATTTTGTTATTATCTCCAGCCATTATAATGTTGCAAGCCTTTCTCACCATTGATCATGAAGCGATGTGATGACGCGTTTTGAAGAATCAATTTTATCTTTACTTTTGTAACTAGTAACCTGGTTTCCTTTAATATGCTGAAATGGCAGGAGTGTGCTACCCCTTTACCTTTGTTGCTTTTTAAAAAGTAAGAGTGATTATTCTCAAATACATGATGTTAGTGAGTGTTTTAGAATTTGAAAATTGGGTTTTGATTCAACAGTATCAAACAGAACTGAAGAGTTCCTGCACTGTACAGTTGTAGTCTGAACCATCAATTTCCACTACATTAATGCAGATTGAAATTACTGCCATTTAAATATTAATTTGCTAACTCTGACTCTAGTATTTGAAAAATAGAAACCCCAAGGCCTTTAAAGAAAAACACTAAATATTTTTGCTGTGTCTTTGGTACTGTGAAGAAGAACCCAGTTTTATGTCTTTGCCCACTGTTCCAATCTGCTGAAGGGCTCTAGTGCTTCATGGGCCTCCTGTTGTCTTTTCCCTTTGAATCTGCTTAGAAATTCTGTTACTTCTTTCAGTGGGAGCCAGACAGATGCCAGCCTTGGCTCTGAAGAGAATGGAGACCAGAGGAAAGATAGGATCTTAGTTCATCTCAGCTAAGCCTATGACTTTCCCAAAGAGCTGTTTGTTACAAAAATTGGCCTTATTCTCTGCTTATGGTAGACAGTTATCTACCTCTTTATTTATGAAAATAAATTAATATACTGTTTATTTATAGTATTTACAGTTTATCACAGCAGTTTCATGATACAAAGAAAATATCTCCTTATTAGAGCTATGGAGACTGAGTCACAGATAGCAGTGTATGCTTTGCATGCCCAGGGCTAAAAACTGATTGCAACTAAGAGTTAGAGATTGTTTTTCTGTTTCACAATGTATTTATTTCACTTCAATGCATTCCTGAAGCATTCAGGTGATTTTAGATGCTAAAACCAATGTTAGTCTTCCTGCTGATAGGCTGGTTGCCTTGCAATAGAAAAGGGTTGCCTTGTGCAACAAAAGGAAAATAAATCATAGCATTTACAGTGGTGTAATTTCAACAATTCCTGGCCCTTAACTTTCTGAATAAAAGCAACTAGTTTAGGAACACCTGGGTCTACACAACTAATCATGACTAACAGAGCCTCTAATTCTACAGACTGTCATTACCACTGTGTGTCCTGAGTGGTTCTAGGTTCTACAGTGAAGGGCCATGGGATCTGCAATTTGTTCACTCAACGCTGTGCAGTATGGTGATTGCAGGTCCAGGAGTATGGTATGGGGATGCACCACCAGTTGTACAGCATTCCCATTTGTCTGGAGCTGCACCTAAAATGACTTACTGGCTTTAGTGGCCTACTGAGTTTCATGCGGTTGCTGACCCAAAATCATTTGCAAGAGGATACAATGGCAAAGGAATGGGGAAAAAGGTATAGGCAACTGATAATTAATTGCAGGAGATACAGGCTTGAGAGCAAGCAGAGAATGAGAAAAGATTTTGAATAAAAGGAAGGACTTCTTTCAAAATGCACAGATCAGAGCAGAAAATTAAGGTCATGGGCTGTATACAGACCCTTAAAAAATTATGAGGAATCTGTAACAGATTCTGGAATGAAAGGTGTGCAAAACCTAAAAAACTCATTCCAGAAAGGCATGTTTACACTGTCTTAAAACTGCTAAAAGAGGCTCTCTGAGTTTGCTGATGCGTGGACGGGCATCTTGCTTTTCTCTTTCAAAGACATAGGCCTCTAAGAAGAGACATAGATAAAAAAAAAAGTTATTTTATAATAAAAACAGTTTCTGCAAAGCTCATCTTAAAGGTCTTAAAATGGAACACTTACCAGAAGGTATCTTTTATAGTAGTTTGAGAATAGCTATTGGCACTATAGTTTAGAGTGCCAGTGTTCGACTTCTAAATGCTTATGCCCATGGTTTTTTACATTAATTCCAGCTATAAGAAAGACAATGTCAGATGGTGACAAATTAAATTCCTAGGACAGCTGTATCTCTTCATCTAGAGGCTTACCGCTAGCACACAGATCAATTACTGCAAAGAGGAAGGATACCTACAGAAATTATTACTTCTGGTGCAAACACCTGGGGACCATTCCCAGATGCTCAGCACAGTCCAGTGAAGAGGCACTGGAGCAAGCTCTGGTTGAAGGGCACCAGTGTAGCCACAGTAGTGAAGTTTTCTGTAATTATTTAGGATGAGGTGATTACCCACTTGGAGTTTGGTTGGTATTCTGTGTCACATACATAGAGCATCTCAAGTGGAAGTAACCAGTCTGTTCCCATTTAGAATACCACTGTATGCCTAGATGTCACTGCAAACATCAGCTTGTTATTAGAAAGTCCTGTTCTTTACATGTCTTTCCAAACTAGCCGAAGCAGAATTTCACTATAGTTTTCACTATCTTTTCTTTGAATTACAAGCACTTCATTTAAAAGCCATTTTGGAAGCTTGCATTGAAGAATCCACTCTTTGCACGTGTGGAAGAATATTGGCTATTCTAAATATTTCTGCCTCTCCTGCTGTTATTTGATCCTCCAAAAGATTTTCTATTCAGCACTGAATAATACAAATTCAGCTTAAAAGTACAGCATAACTGCTTAGCAACTCTTAGCTTGCCATCAATTTTTTTCCTTTAGTTTTTCAGGGAAATAAATGTAATTTCAAGACTTTGAAATAGATAGCAGTTATATGTGACTTAGAACTGATATATCATTTATACTTTAGCTCGTGAGTTGATATTGTGTACTATAAAAATCTTGTTTATTTTGAAGAGACAGAGTAAATAACAGAGTAAACAAGCAGAATGTGGAGACGAGCTCTTTTATTTCCTGCATTGCTCTAGTGTCACTGAGGTTTGTTCCCAGACATTGACTGTCACTGGGCTCAAGGCCATATAAACAGCACAGAGACTCACACGGGGAAGCTTAAACTTGACATTTATGGTAGCAGCCTATAGAGGAAAAGAAATGAACAGGCAGCACGTGGAATTTGGAACAACTATAAAGTGGAAAGACGTGTGGGGAGGAGGGCAACTTGGTAGGTAGATGTCCCTAAATGTGAAAGAAAGTACATAAGCATTAGAAATAATAAGTCAAGAGGCTGATTGGAAGGGAGAGTGAGCATTTCAGTAGTGAATGTGAGGGGATTGCTTGTCAAAGACATTGAAAGTAAAGACAAGCAAGCCAAGTGGTGTATGTTTAATGAAATAAAGGAGGCCTTGTAAGAGGATTCAAAATGTGGCACCAGAGTGACCAATTACAAAAACAATCTTCACAGTGGGTAGGATGCAATTGTATTTGCTTAAGTCTGCAGAGCGAATTGCTGAGATTAAGGCAGAGATAAAAAGAAGCTGGATGAGACTGGATAAGAAAGGCCTACTACGCAGAGAGATGCAGGAAGATTATGAGACAACCTTTGCTTTCTAGATAGAGACATGAGAAAAAAAGTTACTTTCACTCAGCCATGCCCTTCCCAGCTCTTGAGCAAAACATACAGCTAGGGCCCTGTAGCGAGGAATTTGGTTGGGAGGAAAGTTCAGCAGATGAGCTCACTCCAAAAGCCACATAAGCTTTCATCAGATTCTGTTTATGTGTTTTGGGGTGGCTTTTTTGAATGTGTTGATTCAACACTTTACCCTGCAATTTTCCCTTTCAGAAAACTACAGTTTCATAATGGGGTCATTTAAGTTTGAAATCCAGCCGCTTCTACTGGAACACAATGCATGAACAGCTTCATGTTTTGCCAGGACACCAGGCACTAGAGAGACAGACAAAGATGGTCTTGTGGACAGAAGGTATGGCTATACAGATTTATTCCACCTTTGGAATTAGCTCATAAATCCCAGTAGAAAATGAAAGTCATGAGAGGTCTGAAATATTTATTGGTCTTTTTCCTTATTCTCTCTTCTTCTTTAATTATGCTAAGGTTGCAAACAACTTTACTCTCAATTAAGCAGATTAACTATAGTGTTTGAAAGCTAACTCTCTAGTCCTCTGCTCGTGCATTTTTAGCTAATGGCATGTGTGTTCACATCCTTGCCTGAAGATTTATCATTATAAGTCTCATTAGCCTGAATGGGGACCATGTGGATAATTTCCCATGTAATATGTTGAAATCTAACTTTCTTTTTAACCTTAAAGACATTTATGGGGTTAATTGCTGGTAACAAGCAGGGGATGAGCCCCAATATGTTGTTTGTAAACAGATTCTCGTGATTGCTGAGACATGTACCCGTATTTTCCTCAGAATTAACCAAAATACCTTTTAATATAAGTAGTAGCTATGGCAACTGTTTTAAAATATTTAAACAACACAAAATATGCAAATAGTTATTGTGTGTAAGTTATTGCTGGCTTGATACTACTGTGATTTACACATGCTTTCATGAAAAGTCTGGTTTCCAGCATGAATTTGTAAGATGAGTGTAAGATTCAGACACTTTCCTATGAGGTTTTCTTTTTTCTGATCTCTGCTCCCACCAGTGGTTCTTGCTAGGAAAATTAATCAGGAAGGGGTAACAGGTCTGTGACTTTTAATATACTGTTTTGATTCTTAAATAGACTAGAATAGGACTGTACTGAAATCTCAGGCTTCTTTGTCTTCGTAGCAGAAAACAGCTGATAAAAACACTGGGTTTTTTTAAGCTTCATGTTCTACTGTGTAAGTGATACTGTTTGAAAGGAATTTGGGAGATGAACTTTGCCTCTGCCTTTGTCTTCCTGCTAGCACTCTCTGGGGTGACTCAGCTGCATGTCACAAAAATGCTTTCTATAGAAAGCACAGCAGAAACGCCTGAGACCAATAGGAAGGATTTATCTCTCAGGGTTGATGGGCAGCAGATGGTGATCTGGGGTTGCTCTCTCCATTTGCCCAGGGAGCAGCTGCAGGTACAGGTCATCTGCCTTTGAGTAGGGTTGGAAGTGCCTTTCACCAAGGATGTAAGGATGATCAAGGGAGCATACAGGTGATATGGTGTTAAAAAATTTTCTTCCTAGATTCATTTCCTTTGGGAACAGAAGGTAGAATTTCAGGATGAAAGGAAAGTGAGGCAGGAGGTTACAGCAACTACAGCCAAATCTTACTACAAGTTTTCTCAGCGAGTTCTTTTCCTCTTTCCATGAAGATGACAACCATTAGTAAACAGTCTGTGAAATTTGGATCAGAGCTCTGATCAGAGCTTTTAAGGTATGGTTACACAAATATTTGCTTATTTCTGCTTCATAAAAATGTATACTAATAAAATAGAGGTATATACACTTGTTTAAAAATGTATATGCTGTTGTTATATTTTGATCCTTTGTGATTTAATGTTTGATTTGGGGCTCCCTTTTGAGATCTATTTTTAGAAAAATAAAGTAGCTTAAGATTTAGCCTCAAGAAGCTAGCACGGTATTGTTTTCTCTATGCTTGTTATCATCACCAGACATGTATTCTAAAAGCACCAAGTGTCTCTGAAGTCTCTGAAAACTTTGAGCAATGCAGTTTGTGCCTCAAGATGCAGACAGAACAGGGGGAACCAGGCATCTGGAACATGCAAAGGATGTCCTTTTGTACTGTATTATTTTTTTAAACAATTCTAGATGTCCAGTCTGTAGGCTACATGAAATCTCCTTTTGTTACCAGATCTACACTTTCTTGGCATACCTCTTCTAGTTGCTGTTAGGGATTCAGCTACAAAACCATTACTGTTGATTTGAAAAAGCTTTTTCTTAAATACTCTATTTTACAAAAAATTGGTGGAAACCGAGTGTCACAGAACTTACTCTGCTATTACAGGAAGCAAGATTTGTTCTGTTGCTTCCATTTATATTATGCTCAATTGTTGTGTACTTTAGTCGGCATCTTAAAGTGGCTAGCGATTTAATGGGCCTTGATGATAGAACCTCTGTAAGCTTTGTCTGGGAGACTGTTTTTACATTAGAATCCATGGACTTCCCAGGTAACTCAGTGAGTAGAACACCTTCTTCTGAAGTTAATGGGTTCTTGTCTACCTGTTCCTACCAAAAAACCTGCAATCTGTCATCACTACCTGTTCAGATATGCTATATGCCATAAAATGGGGTTTTTTTCTTTTTTTTTTTCTTTACTCAGAACACCTGTAGTATTTGAATTCTATGGCAAAATGGTAAATTGCTTTGATTTGCAACCTGGTAGCATTGTTTTTACATCTTTGCTCTTATACAAGCTTCACCACACGTTCTCTATCCCCATCTTTGCCTAATGTTCAAAGCCCTGATGCCCTATGTACATGCTCCTCCAGATAAGCTCTAGACCTATGTAATAGTGGGAGGTACGCCCTTTAGAATATTTTCTTCATTACTTGTTAATATTTAGACCTCATAAGTTTGGATTTAAGGACTTCACAAAAGCTTTAAATTTAGTCTGTGGTGGTGTATCCTGGCCTCTGTCACCCCATTAGGATTCTAATGTCTGGACAAATGCTTCAGTAATTTATTTATTTATTTGTTGTTGTTAAACATGTAAGTAGTGATTCATGAAGGGGAACTTTAATTTGAATTTGTTTTCAGTGGCTTTACTTCCTAGGATTGAAGGTATGTGCACCATCCCTGATTAATTTTGGGTAAAGTTCTTAAAATAATATTAATCGAGGAGTAGTCATGAATACTGATTCTCCTCTGCTGCTAAGCAGCTCTAGAAAGCCTGGAAAATGTGCTACTGCTTAACAGAGGGCTGATGCATGGTTGGGAGAGAACTCATCTCCAGTTAGGTTTTCTTCAAAAGTCCCATAAGTGTTAGGGTAGATGATGCAAGATTAAGTCTGTTCGGAGAGTTGTTAAAACTACTGGGCAGCATATATTTAATGAGTTTGTGCATGTCCTGTATAACTCTGATGGCGTGAGCAAACGGAAACACTCCTAAGAAATAATAACAAAAAACTGCCATAGCTACTTGCTCATGTTTATCTGAATTAAATATTACTTTAAAATCTGCCATCTTGCTGATGACCCCGTTTTCAGTATGAAATACTAAATATTCAGACAATGCTGTTAACTTCAAGAAATGCTGAAATCAGCCCAAAGCTCAGTGAAACAAGACAGTATTTTTTTAACATAATATTTAATCAGAGGCTTTTCTCTTTCTCAGACGCTGTGGATCAGCTTCTGTTATTAAACCAGAATGGGAGTCAGACATGGTTCTGGAGTATTTTTATTATAAAACCAAACCAAAACAAAAACCCAGAAAATCGGTACATAAATAGACATACCTCCTTCAGGCTCTTGTCCTGTGTTTGTCCTGTTTTATTGTTAGCAAAGATAGCTGGGTATAGAGCTCTGAAGGGCTTATTATTAGGGTACTTCTAAAGAGGCTTTTCAGAGACTAAGTAGGACTATGTAATGTTGTGAGGATCTGAACTTCAGGAAGGGAGACAGAAAAACAAGAGAAATGAAAAGGAAAAAAAAAGTAAAGAGTGAGCAAACTAGAAGAATAGTATCTGGAATGCCATAAAAATGCTACAATTCTTTGGGGATTTTGAATTTGGTGACAAAAAATACAGTTAAGAATGTCTGTAAGAAAATCAAAGGAAAGGACTGGAATTTTCTTTCAGATGCTTCTTATTTTAGGAATGTAAGCATTTGTATTTACATTTTCTAACATCTGCAATACCTGAAGGTCTGATCATGCTAGAATATTATGACTGTGGCTGACATACATCAGAAAAATTTAAGTCTATTCTTATAGTTGATACACAGTCTGTTCTTCAGCCCCTAAGGAGGTGTCCTGAGTATGGGTCTGCTTCAAAATTCAGATATATTTAGAAACAATTGTACTTGTTGCATTTTAAGTAGTGCTTCTTCTGCTTCAGCTCAGAGAAAAAAACCTAGCCTGAAAACACAATATACAAAATGAGTTATTAAAGTATTTCATAATAGAGATAATAGTGGATTTTGGAAATAAGTTGGATGTTACATATTCTGTGTTATGAAAGCTTCTGTTTTCCGATCTGGTTTTCTTTACTGGGAGCTGCTCCTATAAGCCCTTGATTCAGTGAGACATTTGTGCCTTTGCTTTACCTGTAAACATATGATTGCTCCCATTTGGGGAGGAGATAAAGCAAGGTAAAGATGGTTATATATTTTACTGCTCTGCTGGACTGGGACCCTGGCAATGCTTTTATCGTAGGTTTCTTGCCTTGGCTTTTCTGGAACGTGTTCTGTGACTTCTGGAAGGAAGTGATTTATGTTTCATCTACAGCCTTATTCTCTTTGTACATAGCACCTTGTTTTGACTGCTTATGACTGGTAATAGTCCTTGCTGAAGAGAAAAATTACAACCAGGGAAAACTAGTTTGTGGATGGGTTTGTTTTTTAGCTCTGTGATCAGGAAAAGGGACTACGAATATGCTGTTTCCAGCTGCAAATATTGGTTGTGTAAAGCTCATTAACAGAAAATTAAATAAATTACATGTCTCCCCTTCTTTTAAATGACAAATCCATTTGCACTAAACCCACTTATGCAGTTAATTACATGTACATAGATAAAACTATAGAAGCTAATCCAAGGGAAAGCGTATAATGCCATAGTATTTATCCAAGAAAATACCTTATCTTAAGCAGTAATTATATAGCTACCAGTCTTTATTAATTCCCCTCCTACCGGTTTTGTGGACAAGAAATTATTTCCTGTTTAGCTTTCTTGAATTTGGCATAAGAGGAGATGGAAAGATAACTGCAAAATTATGAAATGTTTGTGCAAATCATAAACTAGATTTGGGATGCTTTCCTAATGCAAGACAACTCAAGAACACCTATTTCAAAAGTGAGTTACTTCAAGTAAATCAAACCAGCTCAATTAGGAATGAGATTACTCAAAGTTTACATCACCAGAAATGTCACTGACATGTGACTCAAAGTAATCATGTGCAATTCATGTCTGTCATGTCCTCATTTACTCAACATAGCAAAGTAAACTCCCATCAACAGGGTTAGTTTGTGTTGATTGTCCTAATGTTAGTACCTTAGTACTGAGTATTGTTTTCTGTATGATAGAAAATTTAAGGCAGAGAAGGGGTGATGGAATTATTGGAATGCATGTTTGCAATCCTACATGCTGTAATTTAAGAAGAAAATAATCTTGATTTGCTCCCACTTGACGGTGCTGAGTCTCTTGAGGATTATTTTTAATTGGCTTATTTTTTTGCCAGAATAAAAACTATAAGATAAAGTAAGACTGAAAACACATTACATGGAAAATCCTATTGTGATGGTACCCTAAGGGGAAGCAGGTTGAATTACCTGTTGTAGGTGTTTGGGGTCATCCAAAAAAGAAAGATAAGAAAAGGAGGAGGACACTTTATTGTTTGTCTAGTTCTGCCAGGTCACTAGTGAACCTTCTATTCTTTTACTTTAGAGCCACATAATTAAATCTCTGCCTCTGCAGGTTTTGGAGAAAAAAAGCATTTTCTAGAATAGGTTCCCATTGCATATGTACATGAAGGCAGTTTCACTAACTTGCCTGTTTTCATACAGAAACAGCCACCTATTTTAGAAATAATGGTGCTCTGATTGCATTGTCTTGCAGCTTTCAATGTCCACATCCAGAGGAAAACCGAGTTATGTTCCCCTACACAGATGTAATTTCCTCTGAATGTGTTTCAGCTAGTACCTTGACTAAAACAGACAGAGAAAATATGTGTTTGAATGAAAAGCAGAATTACATTGCCTGTGTAATGAAGTTGCTGTGCAGGTAATCTTAATTCTAGTGATCTCTACAGCCTGATAGCTTGTCTTTGCAACAGGTTAATAATATTCAAAGTGGATATAAATTTTACCTATAAAGGACTAAAATTTATATAAAATGATTACTAGTTGAAAATATATGCCCTTTTCCAGATAGCAAAAAAAATTTCATTAAGCAGCACAAATTATTTTTTTTAATAGATTACTGAATACTGACAGACACATGGATTTTCCTTACCTGGCTTTTTTGAAACAAAAAGAACCTCAAAACAAAACAAAAAAGATCTTAAATTACTGTCTTCTAGAACAGAAATTGAAATCAAGTTGTTTGGCATTTTAGCCATCAGGTAGATGGTTGTAAATCATACTGGACTGGGCTGTGCAGATTTCTCCACGAAAAGGTCCATGAATTGTTGTTTAGGTTTTGATAAAATTTCAGCCACCACATTCTAGTTGGAATAATGTGAAAGCTAGAAGAATGAAACACACAAAACTAGTCAAAAACTTTCTGATGAAACCTTTAGTCCAAACAGACAAATTGGACTTTTTTTATCTTAATGCCAGACAAACTCACTTCAACAACAACAAGAAAAAAAAAAAGCAAAGTAATTTTTCTGTTTTCATTTTAAAAACTTTTTTTTTACATTAAATATGTTGATCTAAAGAAAACTCCAAGTATTTTTATTTACCTGGAATATTTTCTTTGGTTTTGGTTGGGTTTTTTTGTTTGTTTGTTTGGTTTTTTTAATGGGGGGTTTCAAAATTGGTGGTTGAAAGGTTTTCTATAGAAAGGAATTAATTCCCTTCCACCTGATGCACAGAGAATTCACCAGTGATTCCCTGATTTGACTCTAGTTCAGAGTAACTGCACAGATATCCTCGAGAAGAGTACAGTGTATGCAACTTCAGTGTATTTACTGCTCATAGATTCACTATATTTTGGCAAATTCTTCTATTTGAGATGAGCCTCCTGTCTCCCTGGCTGCCATCCCATGCTGCTTTGCTGTTCAGCAAGAACACTTAAATCTGTTCACTTAAGCGTTTTGCTGGTTGACTTTTACCATCGTCTTAAACTGTGCTGAGGAGTCAGGACCAAGCTCAGCTCTGTCCAGATCGTGCAGAGCAAAGCTGGCCTCCAGAGAGAGCTGGTTCTGTGTTCAAACTACTGGCACTTCTCTCCTAGCCTGGCAACAGAGGCCTTGGTTTGTATTATCAGTGCTTATTGTTCCCTAGGATAAATGTTCCCATTATCCATGTTTGGAGGCAAAGTTGAACCTGAGTTTTGTACCCAAAGATACTGCAAGAGACCTAACCCTTCTTGGTGAGGTGGTTAAGGATCTATGTCCATGCAGGACTTCTTGTTTAATGGAACAGTTTAGAGGTTTGGATCTAAATGAGAAAACATGCAGTTCATTCTTCTCCAAGAGCTTGTTTTGATCGCAGAAGGTGTCTGAATAAAGAACCCTGTGGCTCAGTGTCCTGTCTCTGGCAGAAGCTTTCAGGACATGCCTTGGGAAGAGTGTCAGAACAGTACTAGCATATGTCGTCTCCTAATACTTCCTCATTTCCAGCTATTTTGTGTTAAAGAACTTCCTGAGCCTGGTGTGGTTTCTGTTTGTTCATTATCCACCAGTCAACCACCTACAGAGAAGAGGAACAGCTGCTGTTTGTTTTGAACTTCAATATTTGCTGGCTTTGCTTATACCCCACAGCTCTGGGGGAAGGAGTGAATGATCAGTCCCGCTTCCCCTTCTCCATGCTCATCACAGATTTGAGAGACCTCAGTTATATCCCCTCCAGTCATCTCTTTGCAAGCCAAAGAATTTGTCACTGCGTAGTTGCAGTTGCATCAGAAAGGCTGTGGTGGATAAACACGACATATTTACAATCATGAAATAAAATCAAATAACATTCATTCTTAAAAATGGTAATGTGCTTTGGAATGACAGTTGCTTGTCTTCAAGAATGAAACACACTAGTTCTAGCTGTAAAATTGTCCAATTTCAGATATGCATTTAGATTACAGACCTGGCAGTTTAATGGTACTCTTATCATTCCGCTAAATGTGGACATTTTATCCAAATATAGTCATGGTGTGTCAGTTAGGGAAGCCATTGGAATTGCTTACATTCACAGCAAAAAATAACCCTAATAATCTATGTTTGTTTAAATTTTCATTAGGCTATTCTGCATGCCTTCTTCACTATACAGTTCAGGAAAATTATGTCTGCTCTGTTGCTGCTATATTGAAAGAACTTCCTCATCTCATATGACTGGTCGTCATGTTTGATGGCTTTTCTTAAAGCTCTGCTCCCAGGCTCTTGTTATTATGAGAGAATTGCCATTTTCATTAACACAAAAACAATACCCTAGAGCCTTCTTGAAGGCAGAGAGAAGCTGTAAGTGTGCACAATATACTCCAAAAGGTTTAAAAAATAAAAGACTAATGCAAAGTCAAATTAAAGCAAAAATCATAATTTTGTGAGTGCTGGCCTAACAAATTTTTGAACAGCAATTTTTCAGAAATTAGAAAACCTATACAAACATGATAGTGCTGTTAATACTGGCATATAAGGACCTTCCACTTTCACAGCTGGAAACTTGAGTATACTCTAAATGAAACACTTCACAATTAAATCATCCTTCAAGCACCCTTCTTCAGCTTTCCACATTTTAGTTCTTCACTGTGAAGCAAAATACTGCATTCCTTTTGAAAGAGGAATAAAGAGGGGGTGAGGAGAGAAAAATTAAAATTCAGTTGTGAAAGCAAATTCAGATAAGTAAATGGGAGGCCTCTTTCTCTTTCCTAATCTTAGTACAAATGCTATTTAATAAGATACCAAAAACATTCAATTAGAATCAATCTATGCAAGATGTTACAAACATAGTTATGAGGTCACACTCATTTAAAATATTAGAGGTGTAATTACCAGCAGAATTCTAGAGCACTAAGTGGAACAATACATTTATCTCACAAACATTCACAAAAGCATCAAGAAAATGTTCTCCTCTACTGTATGACTAATTTTACTTTATACCAGCCTTCCTATTAAAACAATCACTTTAGATAAGAAAAGGACACATTCATATCTGTCACTTTCTTTAATTTGCAGCATGCGTACTCTGTAGGTTTTGAAAAATGGTAAATGAATTACAAGTAAACGCTGCCCTGCTCTTGTGGGGATTCTCACTTGAACTATTTAGCTGCTTCATGGATTTTTAGTGAGGTTGATTTATCCAGCAGCAGTAATTGAATAGGAAATACCGGTACCCAGCAGCTTTGAAATTTGGGACATTTCACATGTAACTGATTTGATAAGAAAGCTGGATGAGAGTTCCAGGTTCAAGGAATAATATAATTTCTTGAAGTATTGAAATAGGTACTGGTTGTATGAATTATTTAGATCCATTTACTCCATATTGGAAATATGGATGTAGCATTACTAATTTAAATGCAATGCTATTTACATATTGTACACAAGATGAAGAACAATTCTTGCATATCTCTTGCAGTAGTAAAACAAATATATTCTGAGTCTTTTCCATGAGACCATTTGTGGCAATAATTCAAATTCCAGAAACATTTAAAGTTTTGCAGAACTTTTCTGGAGACAAATTGAAGATGTTTTTAATTCATGTCCATATCGACCCCATAAAGAAAGTTTACCTCAATCTCTGTGACTAATACACTGTGTATTGTGTCTGAGACAAATTACTTTGGTATTGACCAATTTAATGCATGTTACTTCTGCAATTAATCATTATGGCAAGTTGTCTTGTAATTAAAAAAAAACAACAAAACAAAACAAACAAACTTTAAAAAGAACGGAAGTAGTGGGGAAAAAAAACCAAACAAAAAAACCAAAGCAGGACAGCTGCTACACATACAGTAAACTGTTTACTGGCCCAGGATGGCTGGAAGAGGAGCAGGTGATCAAGTTTATCATCATTTGGTTAATGAATGAGCAGGATCGAGTTTTCTGTGTTAAGGTCTGGCCAGTGCACACATTTGATTTTGTCTATGGCCATCCTGATCTCCATGTTGTCAACAGTAGCATGTTCTTGCTCTTAATGCTTTCACAAACTCAGGAGCTATTCATACACACAAACTCTCCTGTGCAATAAGCATGTCTGTTTGACACAGGATGCAGCAATTTCTGAATGCACAGACTACTATAGTTCACAAACTAAACTCTCTTAAAAGACTAACTGTGTTCAGAAATGTCCTGTCAACATACAAGCAAATTAAATAATGGCCTCTTATATCTACTGCATAGTAAACCCTCACTTTCTCTCTGCTAAAATTCTTGTCTGTTACTTGGTCATCTGCTGAATGAATTATTTATAAGGAAGGAGGCTATAACCTTTTTCTCTTGGCCTCTGTATCTTCAGGGT
Organism: Nycticryphes semicollaris; assembly: GCA_013400055.1. Taxonomy (NCBI): domain Eukaryota; kingdom Metazoa; phylum Chordata; class Aves; order Charadriiformes; family Rostratulidae; genus Nycticryphes; species Nycticryphes semicollaris. Next base: position 605,334 of record VXBJ01000893.1, on the reverse strand, counting down.
ATTTGATCTATTCACAGAAAGTCACCTCACTTCCTGAATTCCTCTTCTTGGAAATCAAAGGTCAGGAAAAAATTGCACACTCTCTGCATCCCGAAGTACATCTCATCTTTGCTCCTTTTCCGTGTATTTTTTCCTCTTCTAATTTCACTCTTTATTTGCCTCATATTCAAGGGATTCTGAACTCCAACAGAAAAAAAAGATCCTCTTATGCCTTGTTAAGTATGGATCGCATCTGCATGTGAAAATGTTAGCCAACAGGTAATCAATTACATTGCAGTATGTAGGTATATGGGTATTATTCTATCTGGGGATCTGTATTGCTTTTCAGGAGGAACTTATACTAGAGACTCAAATCCTATTTGACAGTACTTTACCAACATGGAATAAAATTAACCTCTCGTTAAGCAAGAGACTTGATAATTGGGGTAGAGTACAAAAAAGGGTGTAAAAATGAATGAACAATGCTAACGCTTCCCAGAACTTTTTCAAAAGATTCCAGCTTCTCAAACCCAAAAACTGCTTGTAGGAATTTCCATTGGGAAAGTATTTTAACAAAAGGATGGAATTCTAACGACAAGAGAGATTCCCCACTGTGTGTTATCTCTAACTGTAAGAACAGACAGCTTGGCTCCAAGGCTGGCCAAAACCGGAAACCTAAAAAAGTCAGGACAAGCATCATAGGTGTTAGGCCTTGAACCGACACAAGGTGTGGGCATGTCTGTGAACATTTTGCAATTAAGAAGAGGAATCTGGCTAGGCTAGGAAAACTGCATCTGCAGCAACACTTTGAATTGTTATAAGTGAAGGGGCACCCACGTGATTTTTTTCCAGAACAAAGGGAAAGTCTTTATGAGACTCTAAGTGATCAAATTTAATGTGTAACAATAATAGCAAATATATCATTGTATGGTCAATGTTATGCAGGAAGAACCTGCAAAAAGTAGGCAAGCATAACCTTTTGTGGAGGATCTGAAAGAGTTGAAACTCAGGGAGACTTTCTGGGTAAAAACCTTAGTGCTGACATTGTTTCTGAGAATAGCACAGAAAACAAGCAGAAGCTGAGCACTTTCCTTTGCTCACATTTAGCATATAATTATGATGAGACCACACAGAAGCAAGTAAAGATTTCATTTTGGATAAGCTAAAGTTCTGTGACTCACTGATTGTTGAATTCAGTTGTATAGACTATGCTTGACTGCTAGGCAGAATAAGGGGAAAAGGAAAGAAACACCTAAAATAAAGCCTTACAGGAGACTCTTCCTCCATCTACATACATATTTCTCCCCCAAAGTGGAAGAGAGAGCAAAGAGAGAGTAAAGATTCTCTGAGAGAGAGGTAAAACAGCTTATAGGCATTTTTAGAAATGTATTTGTTTAAGTACATTTGGTGGGGGGTTTTAACTTACAACAAGAAAATAAGAATTGTTTACTCATTATGAATAATCTCCTTCACAGAAACATACAAAATGCTATATGCTACTAGAAAGCTGAGTAGTTGACAGTGATATATCTGTATGTCACTTCCCAACAGTAATACTTATTTGATTTGTTTGAAATTTGGCAATTTATTCTTTACAAATACCATCAAGAATGTATTTGGTGTGCTGTCAGCTAGCTACTGTGATTCAGTGTTAAGAGCAAAGTATTATACCAGATTTATATGGAGTATGTAGCAATGTAAGTTTTCAGACGTAACATTGTGTGTTGTAATGAATGAGGAGCCCTTTCACTTAAACCTGTTTGAGGTCAGAAAAATATATGAAGATAAAAAGGAGACACTAATTCACGTAACGCAATTCTTCAGCTGAGATACATATTATACACAATTATACATATATATACACATATGCACATATTATACACGATCACACATCTCTGCCAGGTCAGAGTGAATAGTGATCCTTCACATTCAGTTTCTTTTGGAAGAGTAAAGGCAACCCAAAATCAATGTCATACGAAGTACAAACTTGATCACTTCTTTCCAGTGTGGAATATTTGAAATGTACTTTGACTTTTGTGCTGGACTGCGATTTCTTGACAACAGACTTAAGATGAACTTACACACAGACTGACTGCACAGTGCACATGCAGCATGTCTTGGCGAGTGGATTCACTGTTTATTGACTGCATCTTAGGCATGTAGGCTTTTTCTCCGTAATTTCATTGGTGGAAGCAGAGAAGCCTTCAAGCTCCTGCTCCAGAAAGCTTCATGCAAGGCTAAAAGTCCTGCAAGTTTCAGAAGTCAGCTGTACGTTAGTAAAATACAACAGAAAGGAGACTGCTGAGCAGTAGTGGGCTAACAAGGTGTGCTGTTCACAGAACCCTCTGTTCTACTGTGAGGATGGAAGGACGGCTGTTCTTGCTGTACCTGCATCACCTGTGCAAAACAAGTTGATGACTAAATGTCACAGCTGTAAGGTTTGTAAATCGCACCTTAGAAAAGGATTCTCCTGCTCTTTGCTCTGCTATCCTTTTCCTTCAGTGATCAGTAATGGCACTGAAATGCCTTCAGACAATACAATGTTCCCCTCTTGAAAAGTCCTATTAGAAAGTTACAAACAACTGCACTCAAATTTAGAAATCTATAGGCTTTAGGACAATGTCTTCGATCTTGTTTGTGCTGATAGAGCAAGAACTAAAAAGAAAAAAAAGATTATAAACCACCTCCTTCTTTATCAACTTCCTCTGCATGTTCTGCACAGTGTTATGTACTTTAGCATGCTGAGTCCAGTCTGGCAAATCACAGACACCTCATTTATCTTAATTTCAGTTAATAGTGTACACAGACATCTGAAGCAGGAAGTAAAATATGAATTTGTAATTATTTTAGGCCTACAACAGTCGTAACTGTGAAAACACTGTTCAGCAGAACAGATAGTATAGGAAAGAAAAATTCTGAATGTTCATTGTGTTCTTTTTATTCCTTTTCCTCCAGCTGTGGTATTTGTTACCCAGCTGCTATATACACAGCGGCTGCCTTTGTCAGTGATCTGTGGCTTATGTCTACAATTTCAAAGAAGTGTGAAAAAAAGTGTGATTGTTATTTGAAGCAGCATAGTTTGAAATAAATATAGTTTTGACAGCACTGAGGGAATGTTTTGTTCACAGAACCCCCAGATACTTGCTTGTAAATAATCCAAATTTTTTCTTTTTCTGTCTGGAGTGCAATATGGGAGATGAGGTTAATGACCCCTCAGTAAAGCTTTGGCTTGATAGTTCAGCATCACCAGTTTCAAGTCTAAATAGGCAGTACTTTAGGTACTTCAAGAACATACAGTGAAATGGGAAAGGCCAAAATAAGTAGATTTTAGTCTCATATTTTTATTAAATTGAAACCTGGCTTATTTTCTACTAGATGCGGAACAGTTCTTGACTTCAGTGGATGTCAAGCACTGGAGTGTGTGTAGAAGTAAATCCAGTACAGAGAAGCATTGCAGACCTAAAGGATAATAGACAAATAGGGGACAGAGGAAGAGGGAGAAACCTATGTTTCATGCGTGTTTTGTGTCCATATCTACACATAGAAACTTATCTCTTATTTCTTGTCAGTTATGGTGCTTACCTCGAAGCTGTCTCCTATTTTCTGTTGGGAGAGGGCATCCAAAATAAGGAATGATCATATTAGAAGGGAAGGGCATAAGGAAGTTTACCAAATGAAAGTAGGAAGGTAGCACAGGTAAAATAAACTAGCTAGGGCTGAAATGAAGACATGAAGAGCTGTTTCTTTAATCTTTTAAAGGCTGTCACCGATTACAAGTCTTTATTTTACCCTAAAATTAAATTTCTATTTGACTTGCCTCCTTTTGCCTAGTGTCTTTTTAGTGGCTTGAGTCATTGGACAGCTTGTTGTCATTCCTTATATGAAATTAAGCTGGTAATTATGACCTTTTCAGTTAAACTTCATATTTAATTTGGTGGCTTATTGTGAGCTGGCAGAAAGCACTGTGGTAATTTCCTATCATCTTGATCACACTTGGGGACCTTTATTCCTAGCAAAATAACTGCAAAACTCTCTGAGGCATGAAGAAGAACAATATTTTCTTCGAAAAGTTTAATATGACTCTTAGATGTTTACCCTTTTTTCAACTGAACAATATTTCCCTTTGCATCCTAAAAATAACCTTCAGGGTAGTTTGCACAAAGGAGCATAGTATTCGTAAACTCAGCAATCCATCATTGTGTCTCAGCTGACCTACACTCTTTTACCTGCATGTTCTTCAATGTGGTCAGTGTTTGAGCACCTTTAGGTATGCCAATTCATGCTGACATTTATGTTTTCAGTTGTAATTGGTTTAGTATGTGTCTTTAAAGACTTTCAGGTAAGGCTTAACAATCAAATGAAAAGAAATAGATTCTTCAGCATATATTTGCTTATAAATTTGGTAAATTAATGTACAGGAAATTAAACATTCACATTAAAGTATGACAATGGCCTATATCAACTAAAGTATAAAATAAATTAATTTGCTAATTTGCTGTTTGCCAAATAAATGTGTGAGTTTCTTTTGCTCACCTGGTTGTGTTGCTTTGGCAATGTAAGTCTACTGCATGATGCAACTCTGCCTCTCTGTCGCTCTTTCTAACCAAAAGTTCATAAGACAATCTACATAAATAATTCTAATGTCAAGGCTGATAACAAAAGCACACAACTTGCTTCCTTTTCAGCCTCAGTCATTGGCTTAGAGACCATGCAGATAGAAACAAACATGTGTCATAGTAATTTTCTTGACAAATCAACAATCTGTCTATAACTAACAGAAATAAAGAAAAAATACTGTAGGCAAATAAATAGAATTTAGGTGGTTGTGATCTATACAAACAGCATTACTTCCTATCCATCTGCCTGGTGGGCTCCTGCAGTCACATGTGGCAGGATGGGGGCAGGTAGGGAACAGTTTTAGTGTTCCTTCAGCTTGAATAATGAAGCATGACTGAAAATTGTCTTCTTTGAGCTACTCAATCTTTTCTAGATTTTGCATCTTCAGTAAAGTCTGGCCTCTTGTTGGGGGAAGAAAGCAATTCCCAGCAGTAACATTATCGTTTTGGGGCCAGGGAGGGGGGAGTCCCCATGATCCCAATGCTGGCAGAAGTGCTTCAACTTCTTCTGTCCTATATTTCACTTCAGTGCCATAACTAATATAGCTTTGGGCCTGGAAATGCTTTCGTGCCTCATGGGTAGGAATATGTACAGTGGTTTTACTGATTTTCTTGGGACTACTCTTAGGAGCAAAGTTATTCATGCGATTGATTGCAAGCTTACAGTTTGGGGGTCTAATTTCACACTATAATGAATAACTAACCTGATTATTTAACCTTTTTCTTCCCATATTTGAACACTTTTCTAGAGTTGAGATATTGTGTAGAGTATGAGCTGTTTGCATCATACTAGTGTGCTAATGAAGACTTGATGTTTGCTATTTCTAATCCCCTTAGTTTATTTAATATATAGCAGAATATTCCTGTTAAGGTATAAATATGTTACTGATAGGGAATCCTGTGCATCAGCAGCTTTATAGGTCACTGCCGATAAATATCAAGAAAAAAAGTACAGTCTACCATACCTACACCTTTCCCTCTACGTGACAATAGCTATATTTAAGTTGTACAGAACATTGTTGCCCACCCTAAATCTATTCCGTGATCTTTTATGTTAAAGCCCAGAGCATCACTCTGGAAGTCATGTTAGAACATGCAAACATCCCTCTGAAAAAAATCTTTCCAATCATTAACTACATAAGCTTAAATAATACAGAGGGACTGTAGCATGATTTTTAAATTCAGAAAGCAAACAAGAAAAGGCCTTTGGTATGTTTTCTGTTGTTGCAGTTTCTATAAGACCAGTTGTCCTAACCCCATGACTCCAAAATACACCTGGTTCCCTGCCCAACTTTTTTGGTGAAGATTTCTCAGTATGTAAATAGAGGATTCTACCTTCAGAAACAGACAGTTTTTCTCCAAATGCTTTATTTAAATGTGAAGACAGCATGTAAGGATTTACTGGGAAAACTAGTACCAGGAAATATAGTTGGTCAAGAAACAAAATGGCTAAATTTGCTTTAGAGACATGTTAGAAATTATGTAAAGCTTATTTTTTTATCGCTTTCTTATATTACCTTTTATTTCAAAGTATTGTGCTCTAAGAAATCTGGTCTAATCCCTTCTGGTTTATAATCATAGGTGCTAGGCTTGCTGCATTTCTTTGATCTGAGATGCAATTTAACTTTTTGACCTGCTGAGCCTTTTGTGTTCTCATAATTCTTGTTTGTTAAAGGTCTGATTTAAATGCATATTCTAGGGAAGGTATCTGAGCCCCAGAGTCTTTTGTGTTTAACAGGATTCAAAGCACAGTATTCTGACATATGTCTCTCTTTCAAAGTGCTCTATGTAGCTGGTTGCAATCGTGGCCATCTGTCATTTAATACCAGCCAAATGCCAGTTGCAACCGTGGCACTGGTTCAGTAGCCTTCAGTACAGTACCTGCTATGGACAGATTTGCAGCCATATCTGAGATCAGGGTTGGGATTGGCTTCATGAAACACAGGAGGGATGAAATACAAAATCTTTCAGGAAGTCCATTTTTGGTCTGCATTGTCATTAGAGAGACACTGCGAAGGCCCATGTCCTTGGAGGGTCAACAACTTCATTAAACTATCATGGTCCTGAACATGTGAAGCTCTGTTGTAGCCATTCATATGCACATTCAGCATGACAGTGCTGGCTGTGAATGGCGTAGAAATTGCTTCGCTTCTTTCTTAGACTGCAGACAGTTCAGTTGACATCACAAACTTTTACATTATATAATAAATAATAAAAAGATTGCTTCAACTTGCAAAATAGGTTGTAAAGGGCTTTATCACACAATATCACAAGGTATGAAGCTCTTGTGATAAGTTTAGATGATTTTCTCACTCAACAAACGTCTGTGTATCCCAGAGAGCTCTCTCAGCTGGAGCTGGTAGTCATTTTTGACAGCTATTTTTCTTTTAGCAAATATCCATTTTTCCATCAGGCCTTAGGTAAAAGCATGCTAGGTGTGGTGAAGGGTGCTCACAAAAGCTAATCCTGACAGATTCCCTTTACAAATAATGGTGAGTTGCTTTGAATTGCTTTTTAAGTTTGACTTTTCTCCATGACCTTCCTCTTAAATATGATGGCCTCAAAAGTCTTTGCAAATGCTCGGTTCACCTTGCCAAAGATTTTGACTGGGCTACATTCTTAGAGTGGCCAGCAACCTAAAAAATAAAACCACCTAGAATGCGGAAACCTGACTGTGTCGTTTTCCCATTTCAGACATTATTTGCTCCAGCCTATGGGCTAAGTGGGAATGTCTTTTCCACCTCTTCACTTTTCACAGAAGTCTTCACAGGGTTTTCTGGTTTTATCCTGAGTCAGAGTGGAATGGCTTGTCGATATGTCAGTTTTAGGGAAAAAAATTATTTCTCCTTTAGATCTAGTTTTAGCCATATTTACTATTTTATACTATAGTTGGCACAAATGATATTTCCTAGCCCCCAGTGGCAAGCCTTGCACATATTTTTATGGTAATTTTGGTTACGGTCTCATTGAAAGGCAAGTGACTTTTTCAAACCAAGCTGAAATACTTCCGTCATTGTTGTAGCTCACAAAAAGAAAACTCTTAATGTTTTCCCAGTGCAAAGAATTTCATAATGTTCTTGGAGCTGTTATCTTTTCATGGATTCACAGGCCTTGCAAGAATCCCAAGTGAATATTTGAGTCTGTGAGCTTGACTTACTCTTTCAGCAGTTCAAATCATAAAGGGGCTTTAGACAGCTCATGCTAAGAAATCATCTCACATCTTATCATCAGTAGTCTCAAGAGCTAGTTTCTAAGCCATCTGGGGTAAAAATCTCCATTTCATTACTGAAATACTCTTTCCAAAATCTAGTCAATGAGAAGATTTGAAAGTCATGACTTAACTAGAGTCTTCTGAAAGCAAATCTAGAGTCCAGCAGGATCTCAGTGCCAGGTAGAATACTGAGTCTTAGAAAAGAGAAATTATGAAGCAGATTTTAGCTGAAAAATTTCAGAACTCTGAAATTTAATTTTGACTTTTTGGTTCATTGCTAATTTTAAAGACAGCTAATAGTTACACTTAAGTCTGCAAGGTTGCTGGAGTCATAGAAATTAATTTAGTGTCTGAAGGTGTTTGAATAGCAGCATTTTAAGTCCCTGATCTGAAGTTAGATGCCAGGGACTCAGATACCTAATTGAGCTAAATGGATGCAAACTAATGTACCTGAATTATTTCATCCTGTGAAAATCTTGCCCTGTAACTTAATGAAGTGTTTAGCTTCTGAGTTTTGTCGGCCCATAAACACATAAATGTTCATAATCTGATCTGTAGCAAAATACTAGCTTTGATCAGCAAAATTTAATAACAGTATCTTCTTCTGCGAATAATGACCATGAAATCTACCTCTTGTGTATTCTTTTTCCAGGCTACAACTCCTACAAATTCCTACCAGGCTTAAAGAACAAATTTAATTTTATATGGCCAGTATAATTTAATACTCCAAAGCAGCTATTTGTGTCTATATATATATATATATGTGCATTACAAATTCACAGAATCATGTTAAGTGCATTAAGTTGAATTCAAATAAAATGCTGTAGAAGTATGGCATTCAGGTTAGATATAAATAGTCCTGTAGCATTATTAATAGATGTTGAGGTGTCTAGTTTTCAGTTTCCCAATTTGCATTTCTCTCAAAGGTTGGTAAAATGCCGGTGAAGTGCCCCTTTTGAAAGAATGAGGTCTATGTTCATAGAATCCCAGAATCATAGAACAGTTTGGGTTGGAAGGGAATTTTAAAGGTCATCTGGTCCCACATCCTCTGTAATAAGCAGGGACATCTTCAACTAGATAAAATTGCTCAGAACTCTATCCAACCTGACCTTGAATGTTTCCGGGTATGGGGCATGTACCACCTCTTTGGGCAACCTGTGCCAGTGTTTCACAACCCTCATTATGAAAAATTTCTTGCTTAAATCTAGTCTACCCTCTTTTAGTTTAAAACCACAACTCCTTATCCTGTCAAACAGGCCCTGCTGAAACATCTGTTTCCATCTTTCTTGTAAGTCCCCTTTAAGTACTAAAAGGCCTCAATAAGGGCTCCCCAGAGCATAAACCAGGGGTTTTATATGCAGCTCTGTATTTGATTGGAATTTGTTTGCCTATTTATTCCCTTTGTCATTCAGGACGATGAGGTGCAGTGTAGTGAGGCAGGTAGAAATCATAGACTCCTCTTCCATTTCTTGCCTCTTCTTTCAGTTACTCTTGTATCTGTCGATTTGGTTTGACAAAATTTGTCACGGGGTAAAATCTTAAGAACGATTCTTTTCACAAGTCTTGAAGAACTTTATTTAGTGGTATGATTAAAGGACAGAGACTTCCATGGGTAGGATGAGCTCAGCCTTTATAGACTGTTCTGGCTAATCAGTGTGCACTTGTTGATGGGTCAGTTGTCACAACATAGTTTGAACTGATCTGCTCAGTAGTTTATGGATATAGCCAGAGGTTCTACAAAACAAAAGGTTTACATTTCAATTAATGCCTTAATTTAGTCATAGGAAAGATGCTTTAACCATATGCTTTTCTCTCCATTGAAGGGTGTGGGTTCTATCTACTCTAGAGTATTTTCCAAGGTAGCCATTATTTCTTGTGACAAAGGAAAATCTGGTATCTAGAAGTATTAAAATGCATTATGTCAAAAGTATCTCTGAATGTCTGGTATACATAGCATCAAACCCACTTAATGTCATGGTAATATGGATTAGTACAATGAATTAATTAAAATCCACTAATTCAGAACACTTGGATGAGAGGAGATAGGCTGGAAGATTGTGGTAAATTAGCCTCAGCCAGCAACAACGAACCAGGTGGTTGGTTGCTCGCTCCCCTCCAGACCCCACTGTGGGACGGAGGGAGAATCTGAAGAAAAAAACAAAACTCGTGGGTTGAGACAAAGCCAGTTTAACGAAACAGCAAAGGGAAGAGGAAACGAACAACAAAAATACTGATAGAGGAATATACAAAACATGATTAATGTACCTGTGTTTACCAAGTGGAACCCAAAGCCCAAATCACTTCCAAGTGATGATTTGGGTCCCCCACCCCAGCCACCTCCCCCAGCTGTATGCTGGTTATGATGGCATATGGTATCAAGTACCCCTTTGGCTAGTTTGGGTCAGCCTTCATCCCAGCTCCTTGTAAAAATTAACCCTATCCCTGCAGGAACCAGGGCAATGATCTAATATATAATCCTTGTTTGTAAACATTATTGTAAAAGATAACTGCATAAATGCAGCACTGAATGAAATGGAGATTTTAAGAACAGAGGAGTGCAATGAAGAATGTAGCTAATGTATCACAGACTATTGGTAAACACTTTGAGTCAACTGATTTTTCACCCATCATGAGTGCAACCCTCAGCCTTAATAACCTGAAATTTTCCATAAATGGAACCTTTTTTTTATTTTTCCCAAGATCAGCTCCTCCGCAGTGTGTCACTGTGCATTTCATTTCTTGTGCCATAACAGTCATTCCCTCCACAATGACTGTAGGATGCTACCATTACATTTCATCAGGTTTTTCGCAACAAAAAAATGTCTTGCTAGTAAAGGTCTTTGTTGGAAACAGAGATGGAACTCAGCATTGTTAAACACAACAGAATCCGGAGGTGTTGCTGAAAACTGAGCTTCTTGACGCTACCCCTGCAAAATTACTTGGATAACCTTAAGCCTTAAAGATTCCATGTTTTTTTCTTTCCAGGGAGCTAGGGCAATCCTGCAGAATTTTTAGCAGCTGGAAAATCAGTGATTTTGTCTTCTCTAATCTCTGACTACAGTGTTACTTTTCCAGGATAAAATAAAATGTGGCTGCTTACTTTTGAATTCCCTCCTTCCTCACACTCAAGGCACCTCCTAAAATGCACTCTTGAAAATAACAACAAACAATTGGAAATGCTGATTCTTTATTTACTAATTTTTAAGTAAAAAAGATAATATGAAGATTCTAACAGGTCTGATCATTCAAAGAGCAAAATTATTGAAATTTACCATGAAAGAAAATGCTTTTGCAATCATTAGGCAAATATGGCAGCAAGCTACTATGGTATGCAGCAAGCTACCATGATGACATATTGCATTGATAGGCAGATAATCAAGCAGTGAAAATATCTGATAATTGAACCTCTCTGAAACATGGTACAAAGCCATATAGGCATCATGTGTTTTCTTCTCAAAATCTAAACAAATTTTAATAAATATTTCAAACACAGTAGTTTTCAAAAGTTTCAATCAGTGCTTGGAAGCACACAGCAGAAATTTGACATTCAAATGTTTGCTTCCTACAGGTAAATGAAGCTAGTAATTGAAATGTAAACCTTTTGTCATGTAGGACTTTCCAGGTTATAAGGCAAGAGACTGTTCCATTATTCCAGCATAATAACCCTGAGGAGAAAACCACAACAGTGTGTCTGAAAATTTTCAAGTTGTTAATGCTCTAAAATGTACCTGGTAATTGAGATTGCCACTATGTTTCTCAGGGCTAATTTTTCCTAATAAAAATAAGTCACTTCCTGTGAATGTTAGTAGAGAGTAAAATACGATAACATATGGAGGGAATGTTTAGTATTTTATACCTGTGGCACTTGTGCCTTTGTGACTGAGTATTGACATTCCCACATATTAAAGTTAAGAGGGATCTTTGAGGTGGTTTTTTTGGAATTCTATCTGGGAGTTCTGGCCATCGCTCCTTGGTGATGATTGTTTCTGCAGTGGTTTGAATAGCTTTGAACTAGGCAATTGGATTGATAAACCATAATTAAATAAAACTTCTAAATGGATGAATTTGACAGCATCAGGTGGTCTGAACTTACGGACCCAGTGGAATTGCAGCACCCACAACAGCAGCATTTATTCCTGCAGTGAAGGTTCACTCTGTGTTACTAGTAGCTGAACAGATGTTGAGCTATCAGGTCACATTACCCTGACCTTGACCTTTGGATATTTATTATTCAGTTGGCTTGTCTGTGATATCTATGTGGACACAAGTTCGTCATCAGAAAAAATGTTCTTATGTTTTTTAGTGGGACTTTACTGGTGCAATCCTTAGAAGGGATCTTTGTTGCTGTAATATCCAGCTATAAATAGGATAATCAACGTTTGTGGGGAAGAAAGATTATACACTCTCTCATTTGAATATCTCAATGCTAAACTATTGTATATATATAATGATGAATACTGGTTTAAAATAGCGTAAACATATTGGATGTGTTTATTTAATGGGTCTTTCTCCATTTTTCCCTTTTACATTTATAAGAAATCATTATGATCCTTGGTATGACTCAGAAAAGTATGTTTGCAGTTTTCTCATCATAGAACACCTGACAGTAACACATTTTTTCATTATGTTTGCCAACTTAGGTTTTAAATATTTCTATATGATAAATATTTATTGGTTACATACCCTTTCTTATACCCTAAGGTAGTTTTTTTAAATCATTAAAAATCACTAGAAAGATCTCTCTTATAGTCTTTCCCCTTTCTTTTTCTCAATGTCATTCAATAGTTAACATTTATTCTATTCTTCTCCTAAGAATTTTATTTCATTACTGACCAAACACACTAAGCATATCCACGTACATTCCTAATACACATTCTAACATGTATGTAATTAAAGAAGTGCCAGGGTCTCACAGTCTGTCTGTGTATGCACCTTGTACACACTGTGAGAGGAACTGCACAGAGGCTGTGTTCAGCCTTTGTAAAACAAATTACTCCATAGATAAGCAAATAAAATGGATGTCAGGAAGGAAATAGAATACCGTCATAAAATGGAGAGTGTAAGCATTAACAATATGAGAAAAACTTCTGGACAGGATTTTAGTACCTTCTGTATGGCAGTGAACAGACTGCATTTCTTGTTGGAAGCAGATTGTGAGTTTCATTCCATGCATGGAGCCTCTAGGGTGTAAGATACTCATACCTAGGGAAGGGGAAAATGGGCATAAATTTCAAACTGCAAACAGAGGATTGGGTATCATGCAGCATTTCCTGAACTTTGCTGTAGCTTTTCAAAGGATACAGCCTTTTCTATCTGTTTTGCTTATTTTTTTATTTTTTTTTTAAATGAAGATTTCAGGCTAAAGAAATACTGACAAACAGAGATTAGGCTCATGGCCATGTTGGCCAGGATCATTCAGGCTTCTGGAAACCAGCTTGTGTTTCCAACTGTAGAACTGGTCTGAGAATTGTGTATGTCAAATTCTGCCAAAAATTTGCTGAATCTTTTCTCATTTTTAAAGCTGTGCACAGCAAATGGAAAGAAACATAAAACCCACCCTGTAATAAAGAGATGCACTTTACTAAAATTTCTTTGGAAGAAAAGGGAAAAAAAAACTGGTTTTCCTTAGTTATATTTTTAAAATATAATTTCATCTATATTCATATAGATGCCTATAAATCATAACAATGTTGTAATCCGTGTAATTCACATCCAAGTGCATGATATCTGTGAATGCTGTGTCTAGTCATAGGTGCAGCTCATTCCCTTTTTGTCATACACAGCTTCTTCATGAACTTCCTCAGTCACCTCTCCACAAATCCAGTTTAAAATGATCAGGTTATTTTCCTGTAGATTATTTTGGTTGGAATTGCCCTTGCCATACCGTTTCCAGTCCACTGTTTTCTACCCTTTTGTTTCTCCATATTTTCCATGTACCAGACAGTATTTAACAGTTGAAATTCTAATCCAAGGTGGAAAAAGAAAAAAAGTCAAGTACTACCAATGTTAGCTCTCAAATCTCTAAGCATCCAGTAATTCATATAAAATAACAACATATGTGATGTTCCAAAGAACAAAGAAGTAATGGGAAAGTCACATGGAAGTTGGTTAAGAGACCTCAGAGTTATTAAAGATGTGAAGAAACCTGTGTGAATTGTTTTTCTCAGTCCCTCACTATTAAACATCTTTCTTTTTGAGTACAAAAGACTGAAGTTCTAGTGGACTGGGAGAGTCCCAAAAAGAGAACCAAGGGAAATATTTATTGTAGAGATCTGTAGAAAAGAGTGCAAGAGTTGGGAACAAACAGACAGACACGGCAATAAAATATCCTTATTTATGACCCAAATGCCTTGACCTTCTGCCAAAACTTGGAAATGCATTACAGAAATAAAAAATAAAAAAGGTGGAATAAGTGTTTGGGGACACTGTGCAGGATTAATTCCTTTTCCCTGGTCCCCATTATATCTTCCAAAATACAGTCAACATTTTTCTGTTTCCTCTGAAAAGCAAAGTTAGGCCCTGCCCTTTTTATCAAGACCATCTTTCCTCCCTTTCCCTTTCTGCTTGTGCAGCATGAGTTTTGCTCTTCCTGCTGCCCTGGAGATGGGGCATATGTGTAGACTATGAGAAGCATGGTGTCTTGAATTTATCAGAAAACCCATATATCACAGCTTTAACTCATGCTGCATGGAAATCCTGCAATTTACTCACTGCAATTTAAAAACAATAAATATAAACATTCAGGTCCTGAATGTTAGCTGTTCTTCTAGCAGACTGAACTATAACTAATTTTCCAGGAAAGCTGTTTTCCTTCCAACAGGTCAACTTCATTTCTCTGAAAACCATCACAGCGTTAGTCATGCAGCCTAAATGCAGATAGTATGGGTTTCCTATACAAAGCAAATAGTCCAGCAGACCAGCCATTGAATCCAACATGAGATGAGCTGGGTCACAGGTCTCAGCTACTCAAAACAAGCTGCCAGTAACACAAAGTTCCTGATCTCCATCGATGCTGACATGTCCTGATAGTAAACGATGCCTCACAGCAGCTTACAAGCACTTAAAAAAAGAGGGTGATGTAGGTAGGGAGAAAGGGGAAAGCTGCAATTGCTACAGTAATCATCCTGGTTCCTGGTTGGTGGTTTTCCAGTAAATGCCTCTTCTCTTGGGGTTTGACACAGGCAGTCTCTGACAGTCAGCCACCACAGCACAGGTACACAGGCACCTTTCTTTGTTTGGCAACCAATGGGAGTTCTTGACATGGCCACTCTTCAACTATGGAGACCAGCGTGAGGTATTTTTGGAGAGGCTGCAGTCCCCAAGTTACATCAAGGGAAGAACGTTGAATGATGGTGTATTAAAAATGTAAGTACCTATCGTTGCACCTTTAATCTCTTAAACGTGTAGTATTTCCTGCTGCTGCTGCACAATTATTAATTCTGTAACAGTGCTGAACCAGCATGGCTGTCCTTTGGATATAGAGACTTATCTTCAAAATACAGAGTGAAATCTCTCACAGACATGCAGTGCTTTTGAAAAGTAAATTCTCTGCCGATACTTATACCTGTTGATAGGTCACTTCTGCCAAATTCTTGACCTTAATAACTGGTACTTGTGTACCTCAACATATGAGAGGAGACCATGCTAACAGAAACATTACTTAAGTTTTCTCCGATAATAAAAATTTCCTGAAGACCGTAAGTTAAAAAAAAAAAAAGAATTTGCAGATAGAATCTGCACTGAACAATATAGTCTTCATAAACGACATCCAAAAGCTTCAGAACCTGTCATTTGCTCAGCTAGAGTATTTTGGGGTTTGTCCAAGAAATTACACTGACAGGTGGACTAAAGCAGCTAGTAGTTGGATATATGCTGGACTAGGGTACACACAAGATAAGGCCAGCTCTTTTTCATTGGAATGATTCTTAGACCCTCGATTAGGTTTCTTAGAGGTGATGTGCCCTGTCTAAATTCAGGCAGACATATAAATTACAGTCATCTTGGTGCTGCTTCAGTATTGTCCACAGTCTGGGTTGGATCTAAACTTGAAGGAAATTCAGATGAACAGGAGTAGTGCATCAGACTAGCACATGTGGGACTAGGCCCTTGTTCTAGAATACTAAATGTCTGTAAATAAACTCATTCCTTCATTGTGTCTCTATTTCCTTATTTGTAAAAAAGAGAGCACTTTGTGGGGGAATGTGAGATCCAGAGATGATGCAGGGTATTTAGATTGAGGTAACTAATTATTGTTAGCTTTAATTATAAAACCTCCAGATTGCTGTCTGAAGAGTAGAAAGTGAGTGATATTTGGCCTGTTATTTTGCATGTCTTGAGAAAATGAGATCTTTACCTATGATTGGATGAGTACTCAAGGTTGGGACCTAGCTGTCACATAGTGGTTGTGATAATTTTCATCTTCTGTGTCTGACTTGTAAAATTTTGATAGAAAATATATGGTGTTGTATTTATATGAGCTTTAATCAAAAGCTTCACTTGCAACTTATGCTACTTTTGTATGAGCTATATTCATTCCAAAGTCTTTAAATAATATTCATGCCATTAGGAATTATAAGGGGAATGGACATAGTATTATTTAAATTGTCATGTTTTCCTCTGCTGTGCCTCTGTGGGAATGTCGAGTGCCACACAAGAGCTATAACAGAATTCTCTTGCTCTTGGTGACTCTGATTGCTATTATAATTGGAATAATTTGCATTTTTATGAAGATACCATTCTATCTTCAGGCATCCATGACAGTGCTTGATGTTTGAAAGATCATTTCTAAAGACAAACAAAAATTGTTTGCATTTAGTAGAATGGCTCTTTACTCACAAGCAAAACCAAATTATTAGGGGGCAAAGGAAAAAGGGTCATAGGTATGTGAAGATGCATCTGTTGGTAAACAGTATCTCCAGAAATTGACTCCTCTTCAAATGCCTGCAAAGACAATTTACTAAAACCTTCTCTTGCAGACACAATAAGAAACATTCTTGCAGTCTTACCCAGCAGTAAAATTAGGGTTAGAACCTTCTGTAACAGCAGGTCACTTCAACTTTCTGTTCTCCCTGAAATGTCTATTATAGAACTTGTTGATTTTTTCACTCTGAGAGCCGGAGGCTCTGACCATGTGTCTTCTGGCCGGTTTGAATACGTGGTTAGTGGCTGGCATACTGGAATAAATGAATAATGGTACCACATTGTAAATGTCACTCTGTATTGTCAGGAAAACCACTTTTCTAAAAGAACAGACTGCAACCATACAGCTGAGGCTCTGGTACCTCTTTCACCCCACTAAATTTACAGTAAACAATATTTTGTTCTACATTTGGACTATTTTGAAATGGTAGTGATTAAACTTGGGGGAAGTTTTCTCAGTGTCTGGTGATTAACAGGGAGCTCAAATATGGCTCTCCATTGTCCCGCAATCACATGTACACTTACAGAGGGAATATACACATAAATGAAAATTATACATTTCTGACTGATGTTCAGCACAGCTGAATGGCAAATGTTATTTATTTATTTTTCAGTTTCATAATGGAGGGGATTTACCTCCTCAGAGCCTGTGAAATACCAGAGTCAAAAAAAACAATGTAGATCAGCTGGTACTTATCTAGAGTCTTTCAAGTTAACATTAGAGATCTAAACATGCCTAGGTATGCCAATGATCAGAATTTCTTTCCCAGATGAGACTCGTAACTCAAGCCATTGCAGTCATCTGTTAATGACAGATTCAGAAATATTTGTTCTGGTAAAATAGTTTTTTGTGCATAATCCTAGTAATTTTACTTGTGCCCTTTATACTGAGCAAAGAAGCTAAGAAGAAAGAACTTCACTTCTAGTAGTGACTGAGGGCTTTCTAAATAAAACATCCATTCCCAAGTGAATTTGTTAATCATACTGCCTTAGACAAGTTAACGTGTGAGTTAAGTGTATAGATTACAGAGAGTTAGCTAATTTAACTGCAGCGTGCAGAGGCTGCTTCCTGATGCTTTTATTGCATTAAATTTCTCTGTCACACATGATCACACTGATTTCAGCTGGACCAGTTAGGCAGAATGACACTACTTAGTGAAGCAAGTTAGGATTGGATCTGGACTCATTTAATGAAGGAGACAAATGCTTCCAGTGCTGGTATGTGAGTATGTATTGTACATTCCAGGCTTTATTACAAAATACTGCGGCATACTTTCTATTACGTACCTGCTCACCTGTGTTATAGGTTTGTATTAAATCTCTAGATGACCTGAAAAGATGTAATTAAAGTGCACAGCTGGAGATACGTTTAACATTCAACACAATAATCAATTTCCAGCATGTATAATTGTGCATTTTAAGAGTGAAAACATCAGAAAAATTTATTAGTTTAGATAAAGGTCATCGTCTATGTCCACTTCTAAAAAGTCGCACTTATATTTCTAAGTCTGTCATTTTTACCTGTTTTAACCTGGAGTGTTGTTGATGGCAGTTTGCAGGAAATAATGTCTTACATTGGAGTGTCCATTCACTTTTAAGGCTTGGCTGCATCAGACTTAACGAAACCAGCTGGCACCGATATAAATCAGCAGTATTCATTATCTTTACCTCTCTTGCAAAGTAGCTCCAAACCATGATTAATCAAAACTCATGAAGGAATTTAAAGTACAAAGTACTTTCAGCCTTAAAGGCCCCAAGACTAATTTCTGAGCAACTATAACCAAGCACGTTTGTTCATCTATAGTGGAGAAATCTTCAAGCATGTAGTAGACTAAATGACACACAAATTTTTTTCTACTAATTTTATTACAGTATTGTTCTTCATGCCCTGCATAATTAAAGATCTGTCGTCCTCTCCATTATGAACCTCTAATTTTGCTGGTTTAGAGCCTTGCCCATAATTTACCCTGAAAGGGAGGCTGCAATATGGGATCCTGTCACAATCCTGGGTTCTTCATGCTCTGCCTAAAAATAAAAGCTAAGCTTTTTTCAGAAGTGATTAATCAATTGCACCCTTCTGGTTTAATCTGGTAGAGGGGTTATGAATCTCCAGGGGTGGGTGGAAGAATCTGCCTGTTCTGCAAAACAAGCTTCATTGGTCACTTATTGTTAATGAATTGTGTAAGCTTGTTCCCTTTTTTAAACAAAGGAGTCACCAGAAATACGGTGTTTGGTGTCAGATGCTCACTACAATGGTCTGGTAGAACGGAGCCTTCTCTTTCCAATTAGAATTTTTCATCATTGACTTCTTGTCTTCTGGTATTTAAAAGCAAGCAAAATGTCTGAGGGAAAATACATAACCGAGCAGGCGTAGCAGACAATTTTAATATGAAATACTAGCATTTCATATTTATTCTGCACATATAGATACACAGATTAAAGACTTCCTAAATTAATACTGACACAAAGTGCTAGAAATGTTATGAAGATGCAGTCTGGCTATTTTCTGATTGTTTCTTGCACAACTACTGATTTTGTAATGGCATATTGTGAACCCTTACAATGATTTGATAGAATTTCAATTGGTCCTTCTACATCTGTTTTTTACATTCTTGTTTGGCAATGGAATTTGAAACTATTATGCAAAGGACACAATCTACTTTCTCTTATGATCATGACAAAGCTATAAAATGTCCATTCTTTTGTAGACCACGACATTTTCAAATGCTTCTGATTTTATTAGCTCTTTTCTGTTACCGTGTTTATCCTCCGATATCTCAGTAACACTCTAAATGGTGCCATTGTTTTATGTCACAGCTCCAAGTCATCTTGTCCCTTACAGGAATTGAATTGGATCCAAGATAAGGTATTATTCACAGAGATAGTTCAATCCCTATTCTTCAGGGACAGTTCAACTTTACACATCTTTGTAAACCCATTCTTTACTATCCTTCACTGTCAAATCAGAAGTTTTCCTAAAATATCTGTGCCACAGTGGATGACAAGTCACAACAATTATGGTCACAACAGTGAAGGTAATAGAGGGGAAAAGAGTGAGTATTGTGAGGAAATAACAGGGAAAGAGGGGGAGGAAGAGGAAGGGAAACATTACAGCTCTGTAGTCCTGCCTGCTGCATTTGAGTGGAGGAAATTCGTGCCTCTTTGGGTGATCTTACTGCACTGCTTAGTCCTGACATAAGTCGTGCTGCTGCATAGTATGAAGTGTTGTAAGACAAACAGGTATGATGTCAGGCAAAGGCGTGCCAGTTAAGGAGAGTCAGTATTTAGAACAGGAGTTTATGCTGTTAATTTCACTAAGCACTTGAGGATGTGTCTGGGTCACCCAGTTCTGAGACGTAGGAACGTATGTGTTCAACATTTGGCACACATTCTCCTGAATATGTGGGGCATTTTTACAAGGATCTTGAACATTTGTGGCTTAAGAGCTGCATAAATGCTTTATTGAGTTGGAGCTGAAATAAGAAAGCAGCACAGAGAAGCTGTGAATTAAAATACCTGCCTTGTTCAAAGGGAGTCTTTAAGTTGTTAATCCCACGCTGAACTTGGACATGCACTATCCATCATGTCCGTGCACCTGGGCTCTGACTGAAGGGGAAAGACTCACAGAGAGGTCACCTGAATAAGGGACACTGGAGAGCGGCAGGGCACTGTTTCGTGTGCCTGGCAGAAAGGAGTGGCTGGTCAAGAGAGATGGTGTAGGACTTGCAAACCATTTAAGGTCAGGTCACCTGCTGGTGACTGACACTCCATATGGATCCTAAATATTACTGGCATTGATTTAACTCTCTAACTGTTACAGACAGAAACGTCTCAATCACAATTTTAGCAGAAACGTAAAAATGCTGACATCTGTTTTCTTTCTTGACTGCTCCATATATTATGTTGCTAATAGATGCCTCTTTTGAATTTCAGGCACTAAAAATAATTGCCACAATTTTTCTTTTGCCTCTCCCCTTTCTCTGCTGGTCGCCTCTGAGTACCTTTGAATGGAGTCTTGGCTGCATAACTAGCCTTGCACAAACTACATCAGTCCCTGTGTCTTGTATGGAATTGCAGCACACACAGGTCTCCTACACACAAAAGAGAGGATTAAGAAGAGACTAAGAACCTTGATTCTGCTAGTCCCCCAGTATGTGCTTCATCTAACTATCCCACTGTACACTTGTCACATTTGTGATTAAAGTCTGTGTTATAGATTAATGTATTGTAAACAGGAAGAAAGCAGTTATTAAAATTAGTTTGAATTACTTCTCTTGCTTGCAAAAAAGCCCCCCTCCAAACCAGATCTTTTATCATGAATCCAGGAAGCAATCAGAAGTATTTCTAAGTATTATGTCTTCTCAAACAAAGACTTTGAAGGGAAAATAGGAAAGAGACCTGTAAGAATCTCAAAGATGACAGAATGAGGAAGGGAAATAATTTCACCTGGGACTTAAAACTTAATTTTGATGATCAAAGGCGGGCCTTCCAACGTGTTTCTTCTCTAAGATTTTCCATTTATGGGAGTTGAGGGAGTTCAGCATCTCACATGATGTTCCGAAACTGTCAGGATTAGCCCTCTGGGTCTAGATGAGTGATTGTATTTCCTTTTATTGAAGGAAGATGATCTAGAATTATGAAATTTGAATTGTCTTTGTTGTCACCCCTACACTGAACCGCCAATACTAGGATTGTCTTCCTTGTATGTATATCACCAGCTTGAAAATTTGTCCTTGGATAGTGAGCTGGCCTAAATTCCAGATCCTAACAATACTATGGGTAATGGTAAAATAAAATTTTCATTCTCTTGATTATTCTATGATACTATCCTGACGTCATCATCAGCATGTCTTTCTGAAAATGAAGGTTAACTGCATACTGGCTCCATTTGGAACAATTCAGGTAGGTGGGTGAAGCAAGTGCTTGCTCCCCTCTATTCAGCACCAAGGTGTTTACATCTGACACAATGACACATCTGTGGCTTCCCAGCCCAAAAAATACATTGACCAAATAGAATGAATCCAGTGAGGGCCACTAAGGGTCTAGGGGTATGGAGTATATAAATGTGTAAAGGACATCTGAGAAGGCTGGGCTTGTCCAGTCTGAAGAAGTCATTTGACTTCAGTTACCTAATGGGTGGTTTCAGAGACGTTGGAGTCAGTGTTCTTAGAAATACACAGTGAAAGGACAGAAAAGCGCAGTCATAAGTTGCAACAAGGGAAATCTTATTCAACAGTGAAATAGATCTCCTAAAGAGGTTATGCAATCCTCATCCTAGGGGAATTTCACATCTCAATGGTTCAAGACCATTAGCAGAATTACTTCAACTGAATCAAACTTTAAAGTTTCCTTTGGTTTGAGTGGTTAGACTAGATGATCTACAAAGATCCCTTCCAACCCAAATTGTTTCATAATCTACCTGTGTTGAAAGCTTTTGTTTCCAATTGCATTGTCGGTGATTAAAAATTGTTGCCCTTTAATTATTAAAATACTGAAGGAAAAATTTTTCATGTTGTGCTCTTGTCTTTTTCTAGTCTTTTTCCTCCCCAACTCTGATTTCATAGTCTATCTACAAAGTGTCTGAAAGCAGAAGGAGAGCTAATCAACTAAATATGTCACAAGTGTTGTATTAATGGTAGAATAATCTCGTTGTTTTTTCAGGCAAATAATTACAGATTGTTTTAGTATTTCTAATTGAGTTATTAGTGTTCATATTTAAGGTCATAGGATCTTTATTTGCTTTTCTGGCAAGTGCTATTTGCTGACATTAAAGTCCTAGGAAAATAACAATTCCATCATTTCATTTGTTTGATACCTCTTCAGCCCCACTGACGATGTTTCACCACAAGTGCCAGCTACTAAACGCTCTTTCAAAGGGTCTGTAAATTTTATTGCTGTCTGTGGAAACCCCTTTTTGCACAAGTATGCTATCCAGGTACTTTGGGAACTTAATGTTCAGAGTAAAGTATTAAAAACAGTAAGTTGCTTTACTACTTGTACACTCCTGTACTTGAAGTGCTTAACACCCAGCAAAAAACTGCAACATGGATTTAAAATGGAGATATGTGGTACAAACTAAATTCTAAACCTCACCAGATGGAGGAAACCATTTAAAAATCTCCTTTCCCCTGTTGTTCTAAGATCTTAATGGACTGGGGAAAATAGGTAAAGTAATTGGCAGATGTGATACTATCAGAGTGTCCACACCCTCGTCTATTATGTCAATCCTAAAGAATTAGCAATGATAATTCAGCAGTGATATCTGGAAGGCTGTAGCAAAACAATTTGAGTGCTGTGAATATAAGAAATATAAGAGAATATAATTAAGAATGATGTAGAATCTATGGACACTGCATAAACATTAGTTACCTCCTGAGAAACTAGGACAACAGCAGTGAATTTGAACAGCTGCTTTTAAATCTGTCTTTCTGGCTTTTTTCTACAGATAAGGAAGTTCTAAGATTAAATAAAAAATTTCCTTGTCTTTCTATTTGAACTGAGAGTCAGAGTAGCAACAACAGAGAAAACACATGAATTCCCTAGGAAGGAGGCTGAGTAAAACTTCCTGACAAAACAGACATGCTTCTCCTTGTAACTTGCTAATATATTCAATTAACAGTTGCAACTAAAAGACAATAAGCTCAAGCTTATCCCAACAAGTTTTTTCAAGCCTTATCCTCCTCTTCTCATGTATCTTAGTGATTCCTTTTATATTGTGTCCTTATTCCTGTAAAGAACTAAAAAAATGAAGGCACCCACGTTATAGGGAAGTGGCTGTAGTATGTAAAGCAACGGATGGCCTTTCTTCCTGCAAAACATTTCTACGGTATTCGAGTTGACTCTTATTTTTCTCCACCTTAGCTCAAGAAACAAGCACATTTGGTTAATATCACAGAATCATAGAATGAGTATTATAGGCCATGAATATGACCTTTTACGATATGCTTATAGCAGGCGAGAGGTGAGGAGGATGAGTAGGAGGAAACAGGAGGAACGTGTATAAGGCAGCCTTTCCTACAGCTTCTTTCATATTTTATTATATTAAAAAATGTTCAGTCTTCTATAAATATATGAACCACATACAGGGTCACTAGAATGTTTGTGGTACTTTGATGTTTGAATTGATTAATATTCCTGTAATTTGCTTCAAAGCAAAGACTATCATTGACAGTTAAAGCTTCCACGGAAAGAAAGAACTAGAAGATGCTTTGGGACATCTTTTCTTGTTACCTTTTTAGTCCTTCTAAAAAGAAACTTCTGTTCACCCCCAAATTACAGGCTTCGGAGAACAAAATTGCTTAATTTCTTGATAGCTAATCTCTTTCCTGGGCTTTCAAACCATAATAAGGCTTTTCTTATAAATTATCTGATTTTGTATGTATGGTAAGAGCAGAAAGAGAGCATCATGTGTCCTTATGCAGAGTCTGCAGTACGCCTAATCCAGACATCATTTTTTTCAGGCCTTTTCTTAAATAAAGTCTTGACTTATAGTTCTAATTTAAATGACCAACTCGTAAAAAGCACTAAAGGAAACTTTCAGGTTATGCTGATTTAACTAACAAGCTTGTTTATTATACTCTTTTGTCAATACTGCTTTTTATTTAAACTGTACTCCAAGGCAGGGAGCGGGCAGGATGATCACTGTACTCCTCATGGGGACTGTACTCCTCATGGGTACTGTACTCCTCATGGGGAGCGGGCAGGATGATCACTGACTGAAGACAGGCATTACAACATAGCATTAAAATATGTTAATAGCTGAACCACCCCTGCAGCAGTACAGAGAAGAAGTTATGACTCAGCCATATCTCCTTCCTTGCTCCTCTTAGCTTGGGGAAGAGTGTAAAATACCTTGTCTAATTGTCCTTCATGGAACTGATTTTTGATTGTCTTTTTGTAAAGCAGTCTGGGATGGCAGAGTGTATTGCTACCATAAACAAGTGTTTCTTTGCTGACAAAACAACCTTCTTCACCAAAACCAAAGTAAGACTGTGTTTAATGTGAGTTCCCATGAAAAGTAATCTTTTAAAGGGGTTCTTATTTAATTTCCCTTGGCTGTAATACTAATAGCATTTGATTTAGCAAAAAGAAAAATTTAAATTTTTCATCTAAACAGAAGAAACCTTCCTTCCGGAGCACATATTTAATAACTTTTCTACCACCTTAATATGTCATTTAGTGTCATTTACAGTCTGCTGCTCAAATCCCCTGGAAATAGGAAAGCAGAGGTTAGACATTTACTTTTCACTGGTTTTAAATAAGGCCTTGTTTAATCCCTAAGTGAAAGACTTGGCCTTCTCCTCTAGGAAAAGGACTTGATAATAACTGTGAATGTGTAACTTCTGTGTCACTGAAAAAAGATCTTCACTACTTGCCTTGCCACCTTTTCTATTTCTTTTGCTGTAGGTGTGTAAAGGATGTGGGAAAACTTTTGCTAGCCAGCCAAACTGCTGCATGATTTGACTACAGTCTAAAAAAAAAAAAAAAATTTAATTACTGTGGCTGACTACTAAGCAGGCAGCAGCTTCCATAAACTAGCAGCTCTTCTGATGTGTGCATGTTTTGAGCTAAGTCTCTCACCCTGGGAAGATCAGAACACATTCAGTGGCCCAGATCAATTAAGCACATGTTTTATTTGGAAGAGGTGCCACAGTGTCTTTCCTTTCCCAGTGCAACAGAACAGTTGGCGACCTTTCCAGCGAGAGAAAGAGATCTTTTGAAACCCAGACGCCTGCGTAAACTCCTAACATCTTTGACTTAAAGGAATCATGTTATAGAAGAGAATAAGGTACATATGGCTTCATAACCTTTTCTCTCTGATTCCTGTTACTCCAGAACAATTTTGTCTACAAATATGTTTTGATAACTTACATATTTTGATGTTATTTCAAGCAGAGGGGAAGTGACATTCTTTATGACAAGATCAAGCAAATGCCCTGGGATTTGCTTGTTGGCCTTTATGTTCCTGATGAAGTATTTATTGGAACTCCAGTCAACACATTCCACTCTTTCCTAGACTAAAATCATCAAACTTTAATACTGAGGCACATTTCCCAGAAACGAATTATGTCCAAATATCTAATTTAAATTAAAAATGAAAGTGCTGGATTCAAAAATTCGTGTTAAATAAACCTCAGCATGAAACATTAGTCAATAAGAAAAGTAATTTACTAAAATTAGTCAATACCCTATATGCATTCATGTTCAGCAGCTGATTCTACAAGTGGCAAACTGCTCACAGAAAGGGAACCTTAAGTACAATGTAAAATAACTATGTCCCATGGAGACTGAGTAAAAGCAGGAGGATGCTTTGTGTGGACCTGAAAGCATCATTCAGGGACAGCTCCAGCTGACTTCAAAATGTTTCACCCTCAAGCAGTGAAAGTCATGCCTATATTTATTATAATATTTATTTTTGTATAGCTGTGTCCTGAAGTGCTCTACAGAGTGGCTATAAATAATAAATTGATAGTTAAAAAATTAATATTAGAGGGACAAAGAGAATTAAGTTCTGTAGGCAAGGGAGAAGGAAAGAATACTGTGTGAGCCAGCACATGCAAGTTGCAGGAATAACCACAAAACCATGGATGAAAAGCAGAGTAAATTTATTTTCATTACCTTGCCAAGCAGGGAATCTCTGAAGCAGCACTCGGGCAGTGGCACACAAGCAGGAACTCAGTCCATGCTAAAGGATCACTGAACTTGCTGGTTTTGCCTGTATATCAGGGATTCATGCAGACTTGTTTTGCCATGTGCTTTAATCTTTCCTAAAGCAGGGCAGGAGTCTAAAGCATGTTCTTTGACACCTCAGCTGCAAGTCACTGTTTACAGTCCTCTGGGCCAATCTTCTGTTATTTTCTCATAGATATGTTTATAAACAGTTTATAGAATCAAAGAGGTGGAAAGAAAAAGGGAGGTTACTTTCAGCTACTTTCAACACATTGAGAAGGAATGAACTATCAGCAGTTAAGAAATCTTACAGGGCAATGTAGACAAAATGATGCAGGAAACACCAAAATAAATGCAAGTATATAAATGGAAGTAGGCCCTAGGAGAAGCAAGAAAAATACCTTAGAGGATTTTGGAAACAAACGGGGTAAAATTGAGTGGGGATCAGTATCTCTGAAGCTTTCTCTTAAAAGAACTGCCCTTAAGAAGTACCTCCTTTAAATAGACCAAAGGCACATTGTGATCTAATTTTCACGTCTTGTCATGTGTAATTTTCACTGAAACTCATGAAATTCTGTGCTTGCAAAGTATCAAATTTGATCTGGAGTCTGTATGAAGCCACTAGAAATATTTTGAATTTATACTAATAAAATTGAGACTGCAATAATATGTTTGTTTCTCAAGAAAAAGGAAACAAAACATTTTAAAACTTTACTGATACTCTAAAGGAAACAAGTACAAAAGCCACAAGTAAATTAGGCTCACAAGTAAGCCTTTCATTGAATTATGTTCATCCCTGCAGCCTCCGTATTCTGTCAATTCAGATTATTTTTGTAAGCATTTCTGTATACAAACAGACATGAGTAGAAATGCCAATGCCTGTATTACTAAGTAAATGATAAGGGCTGAGGTAAAAGCGAGCTCATCCCAAATTCATCTTTCAAGTACTTTGGGGTACCTTGTACTCTTGGGTGGGAGGATAGCGCTCGGGTGTCTGGAAAAAGTCCGTTGATGAGCAATGCTGTTGTTCTTCTGTCACTCACACACTTCCCAGCAACCTCTCATGTCAGGGCAGGGTTTGCTGCAGTCTTCTTGCCTCATAGAAAAATACAGATCTTGATCTGTATCTAGCTAGTTCCTCCATCAGTAGAAATACAAGCTTTAAATCCACAGATTAATCGTGTGGCAACATACTCAACAATTTTCTTCTAAGTATTGTAATTAACAAAGATGCAGTACTTGTTTAATCTGACATAACTCATTCAGCAAAGTGCAACAATGTAGCCACATCTGTATAGTTGCATACTAAAAAAAAAAATCTAAAAATACCAGAAAAGGTGGTTTTTGAATACATGACACAGTCCTGGCTTCAATTATACATTTCAGCATAGAGCATTGTGATCTTGTTTTTAGCTATATATGTGTGACTACTTAATTACAAAGCAAAGCTTTTAAACAAATGGCCTGATTCTAGCATCCACAACTGGGTAAATTAGGATTACCACTGTTAAACTCGGAATGGAACTGAGCTGAGGAAAAAGCTTCTTGTAATAAGAATTTTCCTTAAAGTTTATCTTGTTTGTTTCTCTGTATCTGGACAAAAAACACCTTAAAATCTCAGTTGGCGATCTCAAATTGGCTTTTGAATTTACACCATAAAATCACTGGCTAAAATATGATCCTTGACTGCAAGGCACAACCGCTGATAATGTTACATGAAATGAGAACATCTAAGTCACTGTCTAAATTATGTATGTTGTTGTATACTTAGTTTCTCCGAAGTGAAATTTGTTCTAAAAAGGGAGCAGAAACAAATTTTGCATTATAATTAGTGCACTGCATTTCTCAGGTGTTTGCTGGAAAGGAAATATTACATAAAAATAAATACATTTGTAACTCCTGCTGGGTTCATAGAATACAGAGGAGAACTTCTGAAGTATGAATAATAGCCTCACCAGTGGGAGCTCATAAATTGGAATATACTCTGAATGGACATATAATGCCAACTGATGCTGGCATTTAACACAAGTAAGAGGGAAAACTAGCCTTCTCAGTCAGTAAGTACATGCATAAAATTACCATTAGTAGAATGGACAAGGGCAGAATTTTGGCCCATACTTCACTTTGGGTCACTGTTCTAGCATAGCTCAGAAGATACTATTTTTACTCTACTCATCTTAGTCTCAAAACTGATTTTTTTTTCTCAATGTAAAACTTCTGTTTACATTTCTGGGAAGATTTAATGTAAGACAGGCCCCTTCCTTAAGAGATAATTTACTTCATACTGGCAGATTACCACAAGCCTAAACAACCATATTTGTCACTGTACATGTAATTAATATTTGCTTTACATCATTTTTTTCGTACCTGGATGTGTCAGAAAGGTATAATACTAACTGATCAGTATATACTTTGAGCCTAACTCAATTTAGAGAAGACTGAAAATGGAAGCGAGTATATTCAAGTTACTGACGTGTTTTGGTACCTTAGCTTCCATGTTAGTACACTCATGAAGGTTTTTGATAAGCTTACAGTTCTTGCGTGGTTGTGTGCACTTTTGCATCATTTCATGCAAGAAAAGACTGGAAAAGCTGCATATCCCATAAAGGCCTCGTAGTGTTGCTGCTGAACAAATGTTTTCTTCAGTATAA
Source organism: Nycticryphes semicollaris (assembly GCA_013400055.1). Lineage (NCBI taxonomy): Eukaryota > Metazoa > Chordata > Aves > Charadriiformes > Rostratulidae > Nycticryphes > Nycticryphes semicollaris. The sequence continues at coordinate 576,289 of VXBJ01000893.1, read as the reverse complement.
ATAGGATTATACTATAAATTTGCACAGTCAGATGTGTAGAGAACTGTTTGATCAAGGTCACTGGGTTTCTGTGTTAAATGATTCCTTAATGTAAAAGATGTAAAATAATCAAAGTTACTGTGTCGGTGTCTGGTAACTTGGACCACTGAATTGTCAACTTTTTTTATCGCACAACTTCTAATCTGAGGAATAGTTGTGCCTGATTTAATGTACTCTAGAGATGGACATCTAATTGTCTGACCCAAGAGAGTACCTCAGCATAGCTATAAATACAAGTCATCTTCTTTCCCAAAAAGCTCATGAAATCATCTTGCAAATATATAAATAAAGTGTGGTGGGTTTTTTTTTCCACGTGTTTTATCTTTTCACTTTCATCTGTGAGGTATCCATTTTGACTGTAGCGTACTGGAGTTCCTTTATTATTTATGAATATCAGTGAGTTGAGAGCATCTCTCAGGAGGAGGGCAGAGGATCGATAGACTAACATTTGAAGAACATCTTTCACGTTCAAGACAACAGTGGGTGACCCACAGCAGGTAAACCACATGATAATGTCTAGCAGCCTAGAGTGTTTTTTATTACCTGAGCTCTCATGAGAAGGTGGGAGGTAGCATTATGCTCCAAGGTCACCCACAATGCGTAACCTAGTTACTACTGAACTTATTCCAGGGAAACCACGTTGCCCCCCAAAGTGGCAGTTGTTGAGAAATTCATGCTGGAGAAAAGATACAGGCTTCTGTTCTATAATACCCCATGACTTCTGAGCCAAAGACCTTATCTAGCCTTTAGACGGTTTATTTTCCTTTATGACAACTAGCAGCTTGATGCTACACGTGATCCCAGGTTTGTACTAGTTCAGCTGCAAGAGATTTACAGCTCATAAAAATCTAAAATCTCACTTAGGAATGCCTAGATCATTTCAGTTTACCTGTCTGTCACTTCTGAAACATCATTGGTTTTATTCTTCTGATTGTCATTCTGAATTTTGTCAGTCTTACAGATCTATTTAAACTTGGTATTTAGAGATTTCAAGATAAAAAGCATGGGCCTATTGCAAAGCCTGCTAGAGTCAGCATGACTCTTCTCATTAACATCAATGGACTTCAGGACCTAAAATTATTATCCCTCTCTACTTTTTATTAAAGTGCCTTTTCAAGCAAAACACTTTGGCCTGTGCTTAATTTTTAAGTATATATAAGAGTCTTTAAACCCTGCGGCTTGAACTCATTGTACTTACTATAATGTTCATTCATTTCTGCTCAACGATTTAGTGAACTACTAGAGTTGTATTTGAAAGAAAAGTTTTGATGTAGCTCTCTGTGTGTATAAACATGCAGTTGTGCATATACTAATAGAATTAAAGATCAAGAAGTAATTTTTGAGCTTCTTTTGAATTTTCTCAGTAGCAGTATTGTGAAAGTGTTGACATGAGATTATTGGCAGAATAGGGAGATAAAGTTCAAAAATAATTTTAAGAGATTTAAATATAAGTGTTCATAGCGGTGTATGTTATTTGTCATTTAAAATGAGTAAAAACAAATTTCATCTCACAGAATAAGTTATAATGTGTATTCTTTACAGTAGAGCTTGTTCTTAGTAATTGAAACAAACGACAGTTACATTCTGATGTTTTGAATTAGTATTTTAGCCTTTTTCCCCCACTGATTATTGTGATCAATGAAGTTGTTTTTTAAACAAGATATGCTTAATAAAAGCTTTTTGTCAAGGAATAATTGACATTAACAGCATTGGCGCCATTTTTCTAGATGAACAGAACTGGCAGAGGATAAATGTTTTACAAGCTTTTAGTAGGAATTCACGGATGGAGTTTTTCAAAGTCTAGACACATATTAATGCTGAATAGATAAAGAAACAACATTTGTGGCTATAGGCTGTTATCTAACGGCAGTTCAACTTTATAATGAACATTTGGATTTATTTAGTTAATCCAGTCTTTTAAGAGTATATATATTAGTGAAGACAAGTGAACATGAAACTTCCACACTGAAAGTGGTACATGATATTATTACATAGCCATTATCTCTAATTAAAATAGCTGATAACTTAGCAATCATTGGAAAAGAAGTATATTCTTAACTTGACATGGTAAATCTCATGATACCTCTTCAAAAGACAGGAAAACTGATGCACATATTTGTGATGTATTCAGACAAAGTTAGAGGCAGAGCTCTGAACAGCTAGCAGACATCTTTCCAGGGAAACCTATATATCCTAAGAAGAACAGAACAATATAATTATAGTTCATCTCCATAGTTAAAACATGTAAACAAGATGTATAGAACTCTTCAATTCCAAAAATACCTTTCACAGTTCAGAAAAAAATTCTTTTCTGTTTTAGATAGATGTGCTCATGTATCACCACAGGGCATTCTTTACACTGGCTGCATGTGAAATTGCCAAATGTTTTGAGTAACAACTTTAAAAATAAATCCTCTCTCAGTAATATAACTGGCTATAGTTGTACCTCAAGCTAATAGTACTCTTGCCCACAAATGGACTGAATGAAAAATGTGTTAGTGACTATTATAAATTCCAACTTTTAATTTAGTTTCTTTGGATGGCTCATGGTAATTTGAAGTCTTTAAATCAAAAGTAGATAGCATTGTAAAAGACATTATAGATCGACAATTACGAGCACAACATAAGAACTCCTAGGTGATATTCTTTAGCCTGTGGGAGGCATGAAGTTGGAGCATATGATGATAATTGCTTCTTTTTGCTGCCACATCTATGAATCTAAAGTACCTTTTCCAAAATCCTGAGGGGAGGGAAGAATAGATGGTCATCAAGGAACAGTGGTTTCTGTTAATACATCCTTCTAGCTACCACTTCTGACAGTAGCTCTCTGTACAGAGATCACCATTCTGCTTTTTTCCATCAAGCAAGGAAGTGATTAAAAACTTCTAGCAATACTTGTATAAGGTGATATTTAAGATATTGACTTTAGCTAAATGAGAGTTAGGGTAAGTTACACCTTAATATCACTCTGTCTTTTCATTTTACTACTTGTCCTAAAAGTCATTTTGCTAAAGGAAGCAGGCCTATTACTGCTAGTGATTTATTCAAAGGAGCTCATTCTACTTCCCTTGTGGCCATCTTCAAATGCTTAAGGCATATTTCCCTAACCAATTTCATACTCCGTGAAATCTTCCTCTTTACCTCCCTTATCAGGAACGGATGAAATTCTCTCACCTTGAAACAAGCTTCTTATACCCTTTGGTGCAATCATGGGAGATAGACGCATCATTTGGATATTCTCACAGGTAATCAGGAAGGTAATTGCTAGATTAGCTGCCACTGCAGATTTCTTTTCAAATGCAATCTTAATTCAAAAACAAGTGACTCCCTGACCTCCGTAGAATTAATAATGCCCAAAATCCACTTAAAAACTCTCTCGGCCTTCATATAGGGGTTTCTCAGATTTCAACCTTTCTAGAAAAACAGGTAATATTTAATTTCTTTACTCCCACTCATTCTTAAATCCTTGGAGCTGAGTGTGAAAGCATCTTGAAGTCATTCCAATTATGTCTTACCTGAATTCCTGCCTCGGGTTTTTGCACTGCAGGGCACTTCTTAAGCTTCTTTTCTTGAATTTCTCACTTTCCCATGGATCAAATATCCCAATAAATATGCTGTTAAAGTGTGTGTAATTAATTTAGGTGGTGATGTTCCGGTTGCTGCAACCACATAAAGTTGTGGACAACTGCCCCAGAGCTTCAATGTACATTTTCTGTGCTGCTGCAAGGGAATTAATCTTTTATGAAATATGAATACACTGAGATGTATATAGACACATTTCTAACTCTTATTTGTGTGTATAACATTTAGTTAGCAAGACTTAATTTGTGGTTATAAATTAATCCAGTCTGTTTTGATCTTGTGCTTTCCCCTTCTGTGTCCCTTCCCCAAAATATCCCAAGTTTTGTATAATCCCCCAATGTCTCTCTGCTCCATTGAAAATTGTCTACCTCCCAACATCCGTAATAAGTCCTATATCCCTTTAAGGAGTAATCCTTCTTCATCTGCTTGATGTTCTGGAGACAGTTTCATTAGTTAAGCCATAATGGTAGGTTTCACATTCAGGACAACCATTCTTCTCTAAGAGTTGTATGTGTAGCCCATGTAGGTGGAATCCGTTCCTCACTGATCAGGTTACTTGGATTCATCCACCTGTTATCACTTCTATCATCTGTGAAGGGTCTTTGTGTTTAATTTGATTAACACTTAGTTGGATAATCAGTCACATATAATTTGGTGTTGTAGGCAAAGACTGAGGTGAGGTCAGCTGCGCCATTACCCATGACAGTGAAGAAAGAAGGGAGTAAGTAGCGGGAGAGGTTTGTTGTGTGGTTGGGAAGCAGGACATATTGTTTCTCATCCTATAGCAACAGGGCTGAGGCAACTGCCAAGAGGTACCTAGTGTCCGTTTTTGGCAGCCCAAGCAGAAAGATGAGAGGTTCACAGCTTGGTTCCTTACTTTTGGCAGCTTGAAAATGATAAATGCTGCAAGAGTGCTATGGAAAACAGCCTGATGAAAAGGCATAATTAGATATCATTTACCTATGGCAGACAGGGGATGTATGTAATTATAGACTTACAGCACTTTCCGTACTGCATTTCTATATTAACTGTTTGCTACTACTATAACGTTTGACTTAAATTGCTTTTATCCTGTTTGGGTACCACAGTTAGAAGACAGTTTTATTCTGCAAGTGAGTCAGATGCGTTTGAATAACTATTCAGTTGATAGTTTGCAAGCAGGCTGGCAGGTTTTGAATTGTTTGTTGTTTGTCTCAAAAAAATAATTTCAAGCAATGTATATTTCAGTTTTGCCCCAGATGGTGTTGCCAGCAAGCTCCCATCCAAAAGCGAAGTATCAGTGTCTCAGAGTAAAAATACTGTTTTCTCAAACACACGTTCATTTCACTTTTTTCTCCTTTGGTGCAGTACAAATAGCTTGAACTCTTTGAAGGAAGTAGGATGAACCTGTCAGCTGTGGAAACAATATCCCAGAGATTCAGTCTTTGCCTTGTTTCTTCTGCTGGGAAGATAAGAAAAATCTCTTTTGCCAGGAGATTAGTGAAGAAGTGCAACTGGATGACTGCTCAGTTGGCAGGTGAAATTCAGTGGAGGTTCTGCTCTGCCAATAGTTGAGGAAATGGCTGTGGCAGTTTAAGGAGTAAGTGTCCTCTCAGTGATTTGTTGTTGTCCTCCATTGAATCCTGCACAGTAAGCAGTAGGAGCACTTCTTGCTACAGTGTAAAGTAAGTAAAAGCTTACCTTCAGCTTTCAAGGAAAGCTCCTTAAAATAACCCTGTTCATTTTACGCTGCAATAGCTGAGGAGCTTTAGCCTGAATCATTCTTCTGACTCAGCTGAAGGGAGCAACATGTTAGTGAGAAGGTAGACCCTTTTAGTTTGGGGTGGAATGGAATCTACAGTGAATTTTCAGCATTCCTTAGATAAATCGAGATTATTTTAGAAATGCTTGTCAATAAAAGCTAGTTTACGAGCAATCAGTGTACATTTTCAAAACAGATATGAGGCAGATAAAACCTGTTCAAATTCATGAAAGATATAGTAAGAAATGGAGTCTGAGTCAGATACATTAACTCCCAGCTGGGTTGTAAATATATTCCAAAGGCTAGTCAGAGAGTCCTTAGTGAAGGAGTTATTTTAAAAATCAGTCCTGGCAAAAACCAGAACCTTTTGTGGCAAATCTAAACATAGATTTGAAAATTAGTTTGTAATTAATTGAAAGTCACTCCTGTATCCTAGATAACCTGCAAGAAACAAACAAACAAACAAAAAAAAAAACCCAAGCAAACAAAAAAGTCCCAAGCCCTGCAACATAGCTGTATTTTTTTTTTATCATCACCCACTTTAGGATTAGTATGAACTTTCTCAGTGTCACTCAAGTTGTACTGGAGGTGTTGGAGTTTGGGGAGGGAACAGACATAGGCAGTACATTTATACAGCTAACGTGTTCAAATTTCTTGATTGCTGGTTCATGCTTAGCTTGAATCTGGTCTAGCTGACTTGATCTCCTGGCAAGGAAACTTGAACATTAAAATGCAGCTGCTTTGAATGTATGGATGCAGGAGACTCAAACTGTATCACGCAGCAAAACCACATTGACACATCAGTAACCAAGACCCGTACCTGGAGTCCACGTTCTTAGAGCTGGAGCTCATCAGGTCAAGAGCCGAATGATTCCAGTTACACTTGATGGCACAAGTCTATGTGGCGCAATAGGATGAGTGGGTACATATGGACACCTTCTTCTCACAATAAATATGCTGGAAAACTTTCTGGATAATACATTAATAGTGACAAACTCATGAGCAGGAGCTCTTGTGGAATCTTTTCAGGGAATCAAATGCTGATTTTACTTTTTTTTTTTTTTCTTCCTTAGGAGTAGTTCTTGCTTATGCAAAAACCAAGATGCTCATAGCACTGATACACACTTGCAGTAAATTACTATTGATTTTATCAAATCGCTCAGCTGCATCTCGGTGTTAAAGCAACTATGAGGTCATTTATTGCTTCCTGTAGCGTATTCTGCATTGATGAGCATTGTGTGTTGAGAATGGTGCTATTTACATTGTGGAGGGAAATCACTCAGGGTAGCCTGAAAATATAGTCAGTTTGTTAATTGAAGAAAATGCTTTTTGTGTTGGCAATTGGTTCATTCCTCTCCCCACGCCCCAGTATCAGAATTTACGGAAAGGCTCTTCAAACAATGAGGGAGGAGGGAAATAGTCCTGAAAATAATAGGCATGCTATCTTTAAAAAAAAACAAATTAGTCTTTTAGATCGGTATGGAAGAACCCAGCTCACGCATTCATCTCTAGTATATGTTTCTGAATTGTCAATATATACTACCTCCTAGTTTATAGCCTGATCTAAAGCTGTTTATTTGTGTATAACAAAAGAATGTTTCTGTTTCTGTATAGAATCTACTTGGGTTGCACTTAATGCACTTAGAAGTGATTTAATTCTAAATCTTGTCTAAATGACAAGTACTTTATGGGTTTTCTGTTGACATTAATAGGATTAAATCAGAAGTGAGATATATACTGACAGAGAGGCAGGAATTAAGGATCATAAAAATAACATTTGAAATGGTTCTTAAATTGATATAAAGCTCAAAAAAAAAGTGCTAAGAAAAAGAACTAAGCAGGGCAAACAAAGGAAGTGCACTGTGCAGTTGTAAAAGAACTAAGGGTCGGAAGAGGTGAAATAAATATGGCAAAGGACAGTTTTAAGAGGTCAGTTAATACAGGAGAGAAGTGCCCTAAAGAGTAGAAAGAGGCCACAGCAGTTCTAATATGCAAGAAAGAGAAACAGCAAACACAACAGAAAGTTAGAGATCCATTAGTTTAACTTCAGCTTTGGGAAAAGATTGAGTATGGGAACTCCCAAGAAAAGCAAGAAGAGATTAACGTTATGTTCCTTTTTCTTTCTTTCTCCTCAATCTTTGAGGTTTTCAGCTAAATTCTCCAATAAGAATCATTAAAAATTAGACTCTTATCCAATTCCTTGGTAGCTAGACAATTTGGATAGAGTTAAGGAGGGGAATCTATTCTTGAAACTAATACATAAGTGAAAAATTTGTATTGTAAAGAATCGATGTTATTTCACTGAGTAAAGAAAGCTGAAAAGGAAAGAGAACTGTAACCTTCTAAATGTGACTATATGCTACTGAGTATCATATTTATGTAAGGTGCTGACTTTGGAGTTTATACTCATGAACTGAAAGCATGACGTCCAGATGAACATAAAGTCCACAAGAGTAAATTAAGAATGGATAAGTAGCAAATTTTACACTTAAGTACAGGAAAAGATTAATAACTTCCTGATCTAACATGGGCTGCAACAGACTTGGTGGGAGACAAAGAATTATTCATGTTGGTGGTATGATTAGGGGGAAGACACATAAGGTTCAATAGAGAAAACTGGAAGTATTTCACCTCGGTGTTAAAGGATGTTGTTTACTGCTGGAGGAGATGTGAGTCTCTGAGATCAGATGACAGTTTTTCAAGGTGTGACATTTAGACAAATTTACCATCTTTCAAGACAAGACAGTAAATGCTACTGCACCCTGTGACTGCTTTACTGGTTTTGGGACATTCAGTCTGTGCATTTTCTCTCTACAGTAGAATAAAGACAAGGGCTAGAGGTTTGAAATGAAGTCGTGGTATTGTGTGGCTTTTCATTCTCTTTTAAAGGAAACATCATTTTAGCAAAATTGTGGAAGAGTATAGTCTTGATGATCTAGGTTTTGCATAGTTTTTGGTCCAGAGAACACAACCAAGACTTCACTTTATACATGGTCAGACAAAAGGAGTTTGGTTGCCATTTATAATTTTTTCAGCAAGCTGTCATCCTTATTAAATATTTTTCTCGTAAGAATTCCCAATACAAAAATTTGTTACTAAACATTCCTTAGAATAATAAAGATTTCCTTTAAGTTTCACCCCATGAAATTTTATTTTTCTGCTATAGACTTTTAATAGCTATTTCAAGAAAAAAACTGTTAAAATTAAATTGATTTATGAATCATTATATAAAACTCAGTCACACAGGTTTTGTTGCTTTCCTCTTCCTAGATGAATACTACAGAATGTGAAAATTCCAAACTAAAACTTTATCATGCTGTATAGTTCGGGAATGCACATAATACTTTTTGCTCTCTCTATATAGAGAGATCTATATAGATTAGTGGAGATTGAATGACCTTAAATAAGAGTAGTATCCATACAGAAACTTTACAGAGGACTGTAGGATGAAAGATGTGAAGAACGTACAGAATATACAGATGGATGCTTAAATTCAGAATATGATCAGGTGATCTTTCATGTTAGAATATTTTAATAATATCCTGTCCATTAACTTAGTGTCTGATGACACGCATGGTGCTAACCCCACATACTGAAAAAAAAAAATTATTTAGCTGTACTGCTTGCTGTGAACTATTGCCGCCTGTTTTTTGCATCTTACCTCTTCCTAGTTCAACAAATTCACTTTGGAGTTGCTCAATGCATTTCTGAGGAGAAGGGTCTCGGGGTCCTGGTAGATAGTAGACTATCCATGAGCCAGCAATGTGCCCGTGTCACCAAGAGGGCTGATGGAATCCTGGGCTCACAGGGAAGTGTGTGGCTAGGAGGTCGAGGGAGGTCATTCTCCCCCTCTACTCTGCACTGGTGAGGCCACAACTGGAATACTGCATCCAGTTCTGGGCTTCCCAGTTCACAAGAGACAGGGAACTACTGAAGAGAGTCCAGCGTAGGGCAACAAAGATGATTAAGGGATTGGAGCATCTCGCATATGAGGAAAGGCTGAGAGAGCTGGGGCTCTTTAACCTGGAGAAGAGAAGGCTGAGGGCAGATCTTATTAATGCTTATAAGTCTCTGAAGGGTGGGTTGAAGGAGGATGGAGTCAGACTCTTTTCAGGGGTTCCCAGTGACAGGACGAGGGACAATGGGCACAAGCTGGAACACAGGAAGTGCCATTCAAATATGAGGAAAAACTTCTTTCCTCGTATGAAGTGAGGGTGCCAGAGCCCTGGAACAGGCTGCCCAGGGAGGTTGTGGAGTCCCCTTCTCTGGAGACCTTCAAGACCCACCTGGATGCAGTCCTGAGTGATGTGCTCTGGGCAATCCTTCTTTAGCAGGGGAGTTGGACTAGATGATCTCTAGAGGTCCTTCTAACTCTGACAATTCTGTGATTCCATGATATATAGTTAAAGTTTACTTATACTCAGAAGTAGTCCTGGATCAATTTTGGAAGTGGTATTGTTTCATCTCTCCGTTGTTCTAGGCCTGTTGCAAGAGCAAATGAAAACAAACTCATACGAACATTGATTCAGGGTCACTATCTGAAAATTCCCTCAGTACTTATAGTTCTCTCTTATCCCACCCATGCTGATTATTTTCTGTCAGTGTAGAAAGATAAATTAGTATATCGACACAGCAATTATCAGTCAGAATACTCTGATACATTTTGCTGTATTTTGCTGTGATGCAAAATAACTGGCATAGAACATTTCTCTCTGCTGTGCCTGCATCTCTTCTAGATTTCATCTGTAAGTAAAGGGCCCTTTATGATTAAGGAACAGGGTTTTCCTCAGTCTTGGGAAGAGCAAAGACATACTAGGAAGAACCTGTCTCTACTTCTCAAGGAAAATTCTTTCATGATTATTTTTTTTGCTGATTTTTGCATGCAATTTTAATGTGCATACAACTCTTCCTGCTCTTCAGTCCACTGCCTTTTGGGAGAAATTTTAAGTTTTAGTACCATATAATACGCAGGTCCGCACAAAATAAAAAAAATATTAACAGACTTATTCAAACCAGATATTAAAATCAATTTTGTTCCATTCCTTTATTAATTCAGACCTGCAGCAGGGTGTTAGGAAGGATCCCCATCAAAAAAACAGGTCCTTTAAAAAAGAAATATTGCGAAGTTTTTAGCCTTTTATATTAACTAGCAGTGTGAAGTGGAACTAGTCTGAGCAATTTTGCTTTGAGATGGTCCTCTGCTGAAGTAGAACAGTATTTTCCTTCCTGCCAGAATATAACTATACCAGGCATATAACCCCCCAGTTATAGTCACATCACAAAGCAGAGTCTGTCATACGTAACTCCCAGAACTGTAACAGGAGTTATGTGCTTAAGTCCCCCCATATCAGTTAACATGTATAGGCAGAAATCAAACAGCGTGAAAACAATAACAGCTTTTGCTAAAGTTATTTAGTTTATTATTAATCTTTGCTGTTAAAAAACAAAACAAAACAGCTTAAAAAAAAAGAATTTGCTGCAATCTATTCAGTCAAAAATCGACTTTAATTTGACAAAACAAGATTTATGTGCCCATGTCAGATGTATGAACCCCAGAGAAATCATTACAGTTTTATTCTCTTCGCATGCATGTTGATATTCTGTATTTGGTTATTTTTTCTGACACCACCTGATTTGCCCAATTTCACAAAGTTGCTGTCTGTACTTATATGCAGGATGTCAATACTCAACAGAATTATCACCTTCTAGCCTTGTCACCTCTGAGCTAAACCACACAGTGTATGCTGTTCAAGTTTTCTGAGACCGAAATCATTATTCGGTATCTTCATATTTGTTATTACAAAGTGCAAATCTCAGCACCCTCATCTTTAAGTGTTCTTTTTGTTAGTTCTGCAACTAAAAGCTTCATTTGCATACCTTGTAACTTCAAAATTCTCATTAAAGTCTAGGAAACCGGAAGGCAGGCACTCAGAGTTTGACAGCAGGCCCTTATTCAGAGTCTGTGACACATAAATTAAGCATTAAAACACCTAAATTACTAACATTTGGAGCAAGGCACTTTTTCAGTGCCCAGTGGAAAAAGAGCAAAGTTTATTCAGGTTCACAGAATATTTATACATTGGAATGTGTTCTTGAATGTTCTGAGGATTATTCTGCAATTCTGGCACTGTCCTGCTCCTGTTCCTTGGGTTAGCTGAGGCCAACCAGCAACTGTGCCCGTTCAAAGTACTTAAAGAAGTCCTGTTGCTGGCTTCTTTATGCAAGTTTGTGTTCATAATCCATGGCTTCATCCAAAATGTTCTGGATGCAGAATGAGCAGGTTTATTTTGCGCTTGGTAATAGCAGTGAGGCTGGCAGCAGACAGCGACAACTTCCATTACACGTTTTGGCGGTGATTTGAACGTGGGTATATCCAGCAGTGGGAAGTATGGAAGAGCACAGAAAGGACCAAAACCCACAGACTTTTTCATAGGTATTGGCAGTCATCCTGTAGTAGATTATTTATTGCTGAAAGCAGCACTACTTAATGCTGAAAGAAGCATTCAGTGGGGATGCGAGATGAAAAATGCAGAAATAGTCTGACTGAATTCAATCAGAACCATACAACTGAATGTCTCTTTTTCTGTAGATTTTAACTGTGATCACCTACTAAGTTAGACAGACCTTTGGTCTAATGCAGCACAATTATTCTTGTGTATTTAGCCAGGCAGGCTGTTGAGTGCTTGAAAAATAGCACAGTTCCTCACTACGTAGAAACAGGGCTTCAGAACCAAGAAACAGAAATGGCATAAACCTGGGTCAGATCACAGACAGGTCTCTGTTACATGTGCAGAATTGGTTCTAACTCCATAGATACAAATTTTCCATGTGGCCAACACCCAAAGTTTTCATTCAAAATTATAATGATTATGGTTGGATTTGTTCTCATTTTCATAAAAATCAATATATTTGCTGATACTGTTGGAGAATGAAGGCTGGGGAAAAAAACCCAAAATAATTTTCAGCAGTGTTGATCAACGTAAGTATGTAGAAATGTTCTAATTTTTTCAGTTAATCTTTTTTTTTCCAGCAACGAAAGTCTGTCCTGTTAACTTTTTTTTACAGCATTTCCTACTAACAATTGTACCCCAATGTTTATGAGCTATCGTAAAGTTGGTGTGGTAGCACTGAATCAGTGATAGTAAGGAAAGCCAATGCAAAAAATTACTATCCATCTATTTTAGAGTCGAGCTAATCCACTTTCCATTGGCCAAACTATTAAAATGTTTGATTCTGTATTTTGGGGTGGGACATACTTGCTTCAGTTTTCATTGTGAGAGCATTTACAATAATCTTATACATTTACTGGTTCTGTTTTTCTCTCTGTGTGGGCAATTTCCCTGTAATACAGTTTTAAAGTAAAAATTACTCCACTATAACCTACAGAGCTCCGATTACATCCAGTGTCATTCTGTGTAAATATTGGACTATATGCATGTTATTAACTTAGATCAAAGGATTCATTTAATGAGTCATCAAACCCCTTATTATTCATTTCTTCATGACTCATCTTGGTAGGTAAACTTTTAAAATCAAGTTACTGTAGTTCCATTGAAGCACTTGGGCACTGAGATTCTATTTTCTTTGTTTGCTTTCCAAGGACAAGCGAGAACCTAAAGGTTTATGACTAAACAAACAGAGAACAATATGTACCATACAATATAAGGTCATTTCTTTATTGAAGGTTACTGGCGACATTGTTAAAATGAGTACGAAATGTGAAGGGCTTGCTCACACACCAGAGCTATAAGGTAAAAATACTTCTGGTTGCCACGATAATTATATTGCAAATCCTAAGGAAGGTTTTTAGAGACAGGAACAAGGCTTACAGCTGTAGTTGGAGAGAGTTTGCTCCTGCTTTGTTAGTCTGCTGCTCAGAACTGGGTGCAGGGCCCAACACTAAAATATTTTAAGCTGGGTGAGTATGGTCTCTGGACTTTGCTGCCTTCACACACTAATCTAGTGCCTGGTGTTGATTCAGTTTTAGTAGGACTGTTGACAGCCCCAGAGAAATTTCCAAGAAGCTGTGGATATGCAAAATGAGTGACCCAAAAGGCAAATCCATCTATGTTTACCTTGGTTTTAAGCCCAGAAAATCATGCATTTATGCTCCAATATTATGAGTTTTGAAATAAATTTCGTACTTTGAGTAATCTTTTGAATTATTTTCTCTGTTCTACATTGGAGGTAGACAAACAAACTATAGTGTAGAGCAGAACTAGATGGACATCAAGGCTTCGTATTATCTGAACCTAAACTGGATCAAATTCTGACCTAGCTTGTTTCATGTAAAGGTTTATAACATTCATGACTCTATTTGTTTATGGTTGTGTTCATTCAATGCTTCCTTTTCCTTCCCCAGCTTTTTGGGTACCATCTCCCTTGTTGCAATTAACCCTTTAATTAGAATCATAGAATCACAGAATAGGATATGGTCTAGGTTGGAAGGGACCGTTTAGATCATCTAGTCCAACCATCAACCTAACTCTGACAAAAACCATCATTAAACACCATGTCAACCCATCTTTTAAACAGCTCCAAGGATGGTGCCTCAACCACTTCCCTGGACAGCCCATTCCAATGCTTGATAGTGTAAAAAATTTTCCTAATATCTAATCTGAACCTCCCCTGGCACAACTTGAGGTCATTTCCTCTTGTCCTGTTGCTTGTGACTTGGGAGAAGAGACCAACCCTTGCCTCTCTATAACCTCCTTTCAGGTAGCTGGTGTGAGCAATAAGGTGTCCCCTCAAATTCTTTATGTTGTCTTTCATCCCTGTATTTGCATTCCTTATTTGGCCTTCCTGCACAACTGTGTAACCTGTCTTTCCAAGTAAAATGAAGTGATGAAACTTACACAGGAAATTGTATTTTCTTGACATAATTATGTGGATGTCATCTCGAATATGTCAATGATTGGAAGCAGGATTTGTCAAAGGTGTAAATGAGATGATAGGCATAACTATACCAAGAGCTTTTCAATACAAGCCCTGGAAACTAACCTTATAGTAATGATTGGCGCTCAAATACCAAGGGATATTCTAAAGGATACTATTTAAGTTTAATGAGATTGCATTATTGGGATAACAAGGCTAATGTCACAAGATATATTTTGGGATATGCAGAAATTCCATGCATATTTTCCATCTATGCTAAGGCAATGTTTCTGGACTTTCAAACACTATCGACTTGAAGAAAGATATAGCCAGATGGTCTGGAATCTGAAAGTTACTTAGTTGACCATATAGACTGTTGATGAAACATTGGTTTACTTTAACAAAGAAAAACTTAAGGAAGATGTGTGATTTTTCCACAGACTATAGGACCTACATGATAATTCTACTTTTTATATCTGCTAAGGTAGGTCAAGGAGAGCTGAATATCAGCTGCAACAAGGCATTTTGTGTTAGTAAAAAAACATTTTCTGAGTGTTAGAGGTGGAATTAGAGACTGGAATCTCACTATTGGTCTTTAAAAACAATATGTCCTAGGAAGGACATTAACAGCTGATGCTGTCTGAGGAGCAGAGGCCTGACTTAGAGGCCATTTCAAGGCCTCTTTCAGATTCACTTTTGTAGATGTCTCTATTGCTGGAAAAAACTCATAGGAACTAATAGACCATTGTTTGCCTAATGATTACCCCAAACATTAATCTTTGTATCAAGAATGTTAATTCCCTTATGATGTGTTAGTGACTGAGAAATTCAAATTTCATGCTGGTAATGATATCACTTGATTATTCACAAATACCACTTCTGAATTACTACATATTACACTTATNGGTAATGATATCACTTGATTATTCCTTGCCCCAGGTTCACAAATACCACTTCTGAACTACTACATATTACACTTACGTTGCAGCCAAGTCATTGACTGCTAAACCTATTGCACTAACCTGATAGGTCATAGTCATTCATGCACTGAAGTCAAAAGAGTCATCTAACTCATTGTGCAATAACGGAGGCTGACACTGCATATTTACAAGTTTTATGTTAGTAGATGGTGATTGCAACTCTTCATTATGTACATTAGATGGGTTATGACCTTTAAGCTAGCAGGCAAAAATATCTTGTGCTACTGAACTCAGTGAGGGACTTAGTAGAAGTGCCAGAAATCTACCCCAAAAAATCAAGTTGAAAGGTAAGTATCGAAAGTTGGGTGCCCAGATGAACAATGGAGACAATCTATGTGTTTAAAGAACCTAAATACAATGCTTAACACCCCAAAATGCTAAGGTTATTTAGATTTAATTGGAGTATGTGAAAATTACAGGTTTCTAGCATTTTGTTTTTAAAAGGCTTTTTATGTAGGCCCCCAGTGAAGTGCATAAAACTAATTTTAGCCACCTGTGTTTGAATTTTTCCAAGTACAATTTAAAATAATTCTACTCACCCACTTTGTGCAGAAAAGGCTTTATTTTTCATAACCAGACCACGAGAAGTTAAGAACTTTCATTTTGTGTACTCTTCCCCTTTCAGTAGTGATGCAATTAAGAACTTTTGTCTATCTCTATGAGAATAGAATTTAATAAGTATTTTTTTTATATTTTCATCATTACTATATAAATGAATTCTATTGAATTTGTGTTGTGCTGTTAACAGTATGTCAAGCCTATTTTTCATGTGCTTATAATTATTTAATTAAAAGACATTTATGTGATCGACAACAAACTAGTATTTTTTTTTTTTCATTTTCAATTTTGTTCCATTCCATATTTTCTAAAAAATACCAGAAAACCACAGGCTGTGAATAGAAAGGTCAAAGTGTAAATTTACTTCTATTTAAAAGCTGAGGTATTGATTTTATTATGTGTGTGAATCCAGATGGCTCTGTTCTTTACCTGCACAAGAGGATGTTATTGGATTGAGCTTGTTAGGTAACTGTCTAGTTAAAAGACAAAAGCTTTTTTCTGGAAAATGTCAGTGTTAACAAAGTGTTCTGCAGTGATTCAACCTAAATTGAAATGATTCATTATATCAAAATGACACAAGACACTTTTTAAGTGATTCAAAACAAATGTATGCTGCATTTTCTTAGCTTATGCATCATGAGTGTTTTAACTCAAAAGCCCATAACTGGGGGTTTAGACAGAAAAGAGGGATCACTTTAGTGTGTCATAAAAGATTCTGCCTCACCAAGAAGCCTAACTGATAGGATACAATGGGATGTCATGCTCCCTACCTGGAAATGGACCATAGACTACATAAGGTATTTTTTTGAACAGTTATTTTTCCACAGGCACCTCGGATGTCAAAATTTCTCTCATTTTAGAATGAAAAAAAACATTTTGTAATGTAAGGAGTAGAAGAAAGTCCAGAGCTTACCAAATTAACTTCTATCCCACTTAAAATAGAAGAGCTTATGAAAATAAGAGACCAATGGCATGAACCATGGACCGGCATACCTTTGTGAAACTGTTACCACTTTACTTCAGAAGAGGAAGTATCTCTGAGCTTCCATGTCTCTCAACTCACATTTTGTCCCTGGTGTAGACACTGGGCATAGTACTTTCTTTAATGCCTCCACCAGTCCTCCTTCTGAGGTTATTCAGACTGGGACGTGTCACTTCCTACATAGAAAATATGTGGTAATAACAGAGTAATTAAATATTTTTACAAATGTCTCCACTAAAAAATGCGTATTCTTCCGCATATCAGAGAAATCCTAAGTGGAAAGGGGATGAGTTTGGAATTGCATACCAGTATTCCTCATTGCACATTGTTTCTGAGCCTATGAAACAAAATAGAGTGAGTCTGCAATAGCCACACGCTGCATTAGCAGCATATTGCTGTTTCGACTGTGGACACGGAGTACAGCAATTATTCGTTATCGACATTCCTAAGGATAAAAAACTATACTTGCTAATTTTGAAACCTAGCTAAAAACCCATGCAGGGTGCTGCTCAGGATTATATAAACACTGTGAAGACAATAGAAGAGCCTTCAGAAAAGCAGAGACTAATTAAAGAGAGCCCACAAGGTCTAAGAAGAGGGAAGTCACACTTCAGTAAGCTTTTGAGACCATCTGAGGAGAAGATGGCCACGCAAGGCTTGCACGTTGTCTTCTTGCACATAGATTAAGAACAAGCAAAGCGACCAGGCTCCACATCAGCTGGCTGCTTTGGATTAGACCCTGAATAATGACAGTGATATGAAGTGTTGCCAAAACCTCAAGCTATATGAGGGGGAAAATAAATGGATTAGGAGTTAAAAGCATACGTTTAGCTGCCTATCCTTCACGGAGCTGTGGGGCAGAAAGTAAATGCGAGGTATTGAAAAGATAAATGATGGCGTGATGTCTGACACTGCAACATATGTCTGGCTAGAAAGAAGTATTCAGAGGATGAGTGCAGCATGGGAGAGATTATGTGTCCTACAAACAAACTCATCCCGTCCCATTAAACCAGTTAATACCAGTATTTATTAATACCACTATTAATATCAGTTAGTAGTATTTATATCCAGAATATTTTTGGAAATATGCAAAAGAGCATAATGCCTGCTGATAGGTCATGTCTTCTGTCACAACTGTTCTCTGAACTAGTGATTTTATACAATTTAGCATTGTTACTGTGATAGATTTTACTCAACACAATTAGGGAGATCATCTCTTCTTGGTAATGTAGTCTTTGATTTACAAATAAACACAAATCTCTTTCCTGTACATGCCAGTGTGTGATAGGTAACATCCCATGGTGATTCCAGTGTACCTAAGAAGAGGAGGTACTTAGATTCCCTTGATTTTGAATTTCAGGTTCATATGACTGTTGACATTTTTCACCACATGGTGTTGAGTCGGACTTTTAGATACTTCACAGATTTGTGCAAGTAAGTGGCCACAAACTCTTAGTCTGGCCCCCACAGAAAATAGTAATGAGGTGTTAAGGACAGTCCAAAGCCCCAGGCAAGTGGATTAATGAGGAGTCTTGGGACAGGATGTTAGATGGGGAGGAGCGCTGTTGGTCACCGACAAAAGCACAGTTCCAGCAGCTCCATGGGCCTGCTCCATCTATGTACAGTCAGCCTCCAATGCCTCACCTCCTCCATGCGGAGTGTAAGCTCATAAGCAGAAGCTGGGATGCTTCATCCTTCCCTGCTGCAGCCTGTGCAAAGTACCTGCACACGTGCTAGCCAGCGTTTCCTCCTCCACCAAGCATAAACCTGCTCTTTGTCAGATAGCCCACAGGGGAGCTATCAAACATGTACGGCAAGGGTAATGTTTTGCAAGTGAGGAAAAGAGGGAAAACAGAGGGAAGCAAATGTCAACCAGCAAAGAGAAGTGGAAGCACCTGTTTGGCAGTGAGGAACAGCTGTACATCTGCAGCTGCTGCTCCCCCCCACCACCAAAACACCGTGTGCTTGTTGCTTTACTTATGGTTGACCAGGTTCTCTGTAGGCCTGTAAGATTTAGTTGATGCTATTTAGAAAAGGAGGCTCCTTCACCCTGTGGATTTACTCAGCTTTAATCAGAACTTCTATGGCAAATAGCAGGCCCATAAAAGTTGTATCTGTTTTTTAATTTTATTTCTTCTAGAAAGCAGGTTTGAATGGAAAGTTTTCTTACTACTGATCCTCAAAATAAACTGTGGATGACTTTTAGAGAACAATATGAGGTCCAGATTTTATTTTTGTTACCTTCTGCCTCTATTTTCTCTTTTAACTGACCCTGAAAGCAGTGTAATTCATGGAGTAGTTACTTAAAGTGATTGTGCTTGTTGGAATATATATCTGATCTTAATATTCACAGGGTTTCTTTTTCTTTAATAGGAAATTTTTCTGTCAGAAAATGCAGTTTCATTGCAATTTAAATGTATTCTAGGTTATTTCCATAACTACTTTGATTACAATAGCTTATTTGAAATTTTGCATACACATTTCCTACACGCAGGAAAGGTCCCATTCCTCAATCATATGTAGGCAATTAATTCCTGCTGGAGAGCATCCCACTCGCAATATAATTATCAGCAACAGTGAGAACCACCAAACTCTATTGCATTGAACCATGAAGTATAGAAAGTATGTGGAGAGAATGCAGGTTTTGTAGCAATATGTAAGCGGAAAATAATTGGCCTGCAAACTGAGCGTAGATGCCTAGCCATGTAGTAAACTCTGCAGAGTGGCCTAGACGAAAAGGAATTAACTGCTGTTGAATTCCAGGCCACCAGTACTACTGTAATAACCAATTCATAACCAGCCTGCCTGTCTCTGCCTTTATTTTCCTTTCTTGTAGCGTGGATATATCATATGCTAGCAATAAATAATTAGCTTAAAGATAAGTTATCCATGATAATATTCAGAGAGCTGAAATGCACATGCATCAATTAATTTTGCCATAACATACCCAAAGATAATTGGAAGTTGAGAACATATGGGACAACAACATTAGGGCGTTCAGTCAGTACAAAATTCAGCATTGATATATTCTGCTCCAGAAAAGGTAAAATATTAAATGTGGGAGGCATTTATTTTTTTTCCAAAAAAGGTCCATCCTCTATTACAATGGTAAAGAACAGAGTGATCTTTCATAAAATATATATTATTGGCAATGATTTCTTCCATTTGTGTCTGCCAAGTTTTATGACAGTGTACATAAAACCAACTGTAAAGAATCTTATAATTAGAGTACTCATCATCTTGCTTTAAAAATTGGTTCTAAAAAATAAATCCCTTTAGTGGATGGCACTTAACTCCGGTTGACAGTAGACTCAATCCTACATGTTTTACTCACAGCTTTAATGCCAGTGACGTCAGTGACTTTTGCACAAAGCCAGCAGGGTTTGCCCTGAGTCATGTTTGCTCAGAGGGAATAGACCTAAAGAAAGCTACCTTTAAGGAAAATTATAGTATAATCCAGGAAAAAAACCTCTTAATTTTCTACTAAAGAAAGGCATTGTTTTTCCTGTGAAGGAATCATGTTTAAGGAGCCTTTTATATCTGTATGCTTTGGGTAAGCTGAAATACACTGAACTGTAGCCTGCTGTCCTCATTTTATATACCATTTTGAAGGCACTCCTCTATAAACATTCCTCAAGCATGCACACCTCCAGTGAAGTGTAGTGCTCTGCACGGCATCCTCAGCTCAGGGGGAAACCTCTTCTCTGCGTCACGCTACAGTGATTTGTCACAAGAAAATGTCCCTCTCTGAAATC
Source organism: Nycticryphes semicollaris (assembly GCA_013400055.1). Lineage (NCBI taxonomy): Eukaryota > Metazoa > Chordata > Aves > Charadriiformes > Rostratulidae > Nycticryphes > Nycticryphes semicollaris. Next base: position 555,778 of record VXBJ01000893.1, on the reverse strand, counting down.
CTACAAGTCTACTAATTGGGGCCAGTGTGTGCTTTTTTGAATGTGGTCACTGCCAAGGAAAAACTAAACTGCTCCGTGGCCCCTACTGTGAGATAATCAGAGAAAAGGAGGAAAGGGAAGAAAAACATGACATAGCTCTGTTATTCTGTCACAACTTTGGAGTAGCTCTTTTGAAAGAGCTCTTTTGATAGAGCTCTTTTGCTGGCCACATTCATACCTGGCAAAGAAGACCTGCTTGTAGAAACCTATACCTTTGCCTGAAGAATGTTAACATATTTAGATTGATACCTCAAGGGTCTTCTGAAGTTTGATCTGTGGTTTGCTCTCTTTCTACCTCATGCCTCTAGCTTCCAGTGCTTCCTGGTGTCATTTGTTCCTGCAGGGAGCCTCCATGCGTGGCCCACAGCAACCTTCCAGCTGGCTGTTTGTTATCCAGCCTTGTGTGGAATGCTACCTGGTTTAAAATGCTTTGCAGATAGATGTTAGAGCCTCTTTCCTTTTTTGCCTTACTATAAAAGTCAACAACAGGATCTGCTCTCAACAAAAGTACTTTTGAGTGTCAGCATCAAACTTTGCAACATTGTGTGTCGAGAGTCTCTTTATTCACTTCTGTTCTTGATTGTCTGTCATTTCTCCAGGACTACCTTAAAAATATTTCGCGTGGAGTAGCACATTATCAGTGCCACTTATTTACCATTTTTTTACCATTTCAGGGAAATCAGAAGAAACACAACTATGACGATTAACAGCATGTATTGTTTCTCTAAGACAATTCTCGTAATTAGTATGTTAATTTCCAACAAATATGACCAAAGCTATATTAGCAACCAGTATTACCATATGCTTCTGGGAAGAAAATAATTACCAATTTGTTTAAGAGTCTTCTGGGAAAGGAGAATAGAAGATCTGATTTAAGACAGTATGATGTCTTGAGAAAATTACACTATGTCCCTGTCATATTTTTATCTATTATAGTGCTGTCTGCTGATGCATTTCCATTTGAAGAGTGTTATAATTCCTCATGCAACTAGGGATCTTCTGAATTATGGCTAGTTAAGTATCAGTAAGCAGAACATACGAATCTGCTGAATGTGTGGCAGAAAGGCAACCGCCAGCTAAAGGTGGAACTGGTCCTTTTAGATCTACTTGTATGCTATTACCAAACTTTGACCTTGTGGGGTTTTTTCTCTCTTTTTGGCAAGGGAATTTGGACAATAATTATTTGATCAGATTTTTTAAAAGAATCATTGCACTATATTCTCTCCGTACTTCCGAATATTGCAATCCAGCCCAAATTTGCCTGTCATCGCTGCGCGTTAAAGATCCAGGATGTCTCCAAAGGAAAGATCATCAGGGTTGGCATAAACCTCCTTCTGGGCTTCTGTAGCCCAGATAACCTTAGATATCTTCTGCTGATTCACACTCTTGTGATGATTATTTCATCTTTTCTCACCCTGGAAACACACACATTTCTTGTCTAAACTATGGAGTGTAAAGACAAGCAGTGCAGTGATGCCATATGCTGATGAATCAATGTGAAAGGAGTTTGGCAAATTATAAGTTAGTCTAAAAAGAGGCCCTTCCAAGTCCAGGTATTTCTCTTCAAATGGGGTGGGGTGGGAAAGGCTAGCCAGTTTGGTGTGTACTTTTACAGATGTTATAAGTATTCTCTACTGTTTTAAGTCTTTTTAGCTTCTCTGTTTTATTTTGTAGAGCAAAAATATTCATTTACCACCAAAGTTAGGAATAATTTAAATATGTAAGATATTCTTCAGCTGTATCAGCAACTTCAGCTGTTTGTTTCTTATATAAGAATTTCTTGCAGAAAATAACCAAAGACAAGGCTGAGAATCTACTATGAAAGAACATAAACTTTTGAGAAAAAGCTCATAAAAATAGTCTGCAACCATGTTCTGTTTTCCTTGCACGGCTACTCAAGTGGAATATTTTCTAGCTTTTTGTTTCTGTGCAACTGCAGTAGATATGCTGAATGCCTGGAGGTTGCCTCTGAATTGGGGTGAGGAGTATTCTTTCCCATGATTTCATATTTAAAGAATTTGAAAGGAAAAAAAAATAATTCACTGCAGGCCCACAAGAGTGAAAAATCAAAGAATGCTGTATTAAAGCTGGATGAATATTTGTTGGAAAAATACCCCTCTGATGTAGTACAAGTTTATTCATTCTGGTGGGTGGGTTTTGTGTGATTGAGCACTCTGATTCTTAGTTCTCCCAAAAGTTTTGAAAAATCAGGTTGTTTTATTTTCCCAATGAAGCAGTTTGCCTTTTCACATGAAGACCCTGGCATTCAGTATTTTAATGTCTTAAGTTTTAATATTAAAATGCTGAAAACTTAATGAACATAGTTGTTTCTCAAGCAACTCTTTTATTTTTTTTAAAGAATATATTTTCTCATTATTTTTTTCTGAAAATTCTATTTATCCAACTTTTGAGTAGTATACTAAAGCAGTTCATAGCTTACTTTAACAGACAAGATTAATAAGTTTTTTCAATTAGGTAACACTGTACCATATTTAATTACGTACTTAATCCTTTTTTCATAATTGAGGAGTTTTGGTAACTTGTATTTTGAGCCTATGGTATTTCCATGAGAAATCCTCATCCTGCCGTATAGCTGCCTTACTATCTGTGGGTTTAATATTGCAAAAAGGCAGTTTGCTGCATTGTTGGGCAGCAAGGAAGAGCAGAAGGAAGAAGAGAGATTTGCAGATGCTTACAAAACCGAGTTCATTTTAGAATGTGTTCCCATTAGTAAATCTGGACCAATAAGTTCAATACTTTTCCAGTACATTTCAAAAAGGTATTATATACAAGAGAATTAAAATATAAATGGCATCTGACTCATCCTTTGTAAAATAACAATAGTTCAAAACCCAACGTAATTCATTTTTATGTACATTCAAACATCGGGAAGTGCCTTACAACTGTGTGAAAATTCTCCCTTGTTACATGCTATTTTGGGAAAACTCTAGCTCACAGAACAGATTTATAGCAATTCTCAAACATGTAATCTCAGGTAAACCATGCACTACAAAATATAAAAAGACTTAGTTTAGGAACCTGGTATACATTTATCATAAAACATTGAATATGAATATAAAATAAAACTAATAAAATATTTTTAAAATTGTTTAACTCTTTTTAAAGGAATTGGATAAGGAAACAGTTCGAGAGACAAAGTGGATCAAAGAGCACTCACTATCAAAACACAAGGCAGTTTTGTTTGCAAAATAAAAGGGTTAAGAATATTCAGCCAATGTAGCAATTTGATTAGTTTAGCATCAGTGGGTACTTCATCATGGATAAAGGCAGTGAATGGCCTTAGGTGTCTAATATTTGCTCACATACATTCGTCGTGTTCACCATGACAATTTCCATGTCAACATGATGTATTGTATGTATACAAGTTAAAGATACCATATATTCCCAAATCACTTGTCCAGGACATTGTCTTCAGAGTGAAAGAACATATTGTTAAAGTATTGCTTTTCAAAATGCAGAGTATTGGTGCTGATTTTATTTTAATTACTGAAACATCTAAGTTTCAGTTTCCCAGAAAAAAAAAAAAAAGGTAAGGCTATAAAATTTCTGTGCTTTACTCTGTAATAAATGTAAAAGGAAAACTATAAACTCTTTAGAACTAGAGGCCGCAAAGAAACATCATGACTCTTTCGATTGCAAAGAAATTACAGAATGCAGTTACCTTGGATTAAGGTAGTGGTTTATAGCATGGTTTGCTTAATTTTACTGATTTGGTGTGATAAAGTAATAGCACCTTCTTTTTTGAATTGAGCTGTGATTGTGTTGAAAATACCTTGCAACATAAAACTGAAGTCTAGATTCGCTCTCTGAGAATAAGTGGTGGATGCAAACACAACACCAATGCAGTCCAAACTTAGAACTTGACTGCACAAACTGATTTTAGATATGAGCAAAGTGTGCAAAACTGGTATGCCACATTATCCTAATCAGTTTAACTTTATTGTGGAAAATGAATTTATGATAATATGCCACCGAATCATTATGCATTTGACCTTATTAAACTGGAGTAGAAGCAAATTGTATACCATTGACCTTAACCTTGGCTCACTGTCTAGATGAAAGAAAATAATTGCACTAGTAAAAATAATAAAATGGCTGCACACAGCTCTGCAAATTGAATGGACCTTGGCTCAGTGCTATTAGGAATGATTTAGCCTATAGAAAAGGAGTTTTGTAATTAACAGTGAAGAGGGACAGGAGAAAAAATACTAGTCCACGGGCTGCCTTTAAGCAAGAGTGGATGGATGCAATTGTGTTAGCAGCTAGTTGTTATAAATACAGAGATTGGTTTTAAAGGCTGGAACAGAAGAAATGCATAGCAGGGTGAAAATGGAAATTACGGTTAGAGACATAGAATGAGGGGGGGTTGTAATCCAAATACAACCAGTAACTAAGGAATCACTAACTATTATTACAATTAAGAAAATGGAGCTATTGAGACTTGCTGCCTATGTGACTTTGGTGGAAATTTGGCTGTGAAAAAAATAAAGACTTGAAAGATGCCTTCCCTGAGGTCAGTGAAAACATTTCAGTGTTCATTTTGGGTAAATAGCGGATTTGCAAGTGATGCTGCTGGACAGTTGAACAGGTCATCGGTGCATGCATGTGGTTACTTAGGTGGAAGAAAATGCAATCCTTCTTGTTCCAGAACTGAAAGACCAGCAGCTCCAAGACCCAGAATTTCTAATTTGGGGATAGGCATTAAGTGGCACAAAGTTTCCCAAGGCCACTTGATATTTGATTTTAAATTTCAACAAAAATAATATGTTATATGATTGTTATGGTTTCCCACCACCACCCCCTTCAATTACTATTCTTTCTTGCAGATGGGATAAAGAGTCAAGTTCTGCTTTGTCCTATTAATTTAATTTGGATTGGATTGATGTAATTGAAAGCAGAATTTGTCCTGTGCTGTTTAAATTAAATGAGAGCTCCATCAGGCTGATTCTTTCATATTACAGTGCATCTTCATTACAACATCATTTAATTCCCTCTGTGATTTCAGCCTTTTATTCCTTTCCTCATGCAGAGTATCACTCTGACACCATCACTCAGGTGAGGCATTTTACTGTCTATTCTAAAAGAACCTGTCTATTCCCAAAAGAAAAAAAATGCACACAAGAAAGGAGAGCCAGGGGAGACCTTGATGAAGATTTCACGTTTTGGTTTTACTATTAATGCTGCAGTACGGGTGACAAGATTTCATTACTAACACAAGCGTGCTGAGAATATTTCTTTTTTGTGGCAAAGCAGTGCCACACAATGTTTACTGCCCAGCTGTTAACATGAAAGGGGGACACATTGGCAGTATAACCAAGACACAGTTGGCTTTCTTTGCTAAAGTGGTTTCATGCCAAACACATGAAGTTTTAATTATAAGCAGTTTGAAATATTTATGTTCTTTGCATTTCCTTATTCTTGTACAGAAACAAGATAAAAGTTCTTTTGAAATCTGATGACAGAAAGTATTTGATACCAACACCGTGCGATTGTGGTGCCTAATTAATTAGTCTGAGTGAATATTTATGTCGTTGGGTTTTCTATTATTGTATTCTCTGTTTAGTGATACCTGAAGCCAAAAAAATTCATCGCTCAAAAAGACCTTAAAGTAATAATTCTCTCTCCCCCACTCATTCCTTACCTGTCTTCTTTAGACCAAAAAGGCAGTTTGGTCCACTATGGGAATCAAGCATCACTGCATATGTGTGGTTTCTGGAATGAGATCCACAGCTCTGAGTCACTTAAGCATCCCTTCAGTGCATACGTTGGAAGGCACATTTAGCATCTAAGGCCCTTTTTCTGCATTTGAACGCTCACATCAGTTCATTTAAAAGCTCAGCTAAGCTCACCGCTTTTTTAATATCACAGCTGGCACCATGATGGTGTGGTTCGCTTTGTAAAAGGACTTTGCGGTTAGCAGAGACACCCACAGAGAGACCTGCCCCATTCCACCTTCAAGCATTCCTGTATGCCAAAACAATTAAAACTCATTGGCTAGGAAAAGTGAAAAGAGGAGACGATGTTATTCTAGAGCTGAGTGTGAGACAAGACATGCATTCTACACCAAAACCTACTTTGTGGTTTTGTGGATTTTTTTTTCCATTAACCTAAGAACAATATAAAGTAAAATATGGAAACATTTTCCCCCCTTTTCTGCAGAAATAACTAGCCATTTAACTGATGTGTATGTATGTGTGTGTGTATGTACATATATATCATCTTTTCCTGGTTTTTTGAATGGTTACTGTGCCTCTTCTGAAGCTCACCCTCATAAGTGCCCATCAGGTGGGACCTGAGTCTGCCTGCTGGATCAGACCCTACAGGGAAACTAAATGGAAGAAAATCTTAGGAGCAGAGATCATTGTAAATTCAGCAGGATTTTAAGGAGTGTTATTGAAGTTATGTTCTCAGGTCCTTTCATGTATTTGAATTCTCATCTTTACAATTGCTCTGATTTTCAGAACAGGTACCATCATTTGCAAAGTGATTCTTCTTTATTTTTTCCCTATAACAACTTGTTCCTAGTCTGAGAGAGTGAATCAGTGCTTTTTGATGGGTACACAACAGTGTCATCTAGGATAGGGAGGGAAAAAATATGGTGCACAACAGGGAATTGTTGTGGTATCTGGCAATTGCTGGAAAGAATAAATTTGCTTAAATGTGAAATTTAAAAAAGTAAAATAAAAACCAAACAGAAACATGGATAGAATGCATAAACACAGACTTGTCTAATTCTGGACTGCAACTTCTGCAGGATGGAGAAACCACCACTGCACAATTAACTACATCATGTCAGTTCAATAGTAATCCCATTTTTTATCCTTCATTAAAGTAACAGCAGAAAAGTGTCTACACTGCAGACTGAAGTGTACTGTAGCCATACCTGAGTTTTAAATGAGCTGTCTTGGATATTGGGAGTCCTTGCCAATATCAAAGTAAATTGATCTTCCTGATCTCTGTTTTGTCATGGCTGTGCAGCTCTCATTACCTAGACTGGCTCATACAACATTAATTTCAGCATCATCTAACTACAGTGTTTTCCATATTTCAGATATATCCCAAATCAGTTTGCTTTTTTTCAGCCAACCAAGAAAAATCCAATGGGTTACAGTCCAGTCCAGTCAAAATGTTTCCTATCCTTGCATATCCCACAACACCTCTTATAAACCTTGGGCCCAAGCTTCATGCAGTAGTGACACTAACAGGGTGTTTATCAGGTCTGCTGAAAGTTGCTGACTGATAAGCATAGTTTTGGGCTGTGGGGGGTTTTTTTCTGACCAATATTTCACTACTACCATGTCCTTTACAGCTGATTTCCTCTTCCATTTACTTTGTACTCCAGGTCTTCTATAGACTGCAGGATAATCTCCCTTCCATCTTGCCTCATGGCTTGCTCTGGCTCTGAGTCTGAATGTCGCTGGCTCAGCAGGATATCTACACAACTGTCTGATATGATGAAAGGGATAGACAGACTTCTTGACAACCCATTGATAAGTATGGATTTGAGTATTTTAATTTAGAAAGGGAAAGAAGAGCAATGTTTATAGGTTCTCTTCTAGATTTTTTTTATTGACTGTTTTAAGGGGGAAAAAATGGATCAGTGAATTGGCTAAACAAAAACCAAATACTCACTGAATGTGAAGCAAAACAATCAAAGAGGAGGGAGAAATACTAGAAGAAACCAGTAAACACAGTTTACCATTTACGTGTGTTAAAAAATACGGGTTTTATTTTATGTGTCTGTACTCTCACAAGAAACATTGCCATGGTATCCAACCAACTGCACTGCTTCAATCTAAAGAATCACCTCTGCACTGTGGCTTCCTTTGCAGTATGGCTCTACTGCCTCTATCTGTGCAACTGGGTGATCAATCCCCTCTAATTATTTGATGATTTCTTTGTCTCACAAGGCCTTTATCTTTTAGGCTTTTTCTGGCCCATGAGGAGTGTTTTCTTCAGTACTAATTAAGTAACTCTTCTTTTTCTATTGTTTTCAATATTTTATTTTTTTTACTTACGACGTGTGAACTAAAAAAAAAAAAAGTGGCATAATTGGAAAAAAGGTTTATAAACGCTATCGCCTTTTCTTCACCAAAAAGATTCAGAGGACCAATTAATGATATCCTTTTCTCTAATAAAAAGGGTTGCTGTGTAGCCCCACAGAACACCTTCCCAAACCAGAGCTGTGCAGCCCAATTGATTGGGGAAGAGTGGAAATTAGGATACTAATGAACTTTTATAAGGGCTGTAAGGAATGCTATACATATGACATTGCATAAGTTGAACATCTGCCTGGGGAAAAAACAAAAACAACAAAACCCTTGGACAAATAATCAGAATGTTTTATTTCCTGACACAGCCTATAACTTAACACAGCTTTCCTCCTTTTTTTTTGGATAGTTGATTTTAAAATTAATCCCAGCCTTTTGATTTAGTTCCGAAATGATTATTTAGAGCTTCTTGAGGCTCGATAAGCTTGACACTCTGGAGTTTGCAGTCCATGCTCCATGACTTTGGTAGCAAGTTATGCTCTAGAGTTAGAGCCTTGCAGGTAGGAAGCCCAATTAGAAGGCTTCCTAAAGGGCTTGATATGCTTGAGTTCTTCACAGTGTAACAAGTCTGGTAATTCCTGTGGCGCTAAATCCTTCAGCGTGCTTTTTTGGGGAGGCAAGAACAACATATCAAGGAAATGACGCTAACCTACCTTGCAGGCAATCTCACAGACAATATGCTCTCAATAGGTGAATGGATCATCAAGGTGAAAAAAGCATGTCCCTCATTAAGATTTGAGCTAAGATATTAATAAGAGCTCCTTTACAAGCATTACCTACAGGTGTCGTTTCCAGCCTCTGACTTATTTAAATTAAAACTCCATTCCCCACATGTAGCTGTTTAAGTCTTGCAGATTGAAACATTTTGTTAAACTCACGAGTTTGTAACACAAAAACATGTTCAATAATGCCGTTTATTCAGCTGTCTTATGTTTCATAATGATGGCACAATAAGACCCAATAAAACATTGCTTGTTCCTCTTCCACTCATGTGAAAGCAGAATGCAATGAATATAAAAGACACCAGAAGCAAGACCATTGCAGAAAAGCCTGAGGCTCATCATTTCTTACAGTGTTTTTGCTGTAAAGATTCATGGAATTTTGATTTTTAAAAATATCTCAAAGACTACTTTCCTTTTCTTTTCTTTTTCTTTTCCATTTCTCTCTTTTTCTCAGATTTGTGAGAGTTCTTCCCTTCCATGAATGCCTGAAAAACTGTGTTGCTTCAGCCTTTGAGGCCATCAAAAAAAAAAAAAATCTGTGTGTGAAATGCCTTATAGTTTTCCAATGGGATCATCACCAAAGGCAATTTTTCACATGCTTCAATCTGCGCTGCTGCATTAGTATAACAGGGATGTGGTTAGTGCCAGTTAAGCAGAAGTTTTATATATGAATATCCATTAGGGCATAGATTGAAACTGCTAAATTATTTCATATATCAAATGCTTTTAGATCATAGTGTGTTTGGGTCATGGTCTGCCAAGTTGGACTTAATTTGAAATGGTCACCTTGTGATAAAAACCTCTTTATCCTACTCATTGTATTTCCAATTGTAACACAGCTCTGCACACAATGTGATCTAAGGTTGGGCAGTTTTGGAGAGGCTTATTTGATATCACTTAATTCCCCATCTGCACTTATTTCTTTGTATGGAGTACAGTGCCATAGAAACAACACCACTGTGTGTTTTAGGTAGTTGTTTCATAGCAGTTTCAGAGTAGTTAAGATTCTGCCACTTTGCAGCAAAATCCTTCCATCAAGGTAGTTATTAAAGCCCCTCTTTTGAATTCATCTGCATTACTAAGTGAACAGGATTTGCTTATTTATCTGACATTGCTCACTACTTAACATATTTTGGCTCTTTTCTATGGGGAGTAGAGGAAAACTCTTGTTTATGGACACTGTGTTTTCAATGTAGGTATTTCACTGACCTGATTTATGCTTTTTGATATATGCTGGCATTGTTTCCTGTTACTATACCTAATAATAGTATGTATATTGAAAGCCTAAAGCACAAAAATGTCTCCTTGTAATATCTGTTTGGCAAACTAGCTGGCCAGTTTATTTTTTATGTGTGGCTGCACCATTGCCACAAGCTACAAAATAAATGCTATTGGCAAAAATACAGCCTAGATAAAAATGTCAGAAATATAGTTTCATTTTGAGAATAACTTACATCACAGAAAATATAAGTATAGACATTGGGGAACAGCACCCAGATATGCCATAGAATTAAAATCCAATATATATTCAATACAATATGCTATTACCTCTTTTATTTCTGTCTTCTCTCTTCATGCTCATGGAGATCTACTTATGGTGAGTAGTATCTTACCCGAGAAGAAACCATATTGATTTTTGGAAAAGAACTTGAGAGATAAGTTGTTATCCAGTTTAAGGAACAGTTGCCAAAGCTTTTGAAAGAGGCTTCCCCAGTATGACTTCATGCAGTACTGACATCTTTCAGATGTAGTAAGGAAATCATCCTGTATAAAACACATTGATGAATCAAACTCTCAGAAGAGTAGTGCAATGGTATAAGGATTCATCAGTTATCCAGAGGCTGGATAGTAAATGTGTTCCTTGGAAGTAAATGCATTATTACTAGAAAATCAATTACATTTATTTGATGAGTCTTACGGTGGCTTAGAGCTGCTTGGGTTTTTTTACCCGTCTCTATAACTAGAACAATGACACACTGCTTCTCTGTGATGATGAAGGGTCAATATTCACTAGGTATTGTATCCAAATTTAGCATATTTTTTAAAATGCTGCATGTAAGTTGAATGTGCCAGCAGAATTGAATTAAGGTCACCTATCAATGCAAGTACAATCTCCTTTCACATTCGTGTGTAAAATATATTATGCAGTCTTATGCCTGATACATCACATAAAATGTGTTGGTTTTCTATGGCTTGTTTTCCAGCTATATAAAAAAAAAAACAACCAAAAGAAAACCAAACAGTTGCCAAACAAACTAAAATTAAATTCTCCCTGGCATTTTAGTTTCTCAGCTTTGCAACCTGGCAATTACGTGTTAATCTGCCTGTCTTAGCATTGTGTTACATCAGTCATGCAAGGTTGAAACAGGTTAGACGTACTCATTTTTATAACCAATTACCAGACACCTCATTCACATACGCATTTCTATTCAAAGCCATTACATGGTTCATTTGATATGAGACTGCATTTGTGTTGCTGTGTTTATACATTATTTTGCCTATGGATAGGGAGAACTTGTTGTTTATCTGAGTAGTTCCTCTTCCTGTCTTTAGCAGATTGTATATGTCTCCATAATGTATTTGAAAAAAAAATTTTAAAAAATCACAAAATAAAGATACTGGTGCTTCCAGAATACCTTGAGTAATGTTTAGCTCCAACAGTAGAAGCTGTTGTATCCAGAGTGTCTGCTATCTGTATGCACATGCCAAAACTAAAAGTGAGAAAAACTGCAACTGTTTTTCAAAATTTTTGAATTATTTCAAGATAAAAAATCAGTGCTGCCACTTGGAATAAATAATTTTGATCATCTCATGATCACAAGAACATCGTAAAAACATCTGGTCATGAATATTAAGGTTCTCTAATATGTTGGATGTGGCACAGGACCTCCTTTCTGCAAGACCTGGACTTTGTGTGCTAGACTTAGATGGATTTCAGCTTCTATAGTTATTTCTTGTGTATTATGAATATTTAGGATAATTAAAAATCATTTACCATTAATATGTGAGATTACACTTCAGGAGACATACAGTACACTTTTTATTTCAGCTTTCTGGTGGGTCCAGATTACGTAAAGGATTGGCTCAGGATACAAAGGGTCACAAATCAAAACAGTACAAAGAACAAGATGCTCGTGCAGAATCCCACAGCTGGGGCTAAAAAATCAATTTGGAGTCTTTGTTATTAGAGAAATGTAAGTATGAAGTCTTATATTTCATTTCAGAAGAATCCACGGGCACCTGGTGAGTTACTATGAAAACTTCTGGATTTCTAAATGGCAAAAGGGAGATTTATTTGGTCTTTATTCTGGCATTTGACTTTTGAAAGTCTGAGGAGTTTTGTCTAAGTTTGAAGAATGAAGCCATGATTATTTTAGGCTTATCACTGCAGAGCACAATCCTGCATTCCTTGCATACCCAACTGCCAAGCTTCTGCTGAGATCACTGAGAGTTTCTTGTGCATAAAGAATGCAAGATCAGGTTCCAAGAAATGTTTGGACAGAGCCACTGTGAGATTTTACTCCTTTTGTAAAGTCTTTTGTCTTGGTTTCAACTTAATGCTTGAATTCTCTCTTTCCTTGATGCTCATTATTTATGAAAAATGCATCCGAATTCATTTGCACTGTTGAGCACTTCCAAGAGATTTTATTAGACGTTTTTATGCGCAAGGACTATTTTCGAGAATATATGTGCTCTTATGTTCAGAGCTCGCTCTAGTTTCTCTTCCTGGCAGTTATGACAATTATTTACCGGTCTTCCAGACTGTGGTTAGAAAAGAGGCAATAAAAACACAGGGTGAAATCCTGACTCCAATGAAATAGACAGGAACTCTGCTACTGACTTCAACAAAGACTGTGTCTCCACAACACACTTTTCTTTGGTTCTTTGGTTCTTGCTAGAATGAGAACTGCCTCGTGTGCAGTCAACTCATTCAAAGTCTAATTCCCTTCTGAGGTCCTTTTAATTAGAGGTTCAAGTTCATTTAAAAAAATCCAGTTTTACGAACAACGCAAAACACACCCAGAAAAATCATATTCATGTTTAACACCTTTGGAAATATTTTCATTACTGAATTTTTCAAGCTGTCAAAGAGAAAATTGATACTTGCTTCAAAGAGAATTATGTTGCCTTGGTAAGACATTTTGTCTGCAAATTCTTGGTGGCTAATTACATCTGCCCTTTGTCTCAAGCAGCTGTCAATGATGATGGTTTTGACTTTGCTGCACAGCATGTTAAGCTGCACTGCACCTCAAAATCACTGGCATATCAACAGACTTGTCCCCAAAGAACTGATAGAATCCCCACGGTGTCAGTAGGGATCACAGGCATGTCTCTACACAAGTGATTCCTATGGAGCAGCAAACAGAGTAGGATGTTGTTGGTTTGCAGAGAGCGCCCTGGCCCTCAAGAGGAGTAGAGGCATTAATCCAGATTACAACATATATGGCACTATGAGCAGGCACAGTTTAACAAGATTCAGAATTTTTGGGGAGGTTCAAGAAATATGATTTAAGTCATTCTCTCAAACCCCACTCCACTAGCTTTTCAATCAGTTTTGAACTGATTTGGTATTTGGACTACTTTATGCTCTCATGAAAAAAGATATTTTTAGGAAGTACACTTCCCACTAAATAATAGGTGGAAAAATTCCTTATCAGTTTTACTGACATCTAAGACTGCGAGTTGACTGAACTGACTTAGCAGATCCACACAGCTATGTTCAGCTCCTGGGTTGTTTTAATTCAATGCATTCACTCCTTTATTTCTCTGTCTGTAAGGGTCATGACTGAGTCTACTCTAATCAGTGAGATTTCATCTAATCTTAAAGTTCACATCTCATATTGCTAAATTTAAGTCATATTATAAACATTAATTATTTTGTGTTTTAATAATCTTATGCTGCCAGAGTTACATAGGATTAGCTTTAGAGACCTATTAGACAGGTTGTGCATTAGATCTTGCCTTTTCTCAGCGATTGCCAAGTTGCTGGCAGGCAATAGTTTCAGATAATTTCCATCTAATGGTTTGATATCATATAAAGAACAAAGGAAAGATGTAATGAATCATAAAAGACTTTTTCATTATCCAAGAATAAACTAGATGCAGTTATTGAATGAGACAGTTCAGTGTTATTGTATCCTGGAAAATTTCACTGAATTGTAGCTAATAGTATCTTATGCCCACAACTGAGTAGGAATAAGATTTATGAAGCAAAAGCAATAATAAAAGTTCTGAATTTTCCACATTTCTAAAATGCATTGAGATCAACATTGGATTCCATTTACTAACATAACTGCAGCCCTAGTATATTTGACAACATCTTATTTGTTATACAGAGGAGGAAAGAAAAAAAAGGAATAAAAATAGAACTAACAAGTATGGTTTGTCATGAGTGACCAAATGTATGATTTCTATCCTAGCATTAAAAGTGAATACAGAGCTGTGACATGCGGATTGCATCTAATCTAAAAGCAGTGACTTATATAGCTGTGGGCATATTGTTAGAATTTGGCCTTCCATCACACCTCCTCTTTCCATTTTTTAAGTTCCAATCAAAAGGCTCATTGGTTTTGCTTGGTTATGGTAGGGAGGCTCCAATAAACAGTGAGGAAGGAAACATTCTCTTAAAAAAATAAATAATCAGCTAGTGCAGTACCATGTGATGAATGCTTAAAGTGTTAAGACCATCAGTTCTCTAATGAGCAATTCTGTAAATATTACTTGGTCACTAAAATCAACGGGAGCGTTCAAATGAGTAAAATTTTTGTTTGAGTCCCAGGTTTGAGCTTGCCATCAAGATTATTTTCTTACCAGCTATTCAGTAGCACTCATTGATTTCACCCATGGAGTTGTTTGCAGAAGTAACGCTGCTACTTCCAAGTTTGGTGTACCCAGGTACAGTATTTTACAAGAACATATAAATCAGCAGCCTCTGCTCAGATGAGTTTATGATGATTAGACTGAGAGTGAAGTATCTTAGTGAGGGGAAAAAATAATTGTTTAGCAGAAGCAACAGGGAGGAATCTGAGCAATGTTTTTGGTAGGAAAGCAGCATTATGTAGGTCTCTGTCAGCCTTGCTTTTTCGTTGCACCAAAACTTTTAAAACCCGTACCTCAAGATCTCCAAGTGTTTCACTAAGCTCTAAAGATTTCAAAGACATCCTTTTAAGCATTGCATGATTCCAAACAGAGGGGTTCTTCCTTGCAGGCATACATGGTATAAAAAAGGATTGTCTCATGGCTAATATCTGTGGTTTTCACCTTGCCTTGAGATATCACATACATGAGACCAAACTAGTTATGGAAAATTCCCAAGAAGTTGCAGTTACGTGGCTTCCACCTAAGCTGGTATAAATGACTTTAAAAGGTGTTGCAAAATCACACCACTCTTCATTCTGTTTTCAACCTTGGAATATTATTTATCCTGACACAAAAATAATTTCATTTTTCTAGTTCTTTCTCCTTCTTTTATAAGTTCCCTTATAAAATCGTGACTACAAAGTAGTATTTTATTATACACTTGGTGTTATTTATCCTTACAATATGTTATTTTCCTACTAATGTACCTGCTCTTGCTGATCTGGCCAAACAAGTGATGCAGGCCATGGGCAGAAATAATTTTTCTAATGTGGAAAGAGTGAGTAATTGTTTTTTGCTCTGTCTTATAAGTGGTGACGCAGGTCCAATTCTCTCATAGAAGTGTTATGAAGTTTATTCTTGTAGGAGTGCTCGGATAGTCATATCTTACCAGTTCAGGAAGCACGGATGAAAAAATGTTTAAATTGAAGCCACTGAATGCTGGAAAATGATCTCAGAGGCAGGATACTGGTATCAGATGGATAAAAAGTATTATCCAGTGCAACAATTTTTATCTGTCTCTGCTCTGTTGCACAAAATAGCAAAAAAGCTAGATCATAAAATCCATACAGGACATTCTCCTGTCTTTTTATTTACTCTATAAAGTGATTTTTGCACATATGATACTAATATTATGAAATGACTCACCGGTGAATGGGCAACATAATTTTCAAATCAGCATCATTCTTAAAAATCACAGTAATACAAAAAATAGACATCATTGTTGCAAGGGATGAGTGAGAAAAATAAATGCTACACATATAGCTGTTTAGAATTATAGGAGGTTGTTTGACATGATAGATACTGTGCTTACTATGAAGAAAATAGCTTTTTTAATTCATAGGCATCTAGTAGGAAAACTGACTAAAATGACTGAAAGAATAAGAGTAAAATTTATCTCACTCCTCCTGAAGTCTCTCAGTGTAGTGATTTGGATTATATCCTGTGTATATTGCATGATAATCAGATTTCTCTTTATTTATTCATACGCTATACAAAGCTTCAGAATTCAAAAAAAGGTATGCTTAGCTTTAAGAATATAGTCTTCTAGTAAAGCAGCAGCTACGCTAAGCCATTTACTGGCATTGTTACTAAGGAGGAGATCCATTACCTTTTTATAGAGAGAAATCATAAGTCCATACTTCACACTGCTGGGAAGGCATAACCAATAAACTAGATAGGAAATCATTCAAAATTACATGAAGGAAAATAATTGTATGATCACTACAAAACCTTGAAGAGACTGAGAGTTACACTTGTAAAAATTACAATGAGTGTACATCCTTTACAAATGTCTTGTAAAAGGAAAGGTTTATTATCTTTGTTGTAATTTGAGCACCTCATTTTTCTGGTGATCATTTGAAAATGTTCTGCTTGTAGAAAACTCTGCTCGTAGGGAAAGTTCTATTTATTGTATTTATTTATTTATTTTTGAGCTTGGGGGAAATGATAGATGATCTTCACATTTTTGACAGGGACACAGGAAAAATGGGACAACAAAAATTGGGAAATTGCTGTTTATTGATAAAATATCTCATATTTACACCCCACTTTATTCTTTCAGAAAATAATGAAAGAGAGAAATGTGTTTACATACACTGCTCTCATCCATTTCTTATAAAGCTCAACAGCTGTTGAGTACTACACAGCTATTGTGCTCCAGTCAGGGGCAGGAAATAAATGTTTTGACTGAATCTTCCAAATGCCTTTAGTTAATCAAATTATGCATAACGGAGATTTAATATGGACAGGACTGTAACTCCTGTTTGTGCTAAAAATTCAGAAAATTCTTTCACAGCTTCAAGAGGGTAGAACTGTGTCCTTATGTTTCAGTCAAGACGACACACAGCTATGAGACAGGTTCATGGCCAGTTTCCATCTTACTGCTTGGCCTGCCGTTGCCGTTCTAGCTATGAGACATTCATAGAAGGAAAATGAATATCTGCAGCTGAAAGGAGCAGGACACTTCTGGAGAAAAAAGGGAAACAGTTGCTCTCTGTATTAATTTACTTACACCAATAATTTTCTCCTCTATTTGTGTGCAGGTTGCCCATTATTGTCAGTGGGTACTCCATAGAATATGCTTTTGGTGTCTATCATGCTTTTCCAGTCACAAAACCTACATGTGCATAACAGGGCTTAGAGATAGTATTTATAATATTCGCAGTTCTTACCGTTTTCAAAGAATATTCAGAAAAATTGTTTATTTACATGTTCAAATGTAATTTGCCTACTTAATAAAGTAATTGTGGGTAAGTTTCAGAGTGGAAGTTCTAGCTTTGGAGTTGGGTAAGAACTTAACATCCTCTCTTTGAAAACGTGAAAGGAATTTGCATACGGTAGCTAAAGTTCATATATAAATATCCTCTTTGTAGATGAGTTAACCAAACAGTAGGATCCAGGGGTCCTGTTCTTTCTCAAAGACTAATGCACTTGCCCTCATTTTAACCTCACAATGCTCTAAACTAAGACTACTGAAGTCAATAGCACTGAAGTCAATAGCTACAATGAATTGCACTGAGGTCAATGGCATTATGCTGCTGTAAAATTGGCATAATCAGGAGTAGAATCTGTGTCAGTATCTTTAACTGTCAGCTGTCTCTTTTCTTCTACCTACTTCAATTGCCAATGACGACGTGAGACTTATACTCCCAGGAAAAAACATCTAGCACAGATGGGGACAAAGGAAAGCTGGAAGGAGAAATGTTACAGTCAGGGTTATAAATCTCTGCGGAGACAGGTAAATAATAAGATGATCTACCAGAGGGGCGATCATAAGTCAATAATGAAACTTTTGTGAAGCTGTGTAGACTGTGTATATTAATTAACTGCTGGAGACATTGTATGATGGGATTTCCAATTGTGATTTTATAAATATGCATGGGTGCTTTCACTCTTCTATGACCAGGATACCTCCCTGAGCAAATTTTCCTTTAAATTGCAGCAATTCTAATCTGCAAAAATAAAGAATGAAAATCCAGAAAACAGGAATACACAAATCTCAAGATATACAAGTCATATTCTGACAGAGTTTACAAGTAAATAGGCTCCAGAAAATAACTTTTTTAAAATATAAAAGTAAGAGGCAAGACAAGAGAGAAAAAAAAACACAACAAAGTTATAATCACTTATGTGAAGAGGATGGTTTGAAAAAAGTCATTCCGGGCAGCTTACTTTGGCAAATGCCATATGTCTACAATATGGCTGCTGAGTAGGGGCATCTCCACATGATCGAAGGGCAACCAAAGGCTACTGGTTACATTAGAAATATTAATGCTTTACAGCACTATGATGATAATGTTTTCTCCATCTCCTTCTAATCCCCCAACTCTGGTATCCTTAACACATTTCTCCAGCCATTGCGGATATGCTGGTGGTTTTTAAGATTTTAATGGGTACACTGCAAGACTTGCAGGGGGCAAGTCACTATGTCATGTTTTTTCTTGTGAAGGCTTTTATGGTGACTGAGCTGATGCTGTGAGGAAGCCTCGGATCTGGTATATGGATGAGACAACACAAACTTTAGTGGAGTCAGAGTTAAGTAGCTGATGGTCTGACCTTATCTGCAAACAAAAGGCACATAAAGATCATAATGTCTTTACTACTCTGGACCTTTAATAGACTTTCCCATCACTATATACTGGGAGCATTAGCAGTTTTTGTCGTATATTATCATAAATTACAGTTAAGCAGGATAGACTTTCGCTATGAAAAGTATTAAGAGAAAAATTGCTCTAATTTGACAATAATTTCCATGATATAAAAAGAAGTATGTATGAAACTTTCAGAAAGTCTGTTCTCTGTGTGCAATTAAATTATTTATATGGTGTATAATTAATATGTTCGGTGATTTTGGTAAAGAGGCTTAGCTTTTAATCCTTCTCTAAAGATAAGAGATCACAGGAGTGAAATGCAAATTTGAGGTCTTATTTTATGTTTGCACAATAATATCAAGAACTTTTCACTGTGGATGAGTATTAAAAAAAAAAAAAAAAAAACAACAAGGAATCCAGAAATCCCCATAGTGTAATGATTACATTATCAATGCAAGCAAATTCCTCAGCAGAATGCTCAAAGAATTAGGCATAACAGCAGTTCAGTGCTGTCTGAATCCACAGTGTAGCAGATGAGGTGTTGAAATACTTTAGTTGAAACTGACAGAGTTGGAAGGGATCTCTAGAGATCATCTAGTCCAACTCCCCTGCTAAAGCAGGATTGCCCAGAGCGCATCACTCAGGACTGCATCCAGGTGAGTCTTGAAAATCTCCAGAGAAGGGGACTCCACACTCTCCCTGGGAAGCCTGTTCCAGGGCTCTGGCACCCTCACTGTAAAGAAGTTTTTCCTTGTATTTAAATGAAACTTCCTATATTCCAGCTTATACCCATTGTCCCTCATCCTGTCACTGGGAACCCCTGAAAAGAGTCCATCTCCATCCTCCTTCAACCCACCCTTCAGGTCTCCCCTCAGCCTTCTCTTCTCCAGGCTAAAGAGCTACACCTCTCTCAGCCTTTCCTCATCAGGGAGATGCTCCAATCCCTTAATCATCTTTGTTGCCCTTCGCTGGACTCTCTCCAGTAGTTCCCTGTCTCTCGTGAACTGGGGAGCCCAGAACTGGATGCAATATTCCAGTTGTGGCCTCACCAGTGCAGAGCAGAGGGGGAGAATGATCTCCCTCGACCTCCTGGCCACACAATTCCCTATGCAGCCCAGGATTCCATTGGCCCTCTTGGCAACAAGGGCACATTGCTGGCTCATCTACCAGGAGCCCCAGATCCTTCTCCTCAGAAGAGCTTTCCAGCAGGTCCATCCCTAACCTATATTGGTGCCCAGAATTATTCTTCCCCAGCTGCAGGACCCTACACTTGCTCTTGTTGAACCAACTAACTGTCCAGGTCACGCTGGATGGTGGCACAGCATTCTGGAGTGTCAGCCAGTCCTCCTAGTTTGTCATCATCAGCGAGCTTGCTGAGGATACACTCAGTTCCCTTGTCCAGGTCATTGATGAATATGTTTTACAAGACTGGACCAAGTATTGACCCTTGGGAGACACCACTGGTTTACAGGCCTCCCATAGGTAATTTGGATACCCAATAAGTGTAGTAAATAGATGCTCTAAATCCATTTATTTAAGGAAAAATCTTGCCAGTTTCCAAGGCTACAGAGGGCCCAAATACTGCTGAACTGCCAGTTTCATTGCACAAGGTTGGAGAGAGTGAAAGAGACAGACAAACAGACTCCTAAGTCTCTCATGGCCTGTGGCGTTGCACTCTGCATGAGAAGAAGTGTCACGACTGTGATCTGCAAAGTATGTGAAGCTACTGGTCATATATTCCAAACAATGCTGTGCATGCATCTTCCTGTGATGTATATATATGTCGCTCACTGTTACTGAAGCTCACAGCTTCATAGAGTAAATCAGTTTGTAGAAACAGTCAAGCTTCTCAGCGAATTAATGAAATCTGATTTCTTACTGATTCACTTACTATATCTCTCTACTTTCTTTTATCATAATCAAGCAGCTCTCTCCAAAGCTCCCTATAACCCTTTTTTTTTTTGCAACTATTTTTTTTGACAAGTATATTGTCTAAACTCTACCTCCCTACCCACCATCCGTTATGCAAGGGACCTGCTGATCACAAGTCAGGCTGGTGCTGAGAGGCTCCCTGGTAACTGTACACTGCCTGGGCAGGAGGAGAGCAAGCCAAAAAAAAAAAGAACAAATTCCTCTTACCCTAACTAGAGGGTGAACGTGGGTCCTACTGTTCCTGTTAGCTGCAAATTTTCACATAGCAGCTTAAGCTATGAGACCTCTGTATCTCTGTCAAATCTAGATGAGGTTGAACAAAAGTTGTTTGGCAGGGATTGACAGACGACTAATGTGCAGACAGTTGTCTAGCCTGTGTAAACCTCACTTTCTTAGGAAATGATTCTTAAAATGTCCCCAGGTTTTTACTGTCTAAAAAAAAACAACCTGTAATTCTCCCTCTGAAAAGTCTGGTTAAGTCTTGAACATGAAATAGGAGGAAAGTCATAGGAAAAGTATCTATTCTATGAGATTTCCAAAGCTGTTCTCCAAAGAAGTTTTGTTTGGATAACCCGAGGTTGTTTGGATAACCCCAGATGATCACTGGAACTTCAGTGAATTTGAAGATTACCCATCTTTGAAATTTTTTTTGTCTTTTGTGGAGGTGGGATTTGACAACATTTTTATAAAAACTCGCATAAGTTTGAGTTAGTTAATAGTATCTTTTACCCATCACCACTTTAGTATGAGGAAAACTGAGCAAGATGTGTTGTATATATTTGGTAAATACAAATCTGCAGCTACAGTCCATGCTCACCCCTTAACTTGTGTCATACACTAAAAAAATACTGTGTGGCCTATTCTGTGTTACTGTGACGATACTCAATACTATTCATTATGTTTTGTGTAAGATCCTGTGCAAAATAGCCAGGCATATTGTCATTGCAATCAAGTTCTGAAGCGTCCTGCTGAGGTTATATCCCACAGGTTAACATATCATTCATGTGATTTGACAACTGCAACCCTCATTCCACCAGTCTATGAATTAGTCACTCAGTGGCTGTATGCCACTAATTAAGACACAATGGGATGGAGTAAGAAGTTTAACAGCCAAAGATAATGGGAGCAACCAAGTTTTGGCCACATGATAGAATATTTACTCAGTTTGCATTAAGCTGTACATTATTAATATTTCTACTCTCTAAAAGATATATTTGCAATACTAAATGTATCTACATAAAACAAAAATATATCCCAACACAACAGCATAAAATGTTGAGAACAATGAATGCATGAATTACATGCATAGAGTTCACACTAATATTCTATTATCTGAAAATTGTTTTAAAATATTTAGGTGAAAAGTTACTACACTTCATCATTCTAGCAAACATACCTCCCCAAAGAGCTTCAATGAGGAACAAAAACAATCAGCTATGCACATTTTGGCAATATTTGTCTGAAGAGAGTTGAAACTTATTTTAGTTTCCATTGAAAAGATTTTAAATCTCCTGTGTTTACTTTGAGGTTGAGACTCAGACTTGAGAATACAAAGGAAACCTAAGCATTGGACGGGAAATATTTATTAATTTCAGGTCAAAACACAGTGGATTTTATTCAATCTTTTTGCTCATGCTCATTGAAATTATTCTTGAGGTTCTAGCAAATGCCATAACTTTCTACAATGCAGATCTCAGTCATTCGCTAAAAAGACTCTTGTGCAATGAGTAGCTGCACTAAACTAATTTTGGAGAATGTCTCAACTATGTGATTTTCATTCATTGCTTCTGTCTTTAAAAAAAAATCTGTCATAGTACTCTGAAAAACTATTGTGAAATTAAACCTTTTTCAATGATTTTGAAAATCAGAGAGGGAGAGATTATATTTTCAGCCTTACAAACACTGTTACTGTTGGAGTACAGTATGTCCTGCTTTAAACACAGTAAGATATCTTGTCCCAGTAAATGATATTTTATTTTGGCTATTCACATATCGTGAATAGCTCGACGTCTTTCACGAATACACAGCAGTTAGGTAGCTGCATGTTTCTGTTGAATTTCTGCACTGTGCAGACCAAAACCCATGACTTTTCTGGTACCCTCTCTTTACCTCCCCGTTTCAGCAAAGCTGCCAGATTCATAGTTCACTCCAAGTGCAAGAAAACAAATATCTGCTGTTCAAGATGACAGCGAATTCTGTCTGTTCCATTATCACACCATAGATTGTGTCTTCCTTAGGATGCCAGAAGAATGCCAATCATCATGAGAGCTGTTTTATATCCTTTGCTTTAGACAACTGACTTAAGAAACCAGTCTCTCTTACGTAAGAGCAGTTCTGGATAGTAATGTAACACAGTAAAATTAGTGTAAGAGGTTATTTTATCATAAATTTCACTCAAATCTCAACACTAAGAACAATTTTAAAAATTGAGAGCCTGAAAACCAGGTGAATTGTGCTTGATAAAAGATTTTTAAATATAGATTTCACATAGTTTTGCCAATACACTGGTTTTTAAAATTGTCCGGTTGATCTTCCCCACTTCCTTGCATCTAGTCTTTAGTACCATCTAACATCCAAAATACATTCAGTTGTACTTTAGAAAGACTGTGTACTTTTGATGTGAAAAGTTCTCATGAGGATCACAGAAGTGAAGTGCTGACAGACACCATCTTGTCAGATGTCATCTTGTCCATCTCCCTGGGCTGAGGTGCCATAACTACATTTACGCTATTGTGCAAGCTGTGCTTTAAAGCTTGTAGTCTGAGAGACTGGATAAAACACTTTGGTAACCTCTTTTAGTAGTTCACTAATCTTCTGTTGAGAAGGCTTTTTCTGGAATATTTCAAATATAAATTATTTCTGCTGTAAATGAAAAATTAAGATAAATTGATAAGTGCTTGACACAATCCCTAAAGATAGTGTCTCCTTATTCTATCATCAAAGTCATTAATGACATGTTGAGTAGAATAAAGGAAAGGACAGGCCTCTTTAGGGACCTCCATTTGAAATCCCACTTTACTAATGAACCAGTCATATCTACTCTAAGCTTTATTATTATCTTCTTCTTTTAGTTGTACACTTATATCATGGTAATTTCATACAAATCCAAGTTGTTTAAAAACATTACTAATGAAAAAAAAGGCAGTTTTGATTCTTCCTTCTTACCCAGTGTTGTGTCTATTGGTTACAGTGTCAGGAAGCAAGAGATTGGCTTGACATAATTAGTTCTTCATATATCTCAGCTGTTGTTATCACCTAATTATCTTCCAGCTACTTTGAATCAATTATTAAGAATCCATTCTTCACAGATAGTGAAGATTTTTAATTTTATTAAGCAAGTTTTACCAGATGTATATATTAGAGCACACAGCCTTTTGGAAATACATGCTACTTTGAAATTTGCATTACGCAGAACTACATCATTGTGTACAAAGAACACTGATAAAATAGGATAATTGTTGCAGCAGTTTAATGTGGTTTTTATTTTTATTTTTTTATTCTTAGGACTCCTGTTAGTACACTTCCTTTTAACAGGTGTTAATGTACTAGGCTTTCAGCAAAACCAAATAGAAAGGAATTTTTATTACTTTTATGGGATTATTGAAGACTTTTTTCTCATTTAAGAAATTACATTTTCTAGTCAATTAAAGTTATCATCAGTTTGTTACAAAACAATTCAGAATTGTGATGCCAAGCCAAAGGTTGCGTGAGTACGTGAGAGTTGTATTGTTCCTCCCACAGCATTTTGATTGCTTGTCAGCAAAGATGTATTCAGAAAGCATGGGAGCACAGTGAAGACCACAAGTAATGGTCATTTCTTGAAACACATAGGATTTCTTTCTTGATGATCCTCCCTTTTTTATTTTTCCTCTCTCACTATGTATCTTAAAGGGAGCTTTTGCTTACTGTAGGGGAATAGAACAGTGATCACCAAGTTCTATATCTCTCATTATCTTCACACTTATTGATGTGCTTCTCTTCTGTTCAGGCTCAAGGACATTTTCTCACTGTGTTCAAATGTCTTTCTAGTGGCTGATTACCTTGGCATTTTCCTGTTCTGCTCCTGGCAGGGTTTCAGTGTATGCTTTTGCAAGGATAAGTGAAGTTTCAATGAAGTTAAATGAAAAGAAACACAAGTTAATGAATTGTTCAGTTTTGGCTTTGTGGTCATCCAGTTGAGCATTAACATTCAAATGTTGTCTGGAATATTACAGAACAACTGAACTAAAATGATGCAAACAACTCCACCGGCTTGTCAGGTACAGCACTGAATTACTTTTATCTTCTGTATCTAATTTTGCACCCGTTCTACATTTCCTATATGGTAACTTATATCATAAATACAGGACAAAAAGAAGGTATAGAAATGAGTTTGAAGAATCTGTTACCCTTTTGAGGGCTTAGGAGGCCATGAGCATGGTCAGTCTAAGAACTACGTTTTAGAAGCACAGGAGCAGACAGATTTGTAAGTCAATCAAGCGGAGCAGAAGACCAGCTTGGCTGAACCGGGGACTCCTCATAGAGCTCAAGAGGAAAAAGAAACTGTATGATCTCTGGAAGCAAGGTCCTGTTTCACAGAAAGAGTGCGGAGCTGTGGTTTGTTTGTGCAGGAAGAAGACACGAAAGGCCAGAGCTCAATTTGAGTTGAAACTGGCCAGTGTTGTTTAAGATAACAAGAAGGGCTTTTTAAGCTATGTTACTAGCAAGAGGATGTCTAAAGAAAACATCAGACAGATACTTGTTGAAGACAGTCATCTGACTAATAAGGATGAAGAAAAAGCAGACTCATTCGATGTGTTTTTTGCCTCAGCCTTTAATAATACTGATAGACCTTTAGCTGCCCAGTCCCCTGAGTTTGGAGGACCATGAGCGTGGAAACAGTGAATTCTCATTTGTGGACACTGAAATTGTATCAGCTGAATGTTGACAAGTCCATGGGGTTTGATGGGATTGACCTCAGAATACTGAAGGACCAATCTGATGTTATGGCAGGACCCCTCACTGTCATCTACCAAAGGTCTTGTGAGTCTGGGGAGATCTCCGCTGACTGGAAGTATATAATGTTATTCCAGTCTGCAAAAAGGGCATGAGGGAAGACCCAGGGAACTACAGACCTGTAAGTCTAACCTCATTTCCCAGAAAAATTACAGAGAAGTTTGCTCAGTGGCTGGCAAGGGCTGTGTTTGCTATTTGCAATGATTTCAGCAGCGCTTTAGTGTAAGTAATCCCAACAGTGACCATCATATAAAAGTAGTGACAAGATCTCTTCAGCCTGTCTTAGAGAGCTCTGCTAGATGTCTAACTGAATTAGTAGTTCCAGATTTTAATACAAGGTTTTATCTGTTTAATTGTAACTAACTGGGATCTACATATACGCTGCATTTGTGTGTACACCAAATAATATCACAGACTGGATTTGTACTAATTTAATCACTGCATTTGGTGACTGCACTGGTACATATGGCTTCTTTCCTTTCTTGCTCATCCATTCCTAGTATCAATATGATTTGCTGCTGTCTCACAGTGCAAAGCTATTATTCTGCATTGAAGCTCCTGGATTTGATCTGTAATACATGTCTGTACATACCAGCGTTGTCTGTTACATAATCGCTCCAATTATTGGCATTGTCTTTGAAAAAAAATGTGGTTTTATTTTCAAATGTGAGCTATGTTAGCATAAGTAACATTTCTTTCTCTTAAAAAAAACATCAGGAAAATATGTGAACACTAGATAGAGAAATTCAACATATGGGATTGTGAAAGCATTTAAAATTAAGTCATAGACTCATAAAATCATAGAATACCAGGCTGGGAGGGACCTCAAGGATCATCTGGTCCAACCTTCCTTGGGAAATCACGGTCTAGACAAGACAGTTCAGCACCCTGTACAGCTGAATCTTAAAAGTGTCCAATGTTGGGGAATCCACCATTTCCCTGGGGAGATTATTCCAATGGCTGACAGTTCTCATCGTGAAAAATGTTCCTCTTGTGTCCAACTGCAATCTCCTCAGGACTAACTTGTACCCATTACCCCTCATGATTTCCGTGCGACTCCTTGTAAAAAGGGAATCTCTGTCGTCTTTGTAGCCACCTTTTAAATACTGGAACATAGTGATAAGGTCTACCCTAAGCCTTCTTTTCTCAAGGCTGAACAAACCCAGTTCTCTCAGCCTTTCCTCCTATGGCAGGCTTCCCAGTCCTTTGATCATCTTGGTGGCCCCTCTCTGGACCCTCTCCAGTTTGTCCACATCTGTTTTGTAATGAGGGGATCAAAACTGAACACAGCTGTGGCTGTGTTTCCACCTGTGAACTGAAAAGCACTCAGTAGAGTGAATAATGACTTCTTCGATCATGTCTTTGTTGATGGAACCCAGCATCCTGTTCACTCTTATTGAGCTGATTGTCCACCAGGATCTCCAGATTCCCTTCCACAGAGCTGCTCCTCAGCCAGGTAGATCCCAGTCTCTGCTGCACTCCTGGATTATGTTTTCCCAGGTGCAAGATCTTACCCTTATCCTGAGTGAGTCTGTATCAATGACTGCACGAGGGAATGTCAATAATTTTGACATTTGTAAGAAGTTCTCCATTATTTCCCCTTTTTTAAAAGGATACACTCATTTACCCAAATATGAAGAGGTAATGTCAATAATTTTGACATTTGTAAGAAGTTCTCCATTATTTCCCCTTTTTTAAAAGGATACACTCATTTACCCAAATATGAAGAGCCCTTTCTAATGGGTTCAGTTCCCTATGAAGAGTGTTTACACTTTTGTTAATGCAAAAATTAAAACAGTGGAATAATTCTAAGAATCTCCAGGGATGAGGTGGGTTCAGGCTCCAAAGCCACAATTTGCCTTCTAAAGCAATCATTTTCATCACCTGAATGCCACCCACTAACTTCATGTCAGAACGGCAACATTAGTCCTGGGCAACTAACCAGTAACAGAACTGCTCCATTTCACATTAAACTACCTTTTTTTCTTCTTTTTTTTTTTCCTTACAACCTATTGTTCTCAAAGGGTCATTTTATGAGCCTGGTCACTTAGGCAAATGCTCTATGGAGAACATTAAAGAGCACAAATTCAGGGAAAGGAGGAAATAATTTACTGGCAACCTGATGAGGCAGTAATTACAAGTATTTGAATGATAAATTAAGCTGTGGTAGCTGACCCACAACAACTTTGTAGCAAGATTAATGCTGGAAAAAGCTACAAAGGTAAGATACTATGGATACAAGATTCAAGGGAAAAATACTTCATATGCATCATGGGGAAACAAAATTTTCACCAGGGATTTGAAAAATGCATTATGTTTGCTTTGTATCAGAAATCCCTGTATTGTATACATGTATACCTCCTCACACTTTCTGGTATACTTTGTCAGCTAAGGATACCATAAATTGTCCTAAGCAATCTCCACAATTCCTCCAGGTAAACATCCCTGAATCCTGTTGCAGTAAGTGGTGACCAGAGCTACTACAGAAGATAAAGTTTAATGCCATATGAAGAGACAAGCCTTGAGATAGCATTATAAAGAGCTCATCTAAATGTAATAAGGTCACCATGATGGTCAAATCACTCAGGCTACAATTTTAAGCCAACAATTTGAAGTCCATCTTCAAGCACTTCAAAAGTGCCATGAATTTCCTCCAGCCTTTGATGTTTTCTGTCAGGATGAATGAAATGGAATATAAATACAACCAAGGGCTAATTTAGCTGCTTTTCTAGCAGACTTTGTAGTCACAACTGACAGCAGTAGGGACCATGTTATCCTATATAGTCCCTTTGAGCTTGCAACCATCACTCTTCCCAAGGCAGGATCTGGGGTGACAATGTCAGACCACAATCACTGCTGAGACCATTTATCCCTTAAGCCACAAATTCTTAAATCAGGCCTAGTGGACAGTCTCAAATAGGTATGTGCTCAAGAAAATCTTGACAATTAGCAAGCTTCAAACGCCACATCCTAAATAAGAAAAGCCAGATTTAGCCAGGACATAGGTATCTCTCAGATCACTTCCCATTTCCCCTCCTGAGTCAGTACTGCCTTCAAGGTAATTTAACTCACTGTCTTGTCTTCCCTGTTGATAAAAAAATAATCTCTTCCTCTGAGACACCTAATGGATGATCCCTTGAAATACATGCCTAAATAATTATCTGTCTAGGAGACTCTTTTATACGGTGAGTCATCATTCACTGTCACTATAAAGGGCTTGTTCTAATTTTGAGACCCTCATTAGAATTAAAATATCAAACAAAGTATCTGCCTTTGAGAGCTAGTCCACCAGAATTGCAGCAGTAATTCTGTACAGCAAGGAGAAAACAAAAACAAGTGTTCTGAAGCCACAGATCTAGAACATCCAAAATTTTCAGCACAGAGAAAAGTCAAAGTTCAAGGCACAGAACATTTGAGTTCAACCCTCTTGCAAGAATTTTCTCTTACTAATTGTCTTGTAAGCAGATGAGAAAAATGTTGAGCAAGGCAAAGATGCAAAATATTATACTCCAGTGCAAACCTCAACAGTACCTCCAGGGAAGGAACAAAATATAAGTAACTAGATATATAAAGCAATAGTTTTTCTTTTTTATTATTGTTGTGGAAGAGGAGGTAGGTTTGGGATTACAGGAGCTCTTAGAGGATACTTTATGGGTTCCTGTGCAGACTAGCATGGTAGAGAAAAGGTGGAAAACAATCTAACAAGAACGTTGAGTGATTTCCAGCTTCCACAGACAGCTAAAGTCAGCTTCTCACACTCCTTATTCTAGCAGTCTTTGTATTGGACTTCTTTTAGAAGACATAAATGTAGCTGGCTAAAATTAGAAAAATACTGCTTGCAACAAGAGAAAACGGAGCTTGGTATGAGATTAGACTCTGGAAGTCAAAGTCAGAATAGGGTCAGGGGAAGCAAACTACACACTCTTAATGGAATGGAATCTCTGTAGGAGAAAATTGCTATTTGTGCTTAATCCCAGTCATTACGGAGCAATGTTTGATTGGCGGGATTTGTTTAAACCATATATCAGAACAATTCTTTGAAAGAAAATTTGGCTTTTGACTCAAAAAAGTCAAAATGAAATGTGTGCTGAAAATTGTCCACCAGGAGCTGTTGGACAACTGGAAATGTGTGCTGAAAAGCTTTTGGAGCACAAACATCAGTCTGTAGATGAGAATAATTGTTACTTCGTAAAGTTACGCAAATCAGGGCTTTTCCTAAGAATATAAGGGAGCAATGCAGAGGAAGGTTAGGGTTCAACTGAAAATGTTGAATGTGTGGGTTTCCTGCTTACACAGCAATCACAAAAAAAGAAATTACGCAAGCATGCTTCTGAAAGTCAGTTTATACTAAATATATGCAAGCTGCATAACCTATTTTATATTTATACTGCTGTTCTCATTGACTGGATTAATTGGTCACACAGAGCACAGCTGCTCCTGCCACAGAGGTGTATGTGATAGCAGGCAGAACCTCCCTGCCACTGTGAGGAGAAGAACCACCAGTTCTTGTTGGCTTTAGACACAGGTGACATCAGCAGCACTTGGTGGTGATTTTCTGCCCAGTTCTCACTGTTTAATGCCAGGGTGAGAAACCTTCCTGCTTCATGTCTATTACACCAAGTTAGCTGCTACTTGGCAGGGTACCCAGTGTTCCATCACCAGTTGATGGTATATCAATAAAAGAACAAAAAAGAATAACTCCTACACCTAAAACTATCACACTTCAATCCTTATCTCATGTCTCTGTGCAGTACTTTGATTTGAGGCTTGGCAGCCTTTGTTTCAGTGTCCCACACCTGTAATTCTCCCTCCATATTACTTCCCTGATTACCTCATCATCTTCCTCTGCTGTAATCATCTTCTTTCCATCTCCAGAATAGATTCATGTGTATCAATAGTTAGTTAAATCAATACAGGAACAATTGCTAAGAAATATAGAGGTTGGTTCCTGGAAAATATAGATGTGTCTTTACTGTCTTACACCTGCTCTTACCATATCCCTGATCCCTCTTTACATTTAAACAGCCTGTGGCCACCATACATACAGACAGCAAAAAAATATATTAAAGGTTTTAATAAGTAGAAGGAATTTGGGTAACCACCCATAGATTGGGATTGCACTGCAGTGAATGACTGTCTCCTCTGTATTATACTGCAGATACTGATATAGCTCTACCATGGCTTTGCTGAAAGAAAGAAGCCCCTTTTTTAACTGTATGAGATTTAGGGCATATCCATGTATTGCCAATTCTGTACCTGCTCCCAGCTCTGCTATAGCAGCAGCAGCTCAGTAGTTTCCAATATACTGCCAAAACAACTTCTCACAGTTCCTGACTTTTTCCTTCCCATCAAGAAACCTGCTCTCTGCTTTGACCACAAGTACAGGAAAAGATGGGCCTATCACATCCGTTCTAGAAACAGTTAGCTGTGGTGTGGAGAACTCCAGGGCTTCAGCACCCAGGGAACAAATGAGCTGGTACTTTTCTTACACACCTTGCCTGTGCCAAAGCCTGGAAAGATGCGCTGGTGGCTGCTGTCAGCAGTGGAAGGCTCAGGGTATGCAGAGGGATGCTGTTCTTGCTGGCTTCCCCATCCCACTCCTCATCCCCAACCCTCCCTGTTCCTCTGCAAGCTCCTGCACTGGAACTCCCATTTCAGAAACCCACTCAGCCCATCAATTCCAGCTTGTGACAGCAGCCATCAGGCCCTCATCACCAGGGCACAATGTTCAGCTTGGCCTGTCCTACTGAGCTGGTCTGCCATGGGCATGATGCTGGGGCTATGGGTTTCCTCCCCACCCTGAAGGGCACAGGCTGTACAGTGAGTGACTCTACATGAGGTACTTTCCTCAAGAAAGTTCATTATGTGACATTTTACCCTGGCAGCAATTATCATTCCTTGATACATCAACACTTGCCTGTTGCATAAACACTCTCCCTGCACGTTGCATGTGGAACTACCCCCGCTGTGCCTGGTAACACAGCTGCGATGTCAACCTTAGGGAGTACCTTCTCTGGAATTGCTGTGGGTCACTGTATTCCAGCAAGAACACAACGCCTTTGCCTAGGGCTCATCATTATTTACGTTGTATTATGAGTGAGACATCTGCTCTACAGTAACTGGTCTTCTGTGTCAATTGTCCCAATGGGACAGTATTATCTTTTATACATATACATATATGTATATAATATATTTCTATTATATAAGAAAGTAGCCAATATTAGCTAAGATTCTTAGATTTACATGGAGATTATCAATTCTAATGATCCATCAGAGAATGTGTTATTGCTCTAATGATAAATATTGTAGAGATCAAGAAATCACAGACTTGTCAGAGTTGGAAGGGACCTCTAGAGATCATCCTGTCCAACTCCCCTGCCAAAGCAGGATTGCCCAGAGCACATCACTCAGCACTGCATCCAGGTAGGGCTTGAAGGTCTCCAGACCCTCCCTGGGCAGCCTGTTCCAGTGCTCTGTCTCTCTCAGATAGCTGTAAGTTTGTCTTGCGTAATATTTACTTCAATGAGCACATGATGCCACCAGCATCTTTGAGTCATTTTATGATATTTCTTTTGCTGGGCTCCTTTCGAAGGCTTCCATACTATCTTAAATTAACAACATAACTCCTAAAATATTTTTATTACAAACCAGACTAATGTGACATCCAGCTATCTCTGATTGTTATTCCACTGTGCAAGTTGCCAGCTCTGCTGAAAGGTTTGTGAAGTTTCAGTGACTTGTGAGTCAGCCTGTAACATTTGTGGGTTGATGTGGAAGCTGTGCCCAATCAACAATGAATGTGAATGCACAGCTTTGGGCAAAATGTGGGTACGTAAGTGTATCTGCATCGACATTGAAGAAAAATGTCCACTTTAGTCCCTTATAAAGTGAGTTTGTTACAGCTGAAATACACAGCTATAAAAATGATGAGAAATCGCTTTTTCTTTGAATAAATTAAGAGTGAAAATAAACATTATGTTTCTGTATTCTAGGTTGGATTCGTTTTCTCCTGTTATACTTCATCTATACTCAATCCTGCCTAGCAACGAAGTGGCAAGCAGAGTGCCATCTCGTGGATAAAGAACACCTTGTACTCGCCATCTCGTGGATGAAGACCTGTACTCATAATAAAACATGGACTCGGCTTTTCTCCAGTGGTTTGAATGGAATCACGCTGTACAAGTATGACCCAGTATGGCAAGCTGCATGCACAAGCATTTGGTGGGTTTTGACACTCCTTCCCTCCTGATACACAGCAACAACCCTACTGGGAGTGTACCAAGGGCAGGTAGAACCCATATTATTTTGAATTATGCTGGTGGTAATACGTAGTAGATATTCACTTTGTTGGTTTATTAATAGAGAACAACTTCCCATAGTGGAAAATGTACCATTTTTATCATGGTATGTTAATTAAAATATTTTGGATGCCAGTAAAGACCAGGCACAGCTTATATTTAGAGAGAGTCTTAATGATTAAGAACATTCCTGTTTTAATCCAATTTTGGAATAGACAAAATCGGTAATGCCTGCCTATTAATAGCTGATAACAAATTTAAGGCATGCTTCTGTGCAATCTGTCCATAAATTAATTTTTAAAAAAGAGATTAATTTCCATACCGTAACATTCAATACACTCTATCTGTAGAATCCCAAACACACACATAGATTTCTCTGTTCCCTCTGAACATCGGCCAGTTCCAGTAAATGGCTAAACTACAAAATGAAATCTGATCCTCTGCTCAGATTTTGTCTGTGGTTGCACCATTTATCAGCACTGTATGTCAGGGCATCCAATCATAGGATAGTTTGGGTTGGAAGGGACCTTTAAACGTCACCTAGTCCAACCTCTCCTGCAATGAGCAGGGTCATCTTCAATTGGATTAGGTTGCTCAGAGCTCCATCCAACCTGACCTTGAATGTTTCCAGGGATAGGGCATTTACTACCTCCCTGGGTAACGTGGGCAAGTGTTTCACCACCCCCATTGTGAAAAGTTTCTTGTTTATACCGAGTCTAGATCTATCATTTTTTTAGTTTAAAACCATTACCATTTGTCTTAGTGCAAGAGTCCCTGTTAAAAAATTTGTCCCCATCTTTCTTGTAAGCCCCCTGTAAGCACTGAAAGGCAACAATAAGGTCTCCCCAGAGCCTTCTCTTCTCCAGGCTGAGTAACCCTGCAGGACTTGCCCTTGTTGGAGCCATGCTGGCCGTCTCAAATCACTTCCCTGTCCTCCACATTCCTCAACATAGCTTCTAGGAGGATCTGCTCCATGATCTTCTCAGGCACAGAGGTGAGGCTGACAGATCAGTTGTTCCCAGGGTTCTTTTTTGATCACCCTTGGACTATATGTTGTGGCTTCATCACCACTCACATGGGAAAGCACTAATGGGTAAAAGCCCAAAGGCCGTACCAGGCTAGGAAGTTTCCTAGTGATGTTCTTAACCTGGGTCCCATGGAAGCCGCAGATTTCCCTAGGAGGAGGGTCTGTACAGCCTATTAGGCATTCTGTTCTCCTCAGAAGGGAGTTGTCTACAACTATAACCTGTCTTTTTTTCCTCGTGGAGGTGGTTGTGATACAAGGGGTAGGCTTTTCTGACCTTTGCATCGCCTCTGGTGAAGATGGACCATCACCCACATCATCCATTGACTGACCTTCCACATTCAGAGGCTCATACCTGTCGTATGACGAGACAAGGGAAGGAGAGATAGGCAAGGAGGGAGTCCATCTGCTCCCCTGAGTGTGGACTTGCCTCCATTCACTCCTTCCCAAAGGAGAAGAAAGATCCCAAAACATGATCACCCAAAGGTACAAAACCAACCCAGAACAGATGTACACATAGAGTTGCATGCATTTCTCTTAAATTATAGCACATGATACGGAGCTTATGTTGGCTTTGGGATTTTATTGTGGGGTTTTGCTGGCTGAGGAAAGACAGGCAGCACCTGATCAAGCATAAAGCTAAAGCGGCACAGGTAGTTAGTGCCTGAAGAGTCACCATGAGGTTTAATGCTAACATGATCTGCCAACACAATGCTAACAGAAATGTCCTGAACTTGAACTAGGAAAGGGAGCTAAACATTCTGCATAGAGGGAACTGCACTTTGCATCCTGTGGCTGCAGTGTTTCTCATCTAATACTTGAAGCTCTGAGGCTGTACTATGGCCTAAGCAGCACCTCAATTTGCCATTTCACATGCGCAGCCTCTGCAAAACTGGTCGAATTTTCCTGTCACTCAGTTCTGTCCCTTTGCATCAGTTGGGCTAATAAAACTGTTTGGCCCTGCGTAGTAAAGCCAGCTGGGGGAGCGATCCAGGCTAAAAATCCTGAACCCTTTGTGTCTGCCCATGTGTGTGAGTAGCCGTGTGTACACGCATGCTTGTGCTCCAGCCTGAAGCAGGGAGGATAAGGAAATTGCTCCTTTTGAGGCCTGTTGGCTCACCTGTGTCATCTGACTGCGCTCTGAGTTGCCATACAGACCCGACAAATTCATCTTGACGTCTTTTGGCTTAAACTGTTGCGGAGCGAAGGACAATCAGACTGATTAGTGACAAATAAGGGCACCGCAGTTTAGCCCACTGAAATTCTCAGGTTCCTAACAACGCTTTCAAGAAACTAATTTCATTACGAAACAAATTGTAGTGTAAACGAAGCAGAGTAGCCTAACTTACTAAACCAATCCAGGTGCTTTGTTCCCAGTTTAGAAGAATGTCAAGTGAAAATCGAAAAAGTACTGCGCAGCTTTATGTTTTACACCTTTTCCATCACTTTATGCTGCAAAACATTCCGCTGATTCACTGAGGAATGAAACATTGCGCTCACTCAGAGTCAGGCCAGCCCTTCTCTTGGCTAGTAGTAAGGGTAGCCTTGCCAGCCTGCTCATGGGGAGTGCTATCTTTACACTTACAGGGCGGGTGGAATTATTTTTATGTTCTCCTATTCCACTCTAGACAAGGGCGTGGATCCAAGCAAAGCTACAAGAACTAAAATCCCCGTGCCAGGTCTCAAAGCTCTTTCAAGGGCAAATGTCTAGCTCACAACAAGCACTGGGGGGCTGGGAGCTGTTTGGTTTAGGTACGTAGAGCCAGCCAGTTCCTGCTTAAAAACTGACTTCAGCAAAGCCTGCTTTCCCCTGCTGTTCATGGACAACCCAGAAAAGCTGCTCTCTTTGTAACTGGCTTGATAGGTAGCCCTTCATCCTCTTCCTCATGCCTAATCACCTTTCAGCTCTGGACTCTAGGCCATGGTGCCTTAGCTCCAGTTTCCAGTTCTGTCCCTGGAGTGGGCTGTTGTTTATTTGTTGGAATGTCCCTGTAATTTAAAGTCGATTAGCTGCAGGGCCATCAATCAGCAACAGAACCGTGGTGTTCTCTGTCCCAGAACCTGAATCTTGACTAAGGACACTCTGCAAGACCTAGAAAAATTAAAAAGTTGATTCTTATCAGATGGACCCACAAAAAATTACCAAGCATGGAATAACATCTGAGGGACGTACACTTGAAAAATAGGCTGTGGGTAATTGTGTTCATGAATGAAACATTACAGATAGAGTAAGTTGCAAATAGTAGCTTTTCTCTCTTCTTAATAATAGGCAAGCTTTCTACTTCCATTTACATCATGTGTGTTGCATTCTTTCAGATGATCATTAATTTGTTTTTGCTGAGAACCAAATTTAGGTCAACATATACTCTTAAATCAAACACAGAGCTCTTCTAACAGTTCCATATAGCAGCACCAGGAAGCTGCTTAGCATATTTCTGGTTCCTCCAGACCTGTTAACAAGTCATTCTATATAAAGGACAGTAATAATAGTTCCTTGGTGGATTTCAAAAACTGAGTATACAAAACCGTAAGAAAGTTTGTGGGACCTCCTAGACATATGTGGTGTGTTGTCTCACTTATGCAATTGTGTGAAAAGTAGTGAATCAGACAAGATCTGTCAACAATTATTCATCAAATGCCTGATTTGTTAAATATTGCATACAGAGTGCCTGCTGAATAATAAGTAGCAAATTCTGGAACTTGCCTCAGTGTAATTCGGAGCTCCTCTCGATTAGATATTAATGTCTGGACTTTCAAGTATATTAGAACAAGTTATTATTTTAATTTCATTGCTGCCTTCTTACAAGTTCCTATCTAATTAAAAATGATTGTGCTATTTGGAAAGTTCTCGATTTTTTACCCCATGGAGCAGCCTAGAAGTAATGCTGGCTGTCTTAGCAGATCAGTCATTTGTTTTGATAACTCAGGTGATTAGGACGTTGAAACCCTGCTACCCTATTCCAGATTCAGAACTGTTGAAACAAAATGCACAATGTATTAAAAAGCTCTTTAGAAAATATTGATGTTTTAACCATTCCTCAGTTTGTCAGTTCTGGTAGAAGAAACAATGAAAATAGCCAAGAAATGTTCTTCCCTAGTGAAATTACAGAAGAAAACACTTTTCACCAATGAATCAATTTCCCTTCCCTGATGTAACAAAGTATGGGTTTGATCCAGCTCCTACTACATGGGACAGAGCAAAAGCACAGACTGCAACAGGCATTCTGAAGGCATATTCCTTCATGGGAATTAATGCATGAGTTAAATAGGCACTAATGTTTTCCAAATCACTGAAGGTGCATTTTCAGAAGAGACATTTTTACAAGTCAAAATCTTCCTGAAGCATTTTGGGGCAGAGGTTAATGCCTAGGTTCCCAAATAGGGGTGGCTGACACTAACAGAGATTTTCCAGACTTCCAACTCCACTTTCTCTAGAAGGCAGAGAAAACGGTACAGGGTTAATGACAATCAAACCTGGAGCAGCTCTGAGGGCTCTTCAGCTGGAATGGGTAGATGTTTGCATTGACTTCATCTGACTCCCAGCACAATTCCTCTGTTTCTCAGAGATGACAGGATAAACTGCTTGCAGATAACTATCTTTCCCCAGCACTTGGAAGTCCGGCATGTTCTGTTCCATTTTCGCAGGCAATGAGAAGGTGTTTACAAATAGCACAGCTTTACATTAGTTGAATTTCTTGTCTGCAATAGTTTTGTAGATGCAATTTTAACTAAGAGATTGTTGGGTTTTTTCAAACTGATTCTTGTACATATATTTCCTCTCTTGTCCTCTAAAATAACCAAAACCATGCCCACTAAACAAAGAAAAAAAAAAAAGAAAAACAAAACACAAAGCAGAATTAATGATTTAAAGTGGAGCTAGAAAGGAGATGGGAAATGGAATACTAATGTTAAGTACCTCCTGCCTTTAGGAGGAGCTTAAGAGATACTGGGATGCAAACCTGGCCATAAATCTGTGTTGATTGATCCTGCACACCAATTGGGAGCAAACCCAACCCTCTGGAAGCAGAGAGCTTTTATTTAGTTTGATCTAAGAGTGCAATGTTGAGTTCCTCTCCTGTGGTGTTCAAGTGTCAGGTAAGGGATTCAGTAGCAGATGCAAAACTGGAGCAGCTCTGCCTATACCAGGAGCAAAACTTGCTTCCTCACCCCATCACCTCCTACGCACCTGGATGCCTTGCACATGGAATATGTATCACACACGTGCCAGCTCTGTACACTGGCAAGGCACATCCACTTGCTGTCTGCTCATTGCCTAATT
Source organism: Nycticryphes semicollaris (assembly GCA_013400055.1). NCBI lineage: Eukaryota > Metazoa > Chordata > Aves > Charadriiformes > Rostratulidae > Nycticryphes > Nycticryphes semicollaris. The sequence goes on along the minus strand of VXBJ01000893.1, from coordinate 517,467 downwards.
CAGGTCACAGGAAGAACCTCAGGGCCACCCCTGTGTGGTGATATCCAGATACCCACTATGTTTTTCACAAACATGCAACGCTTCAGGGCATTTTCCGGACTGCTGCAGTACTTCTTGAAGGGTAAGTTAATTTCTGCAGTGTGAAAAACTTTTTGTTTTTAAGGAGCCAGTAAGTGAACAGTAACTCACCAAAGAAATCACTGCTTGCCCTTTCTCAAAACCCAATTTTGCTAGCATTCATTGCTGTGAAAATACTGATTTCAAGATGCAAAACTAGCCTTTGTGTACATTAATATGGGCTTTCTCTGTGCATCCAAATAGATCTCTGGCAGCTTGACTGGGGCACTGTAATTGTCTTTGATTAACCTAGACATAATGATAGGAAGCTGCAAGATTGTAATGGAGATGAGAATTGTGCTTAACAAATGGTCTTATCAAGTGTTAGTCTGTATATCTGGCTGCTTCACTCTTCGGAAAAACAGTCTGGAGAGAATACAAGAGAAGTGTCGAAATGAAACCTAAGGAATGTAAGCTCAGAGTACTTCAGAGATGCAGTGAACCATAATGTTCTTCAAACCATAGGCCATATTCTCTCACTGCACACGTGTTTTGATGGTTCTGATTTACAAATTGTTTGGAAAAGGAGAGGATTAAAGTCCCTGTTATTTGTCACTTGAAACCTTCAAAGTAGTTCACAAAGAAAAGTGATGTGATTTTCTAGTCAGACAGACCAGCATAAAGGCAGCCGTGTGCAGCCCTGTAGCAAGAACTGTGGCTTGAACAGAACATTGATAGCCAGGAATTTCAGAACTGAAATCCTTGATCAGATTATACCACCATATCCAGTGTTTATTTATACAAATAAAGCAATTTAGGCAAGAAAACACATACCTGTTTCTCATTAATTTTAATGAAATTACACACCTGAGTAAGAGTTAAGAAACTAGAGACACCTGCAGATCAGACTCTGTTTCTAAGATCCTTGCATTAAGATGGTCCTTACTCCTGATTTTAAAAAATGGGTTCCTCAGTTTTTCCTTCTGACAAGCGGTAATAGAGAACTGTGATGATTCATAAAACGTGTTATAAAGAACACTATCAGCTGAGATGAACACTATATCATGCATAATATTAATTGTCAGAGTAAGTGGAAGTGTTTTCTAAGTTTTAAATTTCAGCTATGAACTTTAGCAAGTTTTTGAACGTTAATGATTGGGCGGGGGGGGGGAAACGGTATTCCGTGGAAAACTGTCAACGTGTCTTCTGAATTTGGTTTGCTTGCTTGTTCCAGTTTAGGGGGGGAAACGGTATTCCGTGGAAAACTGTCAACGTGTCTTCTGAATTTGGTTTGCTTGCTTGTTCCAGTTTATGCTTGTCCATTTGCTTTCTTACTTCTTTTCAGATGCAGAAAGTTTTTAGAATGTATAAAGCCAGCAAAAGGTTTAACTTTTCTTTTATACATGGTAGCTCTGTTCTACTTTGGTCTGGAGAAAGGATCTAAGAACCACGTCTTCATTCTTTGTAAAAGAACTGTCTTGTGATGCTACCACTATGTAACAGTCACAGTATAAATGTTTTGGGGTAGGTTTCCTTACTCTGTTCTCCTATACTTCATATCTGACATTTTTACCTTTGGATTATCAGCTCTGTTTAACATTAAGTATTGCTGAAAATGAGTGCTGCAAAATAACATTAGTTTTAAATATACCTATTTTAATTAAAAATAAATCATCAGGGAAATATAAAATAATGATTAAATATTGCATAGGGATTTTTCATATAACGGAGATGTCAATTCATCAAAGAAATCCAAAGCTGACAGAAGTTGTCAGAACAAAGGCCACAAAATTCAGGTGTTATCCTCTATGATGCATTTGGGGAACACTGACTCTCAACTCTGCCTACAGTAATAACACTGGGTTTGGTAGGTTCAGGAATGTCCACATTCTAACACCTATTCAGTAAACCTCTAGAAGTGAAATTGTCTTCTTCTGTGATTTAGAAAATAAACGCATGAACAAAAACATAAATAGAAGATAAGATGCTAATGACATATGGCCTTAAGGCCTGTACTAAGCAGAACTAAGTTACTAAGCAAGTGAGTAACTACTTCCAAAAACTGTATAATAAATAATCTGACTGAGCATTATGAATTTGACTTCATTGTTTTATAGGCTGGCTCCTAAATTGCACTTTTTGATGCCCAACTGTATTTGGGTGCAGGTAGAGAAATGCTACTAAGTGCTGATAAGCAGCTACAAAAAAATTAGATGCTAAGTTGAAACCTGAAGGAAAGCTTCATTCCCACTGACAACTGACCACTCAGCTCAGCTGGAACTTGACCATATTGACCTGCCCCCTGTACAGCAGTTTTAAAGGGACAATGGGATACAGATAAAGACCTTTTCAGCCTCTATTGAATTTCATTGTGCACCTGGCAAAACTAACAAGCTACAAGCTGAGGAGAGAGAAACAATAATCCAGTAGCATTTCATGGTCTTAGTTAATTGTTTTTCATACTTACAGCATGAGCTAATGCTGATCTGCACACAGAAGTATAGTTTACTTTCAAAACAGCCATTACACCATGGGATTTTTTTACTAAAATAGAAAAGCATCAGACACCCTTATTTCAAACAAAACTGAGTCTGACTTTATTAGCTTCAGTGAAAGTTGCATTACACCTTGACTTGGTCCAAAAATTACTTCAGCGACCACAGGTTACTAAGAGGAATGCTGTCAAGGTAATGTAGTTACATCCACTGCAACCCCAATGAAAGCTTCCTTCAATAAATACAATAATGACAAGGATCTTGGAGACAGAGGAAACAGCACAAAATAGCATAAGAAAAGCATGAAGTCAATCCAGTGTTTTTTCAGAACAAACTGAAAAGGGGAAAAATGAGATGTCTTAGATCCCTTGGCACCTGTAAACATCAAGAAGACATTGCATTCAGGCTAATCTCAAGGCAAAGCAGCCATATAAAGTAAATCTACAGGCTTTCTAAAGTAAATCTGCAGGCTTTCTTGGCCTTCTAAAGCATTAAAAATAATAGAAGGTAATCTTCTTTCATTTTTTGTTAAAAAAATTACTTTAAAGTAGGGTGGACTTTTTTTTCTCTCACTTTGTAGGATCTATTTTAAATGACCTATATATAAATGTTCTGCAATTACGGTGCTTTTGTGTATTTTCCGTGCAGAGCGAACAGAAAGGGAATCCCTTGAAGGTATGGTATTTTAACCAACCAAGGAGTAATCTTTATTTTTTTTTTCTTTCTGTCTGAATTCTTCATGCAAGGTGTCTGAAAATAGATAAGACAGGTTCATTACCATTGTCATAATTGTCAGCTTCTGTCAGTTCCATTAGCGGATAAAGGTCTCCATGAATATTACTCATGCACTCCTAGCTAGCCTCCCAAACTCTGTGCAAGCTTCCTAAAACCATCCCCTCTGCTGCTCTTCTCCAGTCACTCAACTCTGTTCTTCAGTTATTAGATGTGATCCCTGCGAAGGTCCCCTTGTTATGATATGTCAGCTTTTTCTTATTCATCCTTCTGCAATGCTTACTTACTTTAATGATATGTGAATATCTGAATATCTTTATTGATAAATGAATTTCCCCTTATGTTGAAAGCGTGCTGGATTCAGATTTATAACTTCACGCCTTGGAGAAGACCTGAAATGCTGTATGTCAGGCAAGTATTCAACTCATAGATCTTGGGATTAGCAGAGACAATGTTTATTTCTTTGGTTATACTGAAAGTGCCTACAAGTATATCTACCTTTTGGCATAAGAGGATTACCACAAGGCTAGAATTCTTTTTTAGACTACAATATTTCCATCATCAGGCATCGGTTTAGACTTTTCACATAAATCTGCCTTTGATTCTTTCACTATTTATTAAATATGTATAAATGTTTCTTCTGAAAAAAAGAAAAGATATCTTTGCTTTTTAAAATGTAAAGAAGCCCAAGTGTGAGAAAATCCAGACCTTGTTCTAGTGGAGAGACGGAACTCTACAGAAGTTTACTTTTCTCCTTTGCTTTTCTATATAAACTTTGATTAAAATTGAATTTATGTGACTGTGAAGTTACAAAAGATATTGTAAAACATTTAACATATCCTGTTGCTGTGTATTTAGTCCAGTTCATCCTCCCTTCATACCTCTTCCCATCTCTCTCACCCTGCAAGTGGCTGGGTACTCCCACCATTAATCATACACCAGCTTTGATACCTGCTGCAGCTCTTCATAAGCCAATTCAGTTCACTGCTTCAGCTGAAATCTAACCTAACCAAAAGGAGAAAAAAAGCCATTATTTTGAGGTAAGTGAGTTGACTCAAGGAGGGTACAATAAGTGCCAGGGGTGGCACAAGGGGAGAACATGACAAGACCTGTTGGCTGGTAGCAGGGACATGATAAGGGAAACAGGGAGGACAGAGAGTTAGTCCTTCTGTCTTTCACGAAACCACCCTATAAATATAAAAATGAGCAGAACTTGGCCCTTCTTACTAATGGACCTCCATCTGTGTCATTATTTTCTCAGCATCTATCACAGTTTCATCCATAAATGCCAGGCATGTCATGTCGCTAGAAGCTGAGATACACTTAGGAGCGCCATTACTACAAGAGCTGTGTCACATTGTCAGATTTCTCTTCCTTTTGATACGCTTCTTAAATTGTAGAAAGTTTTTTTTTTTTTTTAAAAATCATTTGAAAGACATCTTTGCCCTGAATAATGATTTTACCCACTTTAAATTTTTGAAGATATTTCTGGTTTTTTCCATCTTCCTTTTGATGGTTCAGCTCCCATTCCCTCATGCATCAATCCAGCAGAGAATGCAGCAGAGATGCCCTTACATCTTGCTGTGCTTAAGCCTTTGCTAAGGTGAGGATGATTTCATTTTACCTGGTTTTGGAACAATCTGGATTGGCTGCTCAGGCCTTGGAGACAATTATGTGAGGTGGTGAGGTAAGGAGAGGACATTCCCCCTTCCACCCAGGCAGGGCTGGAATTTTTAAAGAAGGTGAGACATCCATCTCAAGCACAATCTCTTTCTGGATCATTTTGAGATGGTGTCAAAATGTTTGTTGTTAAAAGCAAACACCTCTTTTTTGGTTACTGGTTCAGCATGTCTTCCCTGAAGCCAGTCGATATCAGATCAGCACTGGCATGTAATCATTAGGTTAAAAAAATGTCACCGCTCAGTCACTGAAGTAGGTGCAGTTTCTCTTCTTTCTTGAAAGACCATGTTCCTATGTTTCTTTGCAATAGTCCAGAGGTGATAGGAAAGAGAGAGTAGGTCTGCTTTTGTAAAAACAATAACAAAAGAGCCTGTTAGCTCATGAGCCTATGGAGGCCTTAACTAATAGAAAATGTAAAAATAAAGGAAATTGGGCAGCTGCAAAAGAAAACCCAGAAGCAAAAGCAGATTAAAGTAAAGCAATAAGCAAAACCATGCAATATCTTAATTTTGCTTCAGATATTTCCCTCCACAGTGTAACTTGTTCCCTAAATCAAGAAACAAGTCTAAAGCATGTGGTTCCTTCTATAGATGCCTGTTCATTCTACCACAGTGGTCTTTCAGCTGATAAGCAGAGAAACTGCAGTAGTTGGGGGAGTTACTCTCCCAGTGTGCCGAGAGACAAGAGTAGCTGGTGAGCTGCTCTGCGCTGATTCTCTGTTCCACATTGTCACAGCTTGAAGTTCTTCATCCAAGAGCCAGCAGCAACTTAAAATTCAGGAAAAATAGAGTATTTGTTTTAAATTCTAAAGCCTGAATGACAATTATTTTATTGTCTTTTCTCATACATTTATTGTAAGCTTTATTATTGAACTTTCTAAGAATAAAGTAAGAGGGTTTGCTGCTTGCAGGTAGCTTAATGAGTGGGTTACACCATGGACCTTTATACACACGAAAATTCCCATTTAAGTCTGTGGAATTCCTGAAGGTGATAAGGAATCTTCTCACATATAAGGAAAACATGGAGGACTGAGATCTTAAATTAGAATACTCGAAATTCACATTGTTTATGTCAAGTAATCTCAACCCATCCAATCCTGACCAGAAGCCTAGCAAGTATGGTATTCATAGCATAAAAGATTTCCCTGCTCCACTGTTGAAGATGAAGCTATTAGAAGCAAACAAAGAAACAAGCCTTGCAGCACACTACATTTCCCCCCTTTTTTGAGTACCTCTTTCTTTCCTATCCCCCATCATTTCCAACCACAGTCAAATTTCTTTAAATTCTCTCTGTAGTACATGGGCAGAGTTCTTTTATTCAGTTAATAGGCCGATCACTCAGAGAGGATAAAGTGTTATTTCATGCTTTGGTGTATTCAATAATGTCAGAGTTTTCTACCATGGAATCCTTATTCTAAATGTATTTCTCTTCTTGAGAAATCGGTTTAGCGAGCAGTTTCCACAGGAGACTTGGGTACGACAACCGCAGTTGCTTCTAGGTTTTGCATTTAACCTTATGTCATACAGCCTTACAGAAAAATACCCCGGGTAAATTCTCAATCCATTATTATTTTATTAGTTTCTTTGTTTTCCAATTTCACACTCCTCATTGTCTCAGGGGGCAGGAGGGTAGGCCAAGCTTGGCTTTAGCCTCTGACTATGAGCTGGAGGGTGAACAACCCCAGGGTAAATGAGCACAGAGAAAGAAAATAAGTAAAGTTGTACTGACAGCACTGCGCATCTTGCAATTTAGTGAAATTAAATGCCTAGCTACTGTGCCTTGACAGTAAAATCTGGCCAGAATAGCATTACGGAGCTAGACCCTGCAAGTTGAGTTTGTAAAGAGAAATAGTCAGAAGACTCACTACCAGGAGCATGCCCACTTCGTTGAACATCCAAGACAACGACTCATTGCAAATGAGTAGGAAAAGATGGAATGAAAAATCCCTGCCAATTCCTGTTGAAGAGATACATGCATTTCAGTGTTTTCTCAAGTGATGCTTTCCTGGAGCAGGTGCTGGGTTACTTGTTGCACATTCAAGAGGGCTTCTGGATAAAATGGAGTAGGTTAGGTGGAAATAATACGGATCCAAGCAGAGACATATATCTGACAGCATTTATTCCACTTTATTTAGCACAGTACTCTTTCTCAGTGGTTCTGTCTTCAGTGTATTGCAGATTTGCACTGTTCCATATCACACTGTACTTTTAAATAGATACACATACAGGGACTTACTCTAGTAGGTACAGAGTTTTCAAGGATGCTCTCCCTCCCCCCCTTCTGACTGGCAAGCTGGCAAAATACATAGAAGACGGGGCGATGGGTGGAGTTACTGCCTTTTTTTTCCTCCTCAAAAGGCTACGTCCTATCAGTTGAAGCCCTATTATAAGACAGTGCTGCACAGTCATTGTACTCTGCCATGTCGGATGTTGTTTGCTGAGTATGGCAGTTGTTACTGATTTATCTGGGAGCAGAAACATGTTGTAGACTTGTTAAACAGAAATTGTTTAACCACGGAAACTCCAGAAACAGAGTCCACACAAACCTTTGCTTTTCTATTCAAAGAAATGTTAACCAGCTTTCTATGTGTTCAAACAGAACCATTTCTTCTCTGCCTGGGCCCTGTGTGAAGGGCCACAACATTAACTTTTGGGTTATTTTTAGCATTCTTTGGGAAAAGGAAGCAGTGACATGCAGTGCTTACATAATAATTATAAAGTAGAGCCTGATCCAAAGAGATTCCCATTAATTTCTGGAGACTTTTTATATGAGTTTCTACTCCTGGCATGAACCTTTTCAAACAGAGCAACCCAAATACATTTGCGTGTACACTGCCTCTCTCCCAGGGGTGTTTTTGGCAGCTGGGTGCACAAGGCTTGCTCACAGCTGGCCAGTACAGGTGTCAGAACATGAGCAAGGACAGCATGCTCCTGTGCTGATCGAGGCAATTACAATTTCTTGTCTTGGTCTTCTGATTTCAAGAGCATGAGTGTGTGGGCTGTGATTATCTTCGGTTGGGTCAAACTGCTAGGGACCAACGCTTGTTTAATTTTCAGGATGACAACAGGTAACCTGGAGAGAGCAGAACAGTGCAACTCAGAGCCTATGGAAAAGCGTTTAGGATGCCTGTGCATCTACAGGTAGCATAAAGGTAGGATGGTGGCAATTGTATGAACGACACCTCCTCCCTGCCACTTATGTATACACATGCAGCTTCAGCTCAGATACTGTATCTTAAATTGTACTTGGAAATGCCCAGGAACGAGTAGGATGTTTGGCTCCTGTTTCCTATCAGTTCATTTCTCACTGGTTCTGTTTTACCTCAGACCAGGACCCTCAGAAAATGACTGTGGATGAAAAAAACAAAGCAACTTGCTGTGCAGAACTCCGCTCGACTTCAGCTGAAGTCTTATTTGCATGTGTGCCGAACAGCTTGAGGAAATGCTCTCAAAGGTTTCAAGCTATGAGTAGTGGATTCAGCATCTTGACTGGCCTCTGCATTTTGATCATTCTATTACAGGAAGGTTTTTCTCCTGGCAGGCTTTGAACACACATAAAACACAGTTTCAGTCTCAAATTCCCACATCAGCCCAGAAGTAAACTGGGAAAGGTAAGAGACCAAGCATGCCTGGGTGTTGAGAAGAAAAGTGTTGTTTAGAAGCTCTCACAAAAAATGTGAAAAGAAACAAAATACAGGTGGGCTTCTATAACTTCTGAGCAGATTGTATTACAAATTTCAGTAGCCAAGAGTAAAAATTATCTTTTTCTCCCAAGAGCTTCTCTTTAGATATGGTAATAACATTATCGATAAGCTAATTGTACCATTACTGAATGACACCCTGTGTATGAATGACACCCTGTGTGTGTCTCCTTGGGTGGGAAGTAGTATATCTCACATTTCTACTTTTTCCTCAGATACTTCTATCTGCAGAAAATCATATTGCTAATCTCCCTGCTTGTTAGCTTTCGCTCTCCTTTTGCTAAACTGAAGAAGGAAAAATAGCACGCTTCTGTGGCAAACAACAGACAAAGGAAAAAAAAATTCAAAGGAGATGAATGAGGTTCCATCACAGCAAGAAATTTAAGAAAAGGTTAGAGATGACAATAATGGGCATGGTGTGTAGCCTGAAGTAATCTTGTAACCTTCAGGGAACCAGACCAGATAATCCAACTTGCCCTTTCTGTCTCGGCTGTCTTCCAATTACTATCTACCATCAAGCTATACAGAAAATTTCTACTGATGATGACTAAACTTCTAGCCAGATCTCAAAAACTGATCCTAAGATGTAACCCCCGTAAAGTGACTTATTCCTTAAGTATGTCATTGTCTTAGATCACAGTCTTGAACTTAAGCTTCTGCTTAAGGTTGTTATACTTTAAAATCATCCTTAGTTTGCTTTGGCTCGTTGTCCTGACATATAAACCTAAATCTTAGTGAGTTTGACGTGTCGTAGGTTAGGACAAGTAGCTTAGAAACCACTTAAATAATATTTGGAGGAAGAGTAATTTTTTTCTGGCTGTAAATTAGAAATAAATATAACAATAAGACATACTAACACCCTAATAATGAAATTGTGTTGCATAACTAAGTTTCCTTCTCAGATAAGTTGTACAACACCATAAACATATGTCACTGTCAATAGCCACTTATCATAGAAACATCAGCAATTATTTAGCTATAGTGCAATTTCAGTTCTCTTAAATACTGATTCATTTCGTGGTTTACTTACTTAAAATCTGGTATTTTGTTATGCTTCTTTTTTGGTTTTTGATTTGGTCACGAAGTAGTTGGTCAAATGGTGGTGGGAGTAGTGGTCTGTCTTTGATACTATCTATATGCTCTTTCACCTACTAAAGAAGCAAGGAATTAGTTTAACATCCAGCTGAATATAGCTGGTTAACCAAAACTGGCACATCGCTCTTTACACCTGCGTTTCTGTGCCTGTTGTTGCAACAGATTTATGAAACAGATATCTTCTAAATGAATTTTATTCTAGACCTTTGGTCTCTATTCCGTAAATTCATTTAAATAGAGCTTGAAAAATTCAGATAACTACATGCAAATGCTTCTAAACTGGGGCCTTTATATACATGCATTTCCTTTTATGTTAACAGTGCTTTGTTAATGGTTCAGTAATTAGGAGAGTTTACATTTTAAAGATTTTGGGTTTTAGTAGGCTGAATATTAATCGCAGATCACTTTCAGTTCTGTTGTGATATGCAAATTATTTATCTCTCAGCTGCATTTATTTTCAGGTATTAGTCTATCTGCATAATACAAAATAACGTTCTGAAATTCTTTCAATTAGATGCAGTCAGCCTTTGGAGCAAGCTATTTATTTCATTTCTCTAAATGAAGAAAGCAGTTGCTGTTTTCCATTCCCTGATGTTTACTGCCCAGACCTAGCACTCACAACTGGTATGTGTGCAATACATAAACAGTTTTCTAACTGAATTATGTTAGCATTCAGAGTGAAGGAAAAACAGTTGAACTCCCTTTGCAAGATTTCCTTTGGTTAACTGACTCTTCTGCCTCAGAAAGACGTGTCACCTTGTTTGGGGGTATTCATTACCATTTTAAAGTATATTATGAAAGGTAGAGTAAATAGGAGTTCTTAATTACCAGAATCTGTTTTGCACAAGTGCATAACATTAGTGGATTTTTTTTTTTCATCAGACTGCAGCTGTTACCTAAGCAGAGGAGGAATTTCACCTAACCACCAAGAATCCGATGTACAAATAGCTGTGTTGTCTTAAGAACGGGTCGGGTATGTCTCCTCACAGCGATTTTGTTCCATAATTGCAATTCACATTAAATGCAGCAAATGTTGCCATCCTGCCCACTCAGTTTCCACCTCTACTTTTGTTTCAAGCCGCGCGGGGGGGGGAGGAGGAGGAGGAGGAGGAGGAAGAGAGGAAGATCGTCAGAAAAGATGGGGGGGAGACTCCTTTCTTTTTTTCCCTTTCCTTCCCCCGCTCCGCTTTTCCCTGCCGCGGTGCTCAGCGGCGCGCAGCCAGGCGCTGGCCGGGCGGGCGAGCGGGGGCGGGATGGCCCCGTCCCGGCTGAGCCCCGGGCTGCACTTGTAGCTGCTGCGCGCCGCCCATGGCAGCCCCGCAGCGGCACCGGGGCCCCGCCGCTCTCGCCGCCCCGCCGGGCGCCCCCCNAGCCTTTGGAGCAAGCTATTTATTTCATTTCTCTAAATGAAGAAAGCAGTTGCTGTTTTCCATTCCCTGATGTTTACTGCCCAGACCTAGCACTCACAACTGGTATGTGTGCAATACATAAACAGTTTTCTAACTGAATTATGTTAGCATTCAGAGTGAAGGAAAAACAGTTGAACTCCCTTTGCAAGATTTCCTTTGGTTAACTGACTCTTCTGCCTCAGAAAGACGTGTCACCTTGTTTGGGGGTATTCATTACCATTTTAAAGTATATTATGAAAGGTAGAGTAAATAGGAGTTCTTAATTACCAGAATCTGTTTTGCACAAGTGCATAACATTAGTGGATTTTTTTTTTCATCAGACTGCAGCTGTTACCTAAGCAGAGGAGGAATTTCACCTAACCACCAAGAATCCGATGTACAAATAGCTGTGTTGTCTTAAGAACGGGTCGGGTATGTCTCCTCACAGCGATTTTGTTCCATAATTGCAATTCACATTAAATGCAGCAAATGTTGCCATCCTGCCCACTCAGTTTCCACCTCTACTTTTGTTTCAAGCCGCGCGGGGGGGGGAGGAGGAGGAGGAGGAGGAGGAAGAGAGGAAGATCGTCAGAAAAGATGGGGGGGAGACTCCTTTCTTTTTTTCCCTTTCCTTCCCCCGCTCCGCTTTTCCCTGCCGCGGTGCTCAGCGGCGCGCAGCCAGGCGCTGGCCGGGCGGGC
>VXBJ01000893.1:153690-504688 GCA_013400055.1 Nycticryphes semicollaris | reverse complement strand
GGGAGGTCAGGATCTGTGCAGTGGGGCCGGAGGAGAGGGGGTGTGTGCGTGAATGTGCTGCGGGCTGGACTTTGCAAAGGTGCCGAAAGAGTGCCGGGGGGGAGCGTTTGGCGGCGGGTACCACGGTTGTGTCTCGTTGCAATGGGAGGGTGGAAGGGATGCTGGGCTGCATCGCCGCGCTGTGCCCGTTCCCAGCCGGCATGTGCGGGCGGTGTGTGTGCGCCCGTGTCCCTCCTGCCTTCCCCCGCCGGGAGGCAGAGGGCGACGGGGTGCCCACCACAGAGGGGAGCCGGCACCAACCGAACCGGTTGCGGCAAAAAATTGCGGTACTGCCTGCACTCCTGGCCGGGCTCGCCGACCCGCCGCCAGCCCCACGCAGTGCCCGCAGCGTGTCCGCTCGTCACCGGCCGGGGCCCCGGGGCTGAGGAAGAAGAGGGGACTCGAGCGTGGGCGAGGCAGGGATACGGGGGGAAGATGCCTGGGGAGGGACATGGAGCGGTGGGTGCATGGGGGCATCGGGTTGCCCCTGTGGGCTCGCTCGTCGTGGCCAGGGTCGGGAGCCTGCGAGATCAGCAGCGGCTGCTCCGCTCCCCCTTCTCCCCGTGGTCCCTCTCCGGGGCCTCCTTGACCCTTTCGGCCACCCCTTGCCTCCTCTCAGCTTTCTCTATCCCTCTTGTCCTTCTGTTCTTCCTTCTTTCCCCCCTCATCCCTCCTTTGCCCTCCCTTCCAGGTCCCCCGGCGCATCCTCCCCTCCTTGCGGCTCCCTCCAGCCCGATTCTCCTCCCTCCAGCTGGCTCCCGCTTTCTCCACTTCTGTCCTGNAAAAAAAAAAAGAAAAAAGTTCTTCTCATGTTTCAGTAGTGTCAGGCTGGTGAATTGTGACTTTGTTTTGCCCTGCAAGCCAGGGTGGTGGTGTTATTCCTGGGCATGGGGGCTGTGTGCCTGTGCATGTTTCTTCCGTATCTGTGTGCTTCCGTGGGTCACCTGGAGCTGGTCTTCTGGATAGTTCATTATATTTCTGCGATCAGTTTACCACCTATTTATTTAAATTAAGTATAGTAAGTGACAGAAACAGTGCGTGTGCATGCCTATGTTTCCCTTGAGTGAATCTCACTATTATCATAGTGATAATCTGTATACGTTGATGCTATAGATACATACATTGAGTGTTGATACTGCTTTTTCTGTGTCTGCATCTCCAACCTTTCTATATTGTGCTATCCCAACGCAGATGTTTGGGCATGCATAACATCAGCATTTGTATTTAATATCCCTGAAATGTGTGGCAACATGAGCAGTGCAGGATTGAAGAGAGTAAATATGCATAAAATTGGAATCTCCTTTGGTTATTTTACTTTGTTAGCTATGCATGTTTGGCATATACAAGAGAGAGCAATATATTTGACAGACCTCAGAGTTATTTGTGTTTGTCTACAGAGATTTACATTCTGTATTTCAAATCATTCTAGCTCCCGTGTATTTGTTTGGTTGTTAAAATCTTTCATATTATTTTAAATTCAGTGCTTGTAGTTGTATCTATAATCCTTGGCAGGTACAGTAGCTCAGTGGAATACAATTTTTAACCCAAATGACGTTTTGGAACAATGACAACTGAAAAACATTTTCTTTTTTCTTTCCTTCTTTCTTCTTTAGATTCTTTATCTTTGTTCAGGAGCCTAAGGTTGCTTGCTGATCACAAGAAGATGTTTCTGTGGCTCTTTCTGGTTCTGTTATCTCCAGTTTCTTCTACAACTGCAGAGGCTGATATATCTGTGGAAATTTGCAATGTTTGCTCCTGTGTGTCAGTTGAGAATGTACTCTATGTCAACTGTGAGAAGGTTGCAGTCTACAGACCAAATCAGCTTAAACCACCATGGTCTAATTTTTACCACCTCAACNAGAGGAAATGCTGTGGCTCCAGTTTTTTTTGCTTAAAAAAATGGCAGCTCAGCTGGCCTGACTATAAATGAAGGGTTCTTGGAAGCCACCTCTGTATAAGTGCAGGCATAAGAGCAAATTACGTAATATTTTACCAAAAAAAAATAAAAAAGAAAAAAAAAAAGAAAAAAGTTCTTCTCATGTTTCAGTAGTGTCAGGCTGGTGAATTGTGACTTTGTTTTGCCCTGCAAGCCAGGGTGGTGGTGTTATTCCTGGGCATGGGGGCTGTGTGCCTGTGCATGTTTCTTCCGTATCTGTGTGCTTCCGTGGGTCACCTGGAGCTGGTCTTCTGGATAGTTCATTATATTTCTGCGATCAGTTTACCACCTATTTATTTAAATTAAGTATAGTAAGTGACAGAAACAGTGCGTGTGCATGCCTATGTTTCCCTTGAGTGAATCTCACTATTATCATAGTGATAATCTGTATACGTTGATGCTATAGATACATACATTGAGTGTTGATACTGCTTTTTCTGTGTCTGCATCTTCAACCTTTCTATATTGTGCTATCCCAACGCAGATGTTTGGGCATGCATAACATCAGCATTTGTATTTAATATCCCTGAAATGTGTGGCAACATGAGCAGTGCAGGATTGAAGAGAGTAAATATGCATAAAATTGGAATCTCCTTTGGTTATTTTACTTTGTTAGCTATGCATGTTTGGCATATACAAGAGAGAGAAATATATTTGACAGACCTCAGAGTTATTTGTGTTTGTCTACAGAGATTTACATTCTGTATTTCAAATCATTCTAGCTCCCGTGTATTTGTTTGGTTGTTAAAATCTTTCATATTATTTTAAATTCAGTGCTTGTAGTTGTATCTATAATCCTTGGCAGGTACAGTAGCTCAGTGGAATACAATTTTTAACCCAAATGACGTTTTGGAACAATGACAACTGAAAAACATTTTCTTTTTTCTTTCCTTCTTTCTTCTTTAGATTCTTTATCTTTGTTCAGGAGCCTAAGGTTGCTTGCTGATCACAAGAAGATGTTTCTGTGGCTCTTTCTGGTTCTGTTATCTCCAGTTTCTTCTACAACTGCAGAGGCTGATATATCTGTGGAAATTTGCAATGTTTGCTCCTGTGTGTCAGTTGAGAATGTACTCTATGTCAACTGTGAGAAGGTTGCAGTCTACAGACCAAATCAGCTTAAACCACCATGGTCTAATTTTTACCACCTCAACTTTCAAAACAACCTGCTAATTATTCTATATCCAAATACCTTTCTTAATTTTACACATGCAGTGTCCTTGCAACTGGGTAATAACAAGTTGCAGAACATTGAGGGAGGGGCCTTTATGGGTCTTAGTGCATTAAAACAGTTGCACTTGAACAACAATGAATTAAAGATTCTCCGAGCTGACACTTTCCTTGGCATAGAGAACTTGGAGTATCTCCAAGCTGACTACAATTTAATCAAGTTTATTGAACGGGGAGCCTTCAATAAGCTTCACAAGCTGAAAGTCCTGATCCTTAATGACAATCTGATTTCATTCCTTCCCGATAACATTTTTCGATTTGCTTCTCTAACCCATCTGGATATACGAGGGAATCGAATACAGAAGCTTCCATACATTGGAGTTCTGGAACACATTGGGCGAATTGTTGAATTGCAGCTGGAAGACAACCCCTGGAATTGTACTTGTGATTTGTTGCCTTTGAAAGCGTGGCTGGAGAACATGCCCTATAACATCTACATTGGAGAAGCCATCTGTGAAACCCCCAGTGACTTGTATGGAAGGCTTCTGAAAGAAACCAACAAGCAAGAGCTGTGCTCCATGGGGACGGGGAGTGATTTTGACGTGCGCATTCTGCCTCCGTTGCAGCTGGAGCCTGGTTACAGCACACCCAACGGCCACACCACTCAAACATCAGTGCACAGATTAGTCACAAAGCCACCAAAGACTACCAATCCTTCGAAGATCTCGGGGATAGTAGCAGGCAAAGCACTGTCTAATCGCAATCTCAGTCAAATTGTATTTTACCAGACCAGGGTGCCTCCTTTAACACCTTGTCCGGTCCCCTGTGTTTGCAAAACACATCCTTCAGACTTGGGATTAAGTGTAAATTGCCAAGAAAGAAATATAGAGTCCATGGCTGAACTCGTACCAAAACCTTTAAATGCCAAGAAACTGCATGTAAACGGCAATTACATTAAGAATGTGGACACTACAGATTTTGTTGAGTTTGAGGGGCTGGATTTGCTACATTTAGGCAGCAATCGGATCTCGGCGATCAAAGGGGAAGTGTTCCGCAACCTTACAAATTTACGGAGATTGTATCTCAACGGCAATCAGATAGAGCGTCTGAGCCCAGAAATGTTTGCTGGCCTCCACAACTTGCAATATCTGTATTTGGAATACAATGTTATCAAAGAAATCCTAGCAGGCACCTTTGACTTAATGCCAAATTTGCAGCTGCTCTACCTGAACAACAATCTTCTCCGCAGTTTGCCGGCCTACATTTTTGCTGGTGCACCACTCGCTAGACTGAATCTGCGGAACAATCATTTCATGTATTTACCTGTAAGTGGCGTTCTTGATCAGCTAAAATCTCTTACACAAATTGATTTGGAAGGTAATCCATGGGACTGCACTTGTGATTTAGTTGCTCTAAAACTGTGGCTTGAAAAGCTAAGTGAAGGTATTGTGGTGAAGGAATTGAAATGTGAAACGCCTGTACAGTTTGCTAAAATTGAGCTTAAGTCTCTGAAAAATGAGATCCTCTGTCCTAAACTTTTAAACAAGCCATCTGCTCTGTTCACTAGTCCTGTGCCCGCCGTTACTTTTACGACACCGCTGGGGCCAGTTCGGAGTCCTCCTGGTGGCCCAGTTCCGTTGTCCATCCTCATCTTAAGCATCTTAGTTGTGCTTATTTTAACAGTGTTTGTGGCTTTTTGTCTTCTTGTTTTTGTGCTTCGGCGCAACAAAAAACCAACTGTAAAGCATGAAGGGATTGGAAATCAAGAGTGCAGTTCTATGCAGCTGCAGCTAAGAAAGCACGATCACAAGTCAAACAAAAAAGATGGCCTAGGTGCAGAAGCCTTCATTCCTCAAACCATTGAGCAGATGAGCAAAAGTCATACCTGTGGCTTAAAAGAGTCTGAAACGGGCTTCACGTTTGCTGACCCACCAGGGCAAAAAGTCATTCTGAGAAACATTAATGACAAGGAGAAAGATTTATTGCATGTGGATACCAGAAAAAGACTTAGCACAATCGATGAACTGGATGAATTATTCCCTGGGAGGGATTCTAATGTATTTATTCAAAACTTTCTTGAAAGTAAAAAAGAATACAACAGCATAGGGGTCAGTGGCTTTGAAATACGTTATCCAGAGAAACAACAAGACAAAAAAACCAAGAAATCTCTAATAGGTGGTAATCATAGTAAAATTGTAGTAGAACAAAGAAAAAGTGAATATTTTGAACTAAAAGCTAAACTTCAAGGTTCACCTGACTACCTACAAGTCCTTGAAGAACAAACAGCTTTGAATAAAATATAGGTCATGCAATCTTATTGCCTACAGAGGACATTTATTTAATGATGAAAGTGCCTTTTGTTGACTTTTAACTTCCAAATACTATATTATATTGATAGGCATAGAGGCAGGTGTATCCAAGGGTGTCTGATTAACTGTAGCTGCGTATGATTTGTCAAGTAGAGGAGAATATCCTTAATAGATCTTACTACATAAAGCTCATGCCCTGTGGAATCCTGTAGGGATACTGCAAACTCTATTGCCAAAGGGATGCTTTATACACGTTACACTGAATTTAACCTCAAGAGGCATATATGTTTTGTACCTTAAATGCAAAACCATCGTCTCCTTGTGATTTGTTAGAACAAACACAAGAAACCTGGTACTGGTATTTGTACCTCAGCTGGGTCCTTCATCCTGCACGTGGATTTAAGTTGGTGGAACTGGAGTAATCCTTTGATTTGTGGTGTTGTAACGGCACTGTTTAAAGATTATCTGAAAAGTAACAAGCATGCAAAGAGAGAACATTCGATAGTATGTGTAAATTGGTTACATTTATGGCCTGCATCTTGAAACCACTGGAATTATAATGTTAAATTGTGCAAATATTTGTTTAAAATATACCATGCATTACATACTATGAAATAAATTTGACCACTTGAAGCATACATGTCTATACAGAAAATTAAAAAAAAAAAAAGTAAGTAGTTCAAACTGACTTCTGCAGTATTTGTGGCATCTGAAGAAAATATTTGATGTTTATGCAGAATCTGTTGTAAGACTCATCACCAATTGAAACTAGAGTTCTTTCTCAGTTACGTGAAACACTTGCAACCCCAACAGGTTGTCCAAAATTGTCAAAGTGCTTACTGTGTGAGCGTAGCAGAAATTATTTTTGTAATATAATTCATATTTATGAAATACTTTGTATACTAAATAGGAAAAATATGTACTCCTTAATATGTATTTAATATGCCTGACTTGTTTTCCTGATCACAATGCATTAATCATTCAGTATAAATAAAAGCAGAACAATACACCAAACAGAAACTGGGGATGTAATGTGTAGAGGTATCCAGAATTAAGTGATCAGATATAATAATAAAATTGTTCTGTACTATTCTTGTGAAATTAGCATATTATCTTATTTCAGGTTTGTTACCAATGGTACGTTTTAAAATAGATTCATTAGTTTTTTAGTATTGTGTCTCAGGCAATTATTTGCCATCAGTTGTCTTGCTTTTCAGGGTTTGGTTCTACAGCTTGATCTAAATAGTTTTCAAGTTGCAAGTATTTACAGGAATTCATGGTAAGGGTAATATTTTAAATGTGTATGCATAAGTTTTCTGTTCTTATTACCTGTCTGGCTGCTGTCAGAAAAAAAAAAAAAAAGACCATAACAGTGAACAATATGGCAAATCATGTCTATTAAAACCACAGTGTAGAATGAATGTAGTGGTCTCGATTCAGAGTAATGCGTAGCTCATACCTAGAGAGTAAAAACTTGCCTTTGTGTAAGCTCAATCTGAATAGCTAGGAAAAAAAAAAGTAGTCAGGACAATGGAAAATCCCCGCTGCAAGACAGTATCTTGAGCTGAAAATTGAGATATATTGGTAAAATATCATACAGCAAATCTATACTATGAGATTAACAAAAATTGTTTGACTTGTAAGGGAATGTTTTCATTCATTTCAATAAGCTTTGGATAAGACCCTCTACCTCCTTTGCTTCCAGAACCTTCCCTCCCGTCTTTTATAATCAATATGTAAATCAATTAAGATTAGTAGGATATAAACATGAATGTTGTCATGAATTTGAAACTAGCAAATATTACAGCAAGACCCAGTAATAATACTGTGCAGAAGGCTATGTCAGCTATTTCCATTATAAACCTCCAATTTCAGGGCTTTGTGACACTGCTGTGAATTTTTTCTTCTGGAATGATGCTTGGCAAACAGCCTGTAGTGTATTTTTAACTAAGTTTATGAAAAAAAAAAAAAGCACTTCTTTATTTAAAAGAAAGCAAAACAAGACAATATTTTCTACTTTCAGATATTTGTTTATGCTCTTGTAACTTAGAAAGAGGGTTGTTTTATTATTTTTCTCCATTCTACAAAGTATATAAGTAACTTCAGTTAATAAAATTACAACAGATACATTAATGGCTGAGTGTCTTTTAGAAAAGCTGCTGCTGCCCATGCACAATAAATGACTTTATTCAGGAGGTCATAGGGTTTTTCAGGACATGGATACTATGTGTACGCATTTCTAGCATAAAAAGTTCTTGGTTGACCAATGATGCACTACATGGCCAAGGCTTGAAGAAGAACATTTGAGTTTATTGTGTCAAGAGTCTGTGGATTAAGGAGTGTTGAAGATGCGATGCCATGTTAGACTGCAATGAGTAGGCTGAGAATAATGGAGCACTGTGCTGGTTCTGCACCGTGCTGCGTGGCTTTGGGGAAGTGTCAAGATTCGCTGGGATTTGCCAAAATATGAAGCTTCTAACGTGTTTAGTGCATTGTCAAAGACTGTCATGTCCCATACTCTTCTCACAAGAGGCATGCATTAAAAATATTAAAAATAGTAAATAAGCTCATACTTTGAAGTGATGTTAAAACCGATGTGCTTATGACTTGTGCTGCCCTGCGTTAAAAGAACAATGATAAACTATCATGCCTTCCTCAGCTAAAAAATTGAGGTTTTGTTTTGTTGTGTGTTTTTTGGTTGGTTGGTTTTGTTTGGGTTTGGTGGTTTGGCTTTTTTTTTTGTGGTGAGGTCTTCTATTCTTTCAAGGGAAAGCTGAACCATTATGCCATACCGTTTTTCTGCTTATTGAGGTTCCAATCCAGTAAAGTGTTTAAACTCAACCGAAGTCATGTTCAGAGGTACTACTCATGAGCTAATAATTAAACGGATGCCCAAGAATGGGGCTTAGATGGAGTTTTGTCATAGACTGCAAAAAGAGCTAGCTCAGAAACATTGTGTATAATGCGTAGAGCCCAGAGATTCTTTTGGAATTACGCAGTTGAGTGTAGGTTCACCAGCGTCAATTAAGGTTGCACAATCTGGACCTTCCTGTAGAAATTGTTCCTAAGTGTTTTACGTACGTGGTGCAATGTGTAGGCATAATAGTGTGTGTGAAGAATGCAGAAGCTGGCAAAATACTATGTTTCTGTGAAATTGTTTCTTTAAATGACAACCTTAACAGCAGTTTATTTCCTCCATGTTTAGAAACAGCATATGTGTCTGCACAGCAGTTTTAGTGTGATGTCCATTCAAATCTGTAGCCAGTTGGTCTGGGAAGGTGATTCTTCGGTTGTGGCTTGACAAATCTATCTGTTCGTTATATTGGTTTGAGCGGCCATGCTTGTAAAATGGCTGTTAAGACCCATAGGCATAAACTAAATCAGTGAAGGTGTTAACATAAACTGTTGTCTCCATTGTATTATAAAGAAGTTTCCACGTTTAAATAAAATCAATAAAGTGTAATTGTTTCCTTGAAAATGAAAAAAAAACAAATTGTGCAGTTTTATCAGCAATCAACTACCGTGGTGCAAGAACACAAGCCCATTAGATGATTTATGTTTCATGTTTAGTGTTCAAGATTGACAACAGTATAGAAATCTAGTATAAAAATCTTCTATTAAATTATTTTTTTGAAAAAAGCCATAATGATGGTATAAATTATAAAAGGCACGGCCTTGTGAATAATATTAAAATGTGTTTCCGAATCAACAAAAGACATCCAGAGCTTGATGGTGGAATAATATCTATAATATCTTTTGCATGATTTGTACATTGATACTGTATGAAATGAGCACAGTGAGATTTTTTTTTTTTTTGGTTGCATCCAAAGAGTTGGGAAGGAAATACAACAAGAATGTATTTATAATCACTCTATTTTAAAATAAAGAAAAGAAAATTTATTGGTTTTACCCTGTTTCGATCATTACTATACTAGGTTAGTTTATCATTAAAACAGCTACTTTTAACATCTAGTCCAGTGTATACCACAGAAACTATTTTTTATGAATTCTGTTTGCCTTCAGCAACATCAAAATATTAGCCAGCTTTGACTTAAAAAATTATATAAAATAGTAATAAAATTGTTTGGAGCTGTTATATTTTGGAAACTAGATTTTGTTACGTGCCTGTAATATTCTATTTCAGATCATTTGTATATGGATGAAAGAGAATCTGTAAAGTAGTTAAACAGTAATATTTTCTAATGACCTTTGAAAATTTATTATTTTTTTTATGACAGTTTTTTCCCCATCTTCTGTTGTCTAGCAAAATTCTTCTTGCCTCTGGTATACATAAAGTTCTTCTAAAGTCAGTGAATTTTATTTTTTTTTTGCATTAGTAGCACAAGCAAAATTTGGGTTTGTTAGCAAAAAGAAAAATATCAATAAAGATATCAATACATATACCATTTAAATTGGTTGGATTAATTTTATAGATGAAAGGTGAAAGGATGTCTTTAGGTAGTTTAACTTCCAAATTTAGCCTAATAAAAATGGTCAGGAAGGGGAGAAGAGCAGGAACAGTTACATCTAGATTAAATATTCCCTGTTGTGTAGGATTTAACTTGCATTATTATGGTGGTGAATGCGAATCACAATGTGATACAGACTAGAAAACCAGGACTTGGTAGGGATTTTTTTTCACTGCCAGATCCAGTGTAATGTTAGAAGCAAACCCGCAGCATTAATTGAGAAACACCTACATGTGTATATTCCATAGAATTTCTTTCTAAAGAAGAATTTAAGAATCAAGAAGAGTAAGCATGCACTGCTCTCCTGAATGTAGAGGAACTTCGCAGTTTTCTCTGAATATAATTTTCCATTATTTAGTCTTTATTTCTAACTGGAATTTATTCATCCTTATGGATTCTGATTGATGCTGTGTTAAAAAAATAAAAGGAATGTTAATGTTCAGGGACACCCTCATCTCAGAAACTGTAAACTAATTCAGAAACTGATTCAACATATTGCAATAGAATCAAATCTGCCTTACCGTAATGAACACAAAAGCAGAAATTTACTATATTAGTTGAAGAGCTGATCTGTCTCTCATTGAAATAAAAAGCTAAGCCATTTTTTATGTAAATAAAATATAATCTTGCTTTTTTCTCTATTGATTTATGTGGTAAAGTTGTTATTAGTTTCAAATAAGCATAGGGCAGAATATAGAGTAGGTGCAGTCTTGTGTCCGTTTGATGTCAGTGGAACTCTACAACAATTCAAGAGCTGTGGGCATCCTGTAGATTTACTATGGATACAAACCTATTTAATTTTGCTGGTTTAATACATAGATTAGGGAGATACACTGCATAAAATAAAAATGCTATCTTAACAATATAATGTATTTTCTCCCTGTAATGCAACAAACTTACCCTGCTCTTTTTTCTCATTAAATAGGAACTTCATTGCAAGTATCTTTATTCTACTGTTAATTTTATTCATGTTCACTAGTAATACTTGAGTTAATTTATTTATTGTCTGAAAAAGTACATTCTGAGTAGTCTTTTATTTTTAAAGTACCAGACATTAGTAAAAGACTGATGCTGCTTTATGTTGATTTTTCATTCTCTTGCTGGGAATTTTTACTGGGAATTTAACACTAAGGAATTTCTTAAAAGCACAAATCAGATAAGAGACCTAGCTGGTACTAAATCTGAATTTTTTGTATGTGTGTATATGAATGTATATATACAACTGTGTGTATGTGAAGTCTTAAAATACTGTAAATCAACTCTGATGCATACATGAGTGTATCTACTATGCATCTACTTTTGGTCTTTTTTTAACCAGAAAACAAAATATGATCTCTATATGGTTTAGTACTCATTTTACATATGTACAAGAACAAAGAAATCTTCCTCAGTTTCCCTCATCCACAAGTATTTAATTTCTTTATTTTCTTTCAAGTACTTTCCTAGGATGCCCTCTTCCATGGCATCCTTCCACTTTCTGCTCTTCACCTTTCAGTGTGCCCAGTCTGAATGTTTTTCTACACGCTGGTTAACAGCAGTTTCCAAAGATGCAAAAACTAGCTAAAAAAGGCAAATTGTAGGAGACGTTCCTCGATGGTTTCTGAGTCATGTCAGATGTACGATCTGAAAGATAAACAAGTAGGAAATGGTTCAAGCTTCCATTAGGAAGATTCATTCTGGGCTTTTGAACTTGGACAATCATGGGACATTCAGTCAACTGAATCCTGGCATTCAGACTGCAGGCTAAATCCTGCAGACATCTCCACCCACTTATCCAGGCTAGGCTTTAGGGTCACTATTCACTGAGGAGTCTTGGACAAATTATTCAGGTAATACCAGATGTGATACACATTTCTGAAATGAGGCTTTTAACGGAGATGTGGCTATATTTGTGTGTGTATTGGATGCTCTTTGGGTATGGAGGTTAGTCCATATCTAATGTTTGTTGAGCGCTTTCTTTGGTAGAGTCTCTTCATGAGGTACATTACTGCCCACATCTGAATATGAGCCGCTGCACAGCAAGTACATCTCAATGAGCAGAGTCAGAAAGGGCAGAGTGTTTTGACAGATTTTGAGCTCTTCACTGCAAGAAACTACAGGAAACACTGTACCATACAGCAGATTTCCTTGCTCCCTGGCAGGGTTTCATAGACTCTGTGAGTCCTTCTCAGCAGGGTATTCTTCTTGTCTACAAACTGCAAATAAGACTCCAGGTCACCAGTCTGGTATATGCGCAGGCCGTGTTTGCTTATACCCAAAAATAATTTTGTGGAAAAGGGTGGGAGAAAAACTTTCATTTTTTTCTGAAAAGCAAAATGAGTGGAATTTGAATTTTTCAGGACTGCAAAAGAGCAATACAGGTATTTTAAAGCGTGGTCACATTCTTGGGTAATGTATCGGTATTTAGAAAATATTTTACTGAGAGAGAGAGAGAGAGAAAGCAAGCAGTTGGTTTTATATTTTTAGCATGCAGCTTTTCGACTTGTTCCATTCTTGGGTTGGAATATGCCCTGGGAGGCAAGGAACTCACATGGGCAGCTCAGGGCACAATTTAGCTGCAAAGATATATCTGAACTGTCTTGCTGCCTTTTGTGTGGTAGAAATTAAATGCAAGGTTTTGAATGTTCCCCCTCTGCTTGCTGTAATGGAAGTTAGATCAGTTCATGTTCTTCAGGACTAGGCTTTAAGCTCCTGCTGAGGTGTGTCTGCAATTTGATGAAGTTAGAGTGCAAATGTTGTACAAAGGGTGATGTCTTTGGATCAGGGTTAGCACTTTGAAATAATTGTTTCTTTCTTAAATATTGCCATGTAGTTGCTCTGTTTTATCCCCGTGAAGATCTTTGCTTTTGGGATCAGTTGAATAAGTTGGTAGTTTTACAAATGCAATCAGGAGTTTGTGTCCAAATGTCCAGAAAAAAACCCCCTTTACTTGGAATTCCCATAATTTTCTAAGATGTAAATAAAGAACAACATCATCCTGAATAACCCATATTTATGATTTCTTTCTGCCCATGAAAATGACTTTTGCCTTAACTGTGTGAAATACTCAGAAAGTACTTTGAGAGAATTGGGATACTGCCAACAAATAAGGTCCCTATTCTGTAATCCTTTCTCAAGAATATAAGCTATGGAAGCACTAAGAGGTTTTATCTGTTAAGTAGCTTCCCTAGAATTTGCAGTTTCACTTTAGCTGTTGGAACGATGCCATGAGCATGATTTTATGATTGTGTTGCAATAGTCCCATCCACAGTCAGCAACTAGCAAAGGTAATGGTCAACAGCGCGTTCTCTCTGTGCAGCTTTGTTGAGTAATTTACTCCACTTCGGCATACGACAGCAAAGACAGGAAGGATTACAGATTGTAAAGGGTGTGAAGAATTCCTTTACGTTTGTAATGTGCTTTCACAATAAAAGTGGTATGCAAATGATGAGTATTATCAGCATACAATCCGTTTCAAAAGAGGAATAACATTGTACTCTATATAGCGCTCTATTGTTCAGATTGAGAAATCACTGTAAGTGAATAAGCTGAATTTTCATTTCTGCATACTTTTTTCCTTCAAGCATTAAATAGACCTGTTTTCTCTACACAGAGCAATACAGCTCTGAGCCATATGCAAGAAAATATATAAACCTAAAAAAAGACAAGCAAATACCTTCCCTCCAAAGAGAACATCTGCATTATAATAATAAAATCACTCATATTTTTCAGTAACATTAGGACCTCTGGCAGTTTTTGCTTATGCTGGCAAGTTGTGGGGTCGAGATTTAGAATTGCGGCCAGTTCCTATTTCCTTTCTCTGCTCAAATATTCCCTATGACATTACACATGGATGAGGTCAGTTTGCCTAGTGTCTTCTTAGCGCCACAAGAAGTTGAAGCAACTACTTTTATTCATACCTACTTATGCAGCTGTTTGCCATAGGCTTCACAAGCAAGATGACCCCAGAGACAGCAGAAGCATGGCAATGACCTTTACTAAAGTGTCTTCTCCTATACCATCTGTAGCAGGGCTGTGTGGCATGGCCCAGAACATCCATGGCTTGAGCCATGGAAGAAGGTTGTAGAAAGGCTCAGTAACATCCTTGTTTTGACATCGCAGGGAAGCAAAGCAACAGGAGCAGAACAGCCCAGCAGCCCCATAATCATGGATGTAAGACTCTCTTTGACTGTCTGGTGCTTCAGTATATGGGCTAGTCCATTTTGCAACAGGAAAACCAATCTGCACTTCTGGGTCCAACCTAAATTTGTAAAGCTTGTGACCAGGCTGGAAGAGCTTGTTTGACCAAATGTGTCATCCTCCACAGAGCGACTCGACCAGATCCTCTGTCAAATTTGTGGAGAAGTGTGGTTTTTTCCCTGTCTGTAAATAGCGTACAGCTAAACCTGCATTAACAACTTTTAATGATTTTGTAACGTACTGCCCACAATGCATGATCACACGCAAAATTGTCCTCTCTGTGCAGTATTGCTGAGTATCACTGGCAGCAGATGGGGAGGACCATTTTTTACCTCAAAGCTTATTGTGGTGGCCAGACTCAAATTGTTTTGCCTGATAATTACATGCGCTTCTGATAGAATAATTTATGTATTTTCTGAATCACAGCACTGTTTCTCATTAACAAAGAGAGAAGGCTTTCACTGTTTTTTCCTCATTCTTCCGTGCAATAGAAATCGCTTTAATCCATTTCTAACCCATAAAGAACAATGAAGAATCCTCTACAGGGAAACTCCACTTTATGTAACGCACTGAAGATGGCACTGTAGTAACAACTTCACACTGTGAATGATAAGATATGCTCATGTTTGTTGCTGGGAATTTATGAATTTTTATTTATTTATTTAGCTCGGCTAACTGTAAGCCAAAGGTCAGTTTATTGTAGCACCACCTGACACTGCTGCTGTAATTAAGGCTTGAGAAATGTTTCTGTCAATTAGATTTATTTGCAAGGAGATTCCAACTCAACCTAAACTATGTGGAATAGTTCACAGTTGATCTTTGTAGAAAGTTTTTTTTTGTTTCAAAAAACCCAATGTAACAAAGAAAATCCTTTCTGTTAAGGAGATCACCTCCATACCTCTAACCTTGACAGGCCATATTAAGGCACATTAACACTGCACCAGGTCTCTGAACACCTAATAAATGCTAGGGCAGGGCTTTATGGTATTAACTGCAGTATAAAAACCTTCCAAAAATTCTGTTTCCTCTGGAGTTTTGCAAGCTTTTATTAATCTGAAACTGGAACTTCAATTAAAAAAAAAAAAAACCCAACCCAACAACAAACCAAACACACACAAAGAATGACACTGATAGTTAAGAGTCACAATTAGGTTTGTGATAATTTTTAGTAAGGATAGAGAAAATGAAATGTAAATTGACAGTCATATAGGTCTGAAAGTATGCTTTTATAAATTTCTTAACCCACTCCTTTTAATCCCTGCATTTATACCAGGTGGGAGATTTGGTTTGTTTTGAAGTGAGTGAGTAATTGGGCCCCTGTGCAGCATTTGTTTTTCACAGCTACTATCATCATACACACCTAAGCTATTTTGAGGGGATCAAAAATGGAAGCCTTACGTTCTTTTTAGAATTTGCCTTGCGCTTGAGAAGTCAGTGGAAGTATTTGTGTGGGCTTTTTCTCGGGGTGGGGGGGAGGGAGAGGGTGGGGAATGCAAGTTTTAAAGCCCCACTGATTTCCATGAGAGACAGCAGCTGCCCCAAAGGACCTCAATACTCTCTGTGAGCAAGCCAAATGTGGGAGGTGGGGGTTGACTTTTTCAAAACTCCTAGAATATGTGCTTATGTGCCAGGCTGCTGCAGAAAGAGAAGTGCTTAGGCTGTTAAAGAAGGGCTGAGCTTTTCTCTCTGTCAAGGGGGGATACAAAGTCAGCTGGGCATTACCTGGCTTTAGAAAAAACCCTGCCAAAGGCCCAGGTGTCACTTCCAGTTAAAGAGCCTGACCCTGGAGCATCTGAGCATCATTTTCCTTGGGCTGTTCAACCAGCCGGTGTGCCTGTTCCTTCTCCCAGCAGGGTTTTTTTTTCAGAAGCAGCAGCCTCTGCCCCGGCGTGGTGGGCGGGAAGGAAAACAGCACTTTGCTTTGCTTGGCACTGGCTGCGCTGATCGATTAATGAACGGTGTTAAGCTCCTCAGGCTGTCTTCGCTCGTGTTCCTCGGCAGGAGAGGATGACAGCCATGCCGGGCACGGGGAGAGGTGTTACACAAGAGGCTTGTAGCAGAGGCACAAAGAAATACACACAGAAATGCTTGTTTGGGAAGTCGGATCTGGCCCCGCTGCACATTGGTACTGGAGAGGTGGAAACTGGTGTGGGGACCATTCTCAGGCTCTGGCCGAAAGCCAAGCTGCTAAATCCACATATCATCATAGATGCAGGGCCCAGGAGCTGCTGGGACTTGGTAGCAAGTATCTTCAGGGCTAGGGCTTGGGGTCTTTCCCCCTCCCTGTCCCAGAACAGGAATTTCAGAAGTCCTTTGTGTGCAGCTCTTCAAAGATATGGGAGCTAAATAAGTAAATATGTTTAGGGCCTTGATCTTGGAATAAATCTGGTAGTAGCTCTTTAATTACCCCAGCAGGGTGCTCCTCTTTGCACACAGCACTTCCCAGCTGCCTGAGTTCTGCATCCTCCTCAGCCTCCCCTCCTCAGCCAGCTCAGAACTTCCTACAGAAGCTTTGCAGTTCCTTCAGCAGAGGGTTCTGGTCTAAAAGAAATGAAGGTTAATCATTTCTATTTTTGCCACCATAACCTCCCACTACAGTAAAATCGAATGTGGGTTGTGGAGACAGACACTAAGCCCAGGAAGCTCATGGTAAGGTAAGGGTATATTTGAGAGATACTGAAGGAGGAACTGAAACAACTTGGATTTGGAGGTCTAAAGCTGAAATTTTTGCTTAAGGGTGACTTTGAGGCCATGGGATTGCTTAGAGACCTGTGAAGCACTTAGCAAGCAAATTAATGACTTAGGTGCAAACAGGCTCAGCTGCTGCAAAAATAAGCACTCTAACTTATATACTCATGTAAACTTTTACAGATCTCTGTGATGCATTGGCCATTAATATTTAATTTATCACTTATTAAATATTTCATTTTGTATAGTTCTTTAATGGAAAGGTGATGGATTGTGTTGTCTACAAGAACCTGTATATAAAGATACAGTAGATCTCTCCATCTTTTTGAAAAATAATTATATCCAGTTTGCAGGAGGTAAAAATGCATTATGAAGAGATTAGTCATCTGCAAATGTGTTGTCTCATTTTAGTTTAGAAAAAGGCAGGAGTAAACACCAGCAGGCAGTATTTGTATTGGAAAGGGAGAGTTGTTATGAACCTGTATGTTATGAAACTGCCACCTGGATCTTCACTGCCCCCATCATCACACAAAATTTGAGCTGTTTGCTTCAACTATGTGAGGAGTTGAAGTATTAGTACAGGCTTCATGCACGGAAGACAGAAGCTACTCATGCTTGTGCTTCCCCACCAGAGATGGGTGCAGTTAAGTCTTGGGGCACCCTCCAGAATTAAGGCCTTTGCTTCTGTACCTCCTTGGGACTTGTGCCACTGTGATATTTAGAGGGCTCAAGACACTGGCCAGTAGAGCTGAAACACTGNTTTTTTTTTTTTAAATAATGAAAATGGAGTGTGAAAGCTCCAGGCCACAGTTTCTCTCCTGTTTTGTGGTCACACATGGCCACCATCTTCATCCCCTGTGTCCCATAACACATGCCCAAATCATGGCACATCTTGAGAGCAATCTCTCTTTCAGTTCTCAAACCTCCAACTGTGCAGCAGACCATGAACATCCTCTTCCAGTTGTTTTTGCTTTTAATCCAGCAAAGGACTTTCTTAGGTCCTTAACAGCAAGTTTAAGGTTAAGCATTTGTTTAAGCATTTTGCTAAACTGTGTTTTGCTGAATCCTTGCCAAATGAAAACAGATGGGCTAATTTACCCTGATGTTCTTCCGTGAGCCTTCAGGAGAGCTCTAGGAGCAGCAATCTTGATGAAAGGTGTATTTCAAAGCAAGCAAGGGGCAGAGCTAAGTGATTCCAGGCCATGAGCCATCTCTGAGTTCCCTGGGAAGCTGTAGATTTGGGGATCGTGCTTGCTCTCCTTATCCCTCCTCTTCCAGGGAAGTGCACCACCCTCTCTGCAAGGAGTGTCATCCCACTCAGTCATCCCTAGTGTCATCCCAAGTACCTACAAGGAACAGAGCCAAGGAAGAGCATTTTCTCCTCATTTGTCACCAAGTTATAGCTCAGTTGTTTGCAGTGAACAAGGTTCTTCTTTCTGCTCTATTATCCAGTCTCTGCAGTAGGATGTTTGAAAGAGAAGTGTGCTCATCTTCTGATGGCATTTTTGATGAGCCAGAGGGACACAAACTATTGATGGATCCTTAGAGCTGTTCCTTTTTACTAGAGAGCAGACAATATAATTTGTCATGCTGTGGGATTGAAATATTTTAGAGACTGATGTTAACATGTTAAAATTTGATATAAAATGTTGACCACAGTCTATCACTCAGGAAACAATCTGGTAAGTTTAAGGCTTTGCAATATATCACATACTTCTAAAACAGTATTAAATAATGGCTTATACTACATATTAATGAAACGAACTATTAGCCTAGAAGGACAAATTTGTGGAGCTGTGTTTTTAACGTAAATGTTTACTTCCATACTTGGAAACGCTGACATTCATGTCAAACGTCCTGACTCTAGTATAAAATCTCAGAAAGGTATATGACTAAGTGTAATATGGTCCGAAGGAAAAATTGGGCAAGTGGGCATGGAATTAAAAGCTTTAACATAATTCAAGAGTAGGCTGAATCAATACTGCATTGGCATTAAGGGATTTTTTTGTGTGCGTGGTTTAGTTGGTTTGGTTTCTGTAGCTGATGATACTCCTGCTGTCCACAGGGAGTCTAGCTTGTTACCAAAATGTGCCTGTTTATAAGAGTTTTAATGCCAAACGGAAAAGTACACGGAAGAAAGGAAGAGTGGAATTTGGACTTTAAAATGTCTTTCTCATGAATTACTTATATGTTCTGCAAGATCAAATGCTGTTTTTAAAAAAAGGTATGACAGGCTGATTTCAGAGGTTGGATATGAGCAACAAATCTTTGCTAGGAAAGAAAAAACAATAAAACCACCCCGAAACATCTAACAGAAAGTTTGTCTAAGAAATACCAAAGATCAGTGTTACGGGACTGTAAAATGCAGACCCAAATCTATCATTTTATTTTTATAGCAAGGTTTTGTCAAGCTCTTCTCTGATCCAACACTAAACAGCAATTTGCAAAATAGGGTGGCAGAACACAGACTACCTTCGTTTTCAGCACACTGTAGCCTGGGATGAGCCACTGCCTGTGTTAGCATCTGGAAAAGCAGCGAATTTCAGCCTCGTCCACAGCTTTTTTTTCTCTGTAGGTAATTAACTCTGGTGTGGAAATGGTGGAGTCTCTTGCTTTAATACAGTGAGCACCAAAATGGTATATGAAATGTCAGTCTTGCCCATCTTAATTTTTTGTAGCCACTTAGAGGGCAGCAGTGGACATCTTTCTGAATGTTAGTAGGTGTGTTTTGGGGAAGGGGTGCAACAGGAGAAAGGGAAATATAAAATCACTCTTTGTGAGTTGGATGAGTTTAGGCAAAGTTGAGTTTGGCTTCTGAGGAAAGCCTTATCTGAAATGTCCAGCAGAAGGCACAGAAGATGTTCACGAAAGAGCTTGTTGCGCTGAGTTTGTAGAGTTGTTTGAATGCAAGGGAAGAAGAGCAACTTCTATGTTATCTTGCAGAACCAGGTGCTGGGGGCTCTGTGCTGGTTCTTCCTATGTGTTCTGCAGCTGCCATTGTTAGCACTAAGTTCCAAGCAGATCCTGCACTATTTCCTGGAAATAGTGTGAGAAAACTGACATTCTGCAGAGGGTGCAACAGAGGGGTAGGAACAGAGAGAGCCTTTATTTCGTGGCTATATAGACCAAGCATTGCCAAATAAAAGTCATCAAGGCAAACATGCCTGCTCCTTGCTGGCATTAATAGCAAGTCTGCTTCTATCTTATGACTTGCAGCCTCTGGGCAGCTGTGTCACCTGGGACCCCACTGCTCCCTGACAAAGAGCCGAGTGCGTTCCCAGCCTTGCCTTCACTGTGGAGATGGAGAAGGTAAGCTCTGCCCTCACTGGCAGGGAGCATGGAGACCTTCTGGCAGCATCTCCTGCATCTGCTGGAGTCAGCAGAGCTCCACTGATCTGAATAGCCCTGGGATGTCACTGGTGATCGTGGAAGTGCAATGTGGTGGAAGGACAAGTATTTTTTCCAGTGGATACCAAGGAAAGATGATGTGAACTTAGAACATGCCTTATAGTAGCTAAAGCCTGCTTCCATCCTGTTTTCTTTCTTACTCTGCATGTAAACAGAGACCAACTGGGCTTGTACCAGCTGTCTAATTTATTCAGCTACTCAGATTTGTAATTTAATGACATCTCCTTGTCAACTATGGTAGACTCTGGTT
The DNA here is from genome assembly GCA_013400055.1 of Nycticryphes semicollaris. NCBI lineage: Eukaryota > Metazoa > Chordata > Aves > Charadriiformes > Rostratulidae > Nycticryphes > Nycticryphes semicollaris. Next base: position 484,243 of record VXBJ01000893.1, on the reverse strand, counting down.
CAGATCCACAGTATTTGCTGCTGCAGCAACTCTCACTGGCACAGAAACTAGCAAAGAAGCAGAATGTAATTCAAGAGCTCTTCACATCTATGTAACCACGAATACCTAAATGATGCATAAGACCAGTGTTTACAAAGTTTAGTGTATTGTTTCCAGAAATGGAAAGCACAGATTGTTGAGTTCTTCCTGGGACATACTTGCAAGAGATGAAAAGTAAAATAATGCTCTTCTACTTTTATGAAATAGTGTTCTGTAGTATGTTCTACTTTCAGCTGTTGTGACTAGAGTAGGCGTTGATGGCTGTGGGTTTGTGGCTTTGACGGATGTGGTAGACTTTGATGGCTGAATTTCATATTTAATGTCAGGCCTGGGGGGGGGATGACGACACGTGGTGGTGTGTGTGTGCGGAAATTGCTGACAGAAGCTTGTCTTCATAGAGTTTACTGGTTAAAAAAATCATCTCTGTAATATAGATACCCTAGGGTTCTTTATTGTAGGTGCAAATAATAAACTCCCTCGCAAAAATGTAATTTCTAGCAAAAATAAATGCATACATAGCATTTTTATCTTTTATTCGTATTGTATTTTATCTCTTATGCCTGCAATATTTTAACACAATTTCCTACAGAAGGCAGTTTGCTAGGGTATTTTTCTTTTAGCACTGGTTTGCTGAGATTTTTTTTTTATTATTATTTTCTCAAAGTGACTGGTTCAAGGATCAGCAATTGCCATTGCTTTCTTTCTGTACTCTTCAGAGTACAGCATACTGTTGCCTCAGTTTCTGCTTCCCAGGTTAGTCTTCTTCATTCACTTATTCATTCATTCGGATTCAAGCCAAGTTTAGAAAGGATGCGCAGTTAAGACTATAAAATGCCTCAGCAATAAGAAAAGATGCACAAACAAAAAACCCTAGACCTTCCAGGAAAAATTCACGCAAAGCAACAGAAACTTCCATTCTCCTGATGCTTTCCCAGAGAGTCATCAATATCACCATGACCTGTTTTGTTGGGGTTTTTCTTCTAGAGCAGGGCAAACCGTGGTATAGGGGCAGGAAAGGGATAAAAAAAATATGTATCTTGGGAAAGAAATGTTCCATCAACTACACTAAGCATTAAAATGTTTTGCTTTGTAATAAGGTTTAAATAATTTTTAAGTCTTTATTGCAAAACCACTGGGAAAAATCTGATTTTTCATTGCTGAAAACCAAGTTATCTGTTTTGGGTTGATACATGTGCAAAAGCCTATAGGGAAAATTTTTACAAAATTAAATACTGTCCACATTTTTCCAGAGTTTGAATTAAAAACAAGCAGCAGTCCTGAAAAAATCTTAACAACATTTCAGTTACTGTTTTCAGTAAGTGCAGATGACAGTTTCCTCATCTTACATAGCAAACTCCTCTAGGTGAGGTCAGCAGAGGTACATGTGGTAGATGCTCAAACACTGAGGGCTTGAGGGCTATTCTTGCATTTATGGCATATTCCGTATTTGCTTATTCATGTCCACAGCGTTGTGTTGTATGCTTTCCCCCGTATTTAATTCAATACGGAAAAGCATATTAGGCAGCAGCCACAGCAGTCACCCACTTCAAGACATTGGTCAAAGGTGCAGCTGCAGTAGCTGCAGGCCAGCAAATGCAGTACCTGCAGGAGATGATGGTCCTTGCTCCTGTTCTAATCCTGGGCACAATACCTTACAATCTCTGTAGTGTATATGTAAGTAGGCTGTGGTCTGAGAAGGAGGCAAAACATGAGGGCTTGCTGGGCAGTTGCTCTTGATTAAAAGCATGACATTATCCTGAACCAGGAGACAGGATTTCTCCTTTTCCTCCAGAACCCAGCCATGGATTTTATTATGACCTCTTGATGGAGCAGAAAGCTTTCCCCTTAACTTCAGTGGTCTTTAGCAAGTCCCTCTGGTTAAATGTAAGCTGTCCCTGACTTGGAATTACACCGGGGTCTAAGGCAGTCTGGGAGCTCCCTGCCAGCTGATTGTACTGAGTGGGAGGTGAGAACGTGTGTGTGCATGTGTGCCCTCAAACCCGTGCGCAGAGGTGAAGCCTGTTTTGTTTTTCTTTTTACAAAATCTACCATCCAAACCTGACAAGTGTAAAGCATTTACTTCGTGGCTGTTTTTTGTTGATGTGTGCCATATAAACAGTGCAGCATTATGTAGTGCACGACTAACTGCTTGCTGACCTCCCCAAAATAAACAGAGCCATGAACTCATGGGGAAAACCTGGCCACGAAGAAGAGCCAGCATTTGATCCTTGCTACTGCAACAGGCTTATTCACTGGCTAAGTGAGGAGCCATCCTGTTGCTGTACCTTTCCCACATTAGTTTTGTCCCTGTTAGTGCTGCTACTGTGAGCAGGATGTCAGCTTAGCTTCCACACAGCATTTGTATGTTTTATTTTTACTGATGATTTCATTTTTACAGTTACACCCACCAACGTGAAACCCATGACGTAAGGCACTATTTAGGGGCTTTATGCTGTACATAGCAGTGTGGGGAATCTGCAGTAAAATTATGTTCCTCTGCAGTACTTAATTTTAGCAGGCAGGTGATTCAGGTTTCGAAAAGTGTTGTTGTTGAACTAATGTTACAGTTATGTTGTTACAGCAATATGCCTAATTTATAGCTTGCTACTATGAGTATTATAATGAGTGTTTCTATTAGATCTGCTTTGTCCTGGGTCTGAGTTATTTTGTAAGAAGCTTACATTTTATTAATTTAAAGCAACAATGCCGATACATACCCCTCTAACTTTCAAGCCAACCTCAGTGTGAAAAGAAGCTTAAGTCTTATAACCCAGAATTCAAATTAAACCACATGCAAAGATATTAATTATTAAAGTCTCAAGATTTTATTGAAGTAAATCTTACTTTTTAAAACATGATTTTTTTGAATGCTTGAGGTTAACAGACTAGAATTGTTTGAAAATCATGTCAGCCCTGAAGCCAATACTTGTCTATACAACTCCTACATTTAACTGCATGAAGGACATTCACCCGTCCAAATGTAGCTGGATTCTCCCGGAAGCATCTGTGATAAGTGTGAAGAAGGAAACCTGTGTGGTCAGACATAAGGGGGGAGGGATGGGGTGAAGATGAAGTTTGGCTCAGAGCTCCCACATGGTCCCCGTTGCTGTGGAAACGACGGCCTTTGCAGTGCCTATTGCATCTATATACGTTCAGAAGAGCCGTCTCTTCTGTATATCATTAGGAGGAGTCTAAAACGAAGCTGATCAATTAAGGGCCTGTGCAAGAGGGGAAAATGTAGACAATGACTTAAACTGTGTGCTGAAAAAGAAGTAATGAATCACCCTTCTATGCAGTGACATACAGTTACATCCAAATGCCATGCTGTACTTCTTAGGGAGAAGAAAAGGAAACAATGATAAAAAATGGAACAGTGCTTTTAAATTCAATTGCTCACAACATTTCACATGTCTTCCTTATCCTCATGAGCAAGCCAATCCGTATATAATATCCCCCCTCCATTCATCCACTACCTTGCGAATAAGATCATATTAGATGATTATTTCTTAAATTAACAAGGCTCGAGCGCTGAGAAGTAGATGCTTCCACTTAAAACACATTTCCTGCTGCTGTTTGCAGTTTGTTTGTATGAGCGACTGTCTGATTGTTACCCAGGCAACCAACGCAGGCATGAATTTGATTAGATATAGTTTCACAGATGTGGGCAGTTTTTCAAGCATTGTTCGGTGTTTCTGTCGGATACAGAATTCACTTTGTTAACTTTTAAGTCCTGTTTGAAGGACAGGGAGGAAGAAGGCAAGGATCTTAAAATAATATTTTTTTCAGTTGGGGTTATCTCGGCTTGTTCGTTGCTCTTTGTGTTTGGTTCCTCATTCTACATACAGAAAAATGCAGAAAAATTCCAGTATTGACAGCAGGGAGACATGTAAAAATACAAGAAATTTTATTGTCTCCACTGAAGCAGATTAAATTATTATCATCGCTCTAGAAGATAACATCATTAAAATGTGAAGACTCTTTGGTCATATCATAATAATAAGAGTACTGGGAACATATTTCGATGCTTAGCTCTGCACGGTCTGTCTTGTGAAGAGGCAGCATGGCATTTTAACTGATGGCAACGTTGTGCTCAGTGTGTTTATTTCTCCAGTGGAAGTTGCAGATGTAAACATCTGTTGAATGTGTAGCTGGAGGACAATGGTGTGACATTCTGCATGAGCTCTCTTGGTGAGCAAAGCTCACTTGCTCTTCCTGTTACAAAAGCAGAAGGGAGAAGTAAACTTTGGAGATAAATTAAAATGCAAATGACTCCCCCTACAACTGATTATTTCAAAATGCAATTCAGCCTGGCAAAGACATAAGCCTAGGTTGTAATGTGGAGCTCAGTTTCCAGGTACAAAATTCAAGGGAGTTGAGATTTTTCTGTTCTATTTCTAGCTGGAGCCTAGAATAAACAGGATTAGCTATTTAACTGAATTAACTGTGATCGCTTGCTTGGAATTGCAATGACCTACAGCCTGGGAGCTGGGAACAAGTCTTCCCCCACTCCACGCCTGTAACCTTGAGAGCTTTACGCACTCTCCTGCAAATGTACATCAGAATTACTTCTCATGAGATGATGAACTCATCTTTTATGGTCCCATTCTTGAAAAATGAATTATTTGGCTGCCAGTGCATTATAATTCATACCTGGTCTGTGATTTTATAAGACTTTATCCTTCTTCTGGGAACATTTAGTCTAGCTTTTTAAGGAAACACAACTTATGATGACGTTGTCCCTCTATCTGTGAGTCAGTTACTTGCAGGCAGCTTTTGATTTTTTTGGCAACTCCAGCCAAATTTGCAAATATCAACTACTTTGATAGCACAGAGAGATCTGGAAGATGTTAGGTCCCTTCACATTGTTAGAATTGGAAGGTGGGTAAATGGGAAAGCCGTTAGTGAGAGAAAAACAAGGAGTTGTCTGTTGCTCTCAGTTGAGTTGATAGCAACTGTATAACCAATAACCCTTCAGGCAACTCCTCGGTTGCATAGCACAAGGCAGAGCCATCAGCATGGCAAGATGGCTGGTGTGACATAGAATATATCAGGAGAAGGGCCTGGGGACAAGTGTTGTCAGAGAGGAGAATAATATGAGGGGGACTGCGAATATTCAGGGCAGAGCCACTGTGATAGAGCTGTGGGGAAGGAGGAGTTATAGGGGGAGATGGGGAGGAGGTGGTGTGAGGACAGGAATTATCTGGAAGCTAGACTTCATCATTTCTGCTATTTATGAGATAATTTGTGTTACCACATCATTTAGCTATGGTTTGATCCTGATTGTAAGGCAAATGAAAGAAGATCAAAACTTCATTAACGGAATGACTCCTGCTGAGTTGAATGGCGGTTGGACTGGGATCCTGTTTGGTCAAAACAAGTAAAAAGGGATCAAAAATGAGAAAGAGTAATTGAGAGTAATTAAAAGTCCATAACCAGAAGGCTAGTTTTGTAACGTAGGCAAGCCTTCTTGATTGCTGGTCATTTAAAGGTCCAGCCAATGGGAAAAGATTCTTACCGATTGAGGTGAGATTTTTGCTGAAAGTGTTAGGAGATATGCTGAATAATATAGTTTAGAAATGTAATGCTTCTTTTGTAGATTGTGAAACTAACGTAGTTACTTATAGCTATTTGTCTAGTAAAATTAGTTCTATTTCTGAACCTGACTAATACAGGCTTTGAATTTGTGCGGGCGCATTTCTTACTCGCTATTGTTAACTGAGAAAGTGTGAGAATGAATTCTATCCTTCCAACTGACTGCCAATAAGTGTTAATCCTTTGTGCTTTGTAATTAGATGGTATTGCTTCCGCACCTAAACTAGATAAGACCATTTTTTATAAGACAATTGCTAGGAAGGCACTTTTATTGGGTGTGTAAAAAAATTTTTGTTCCATGCATAAATGGGAATTTTGTGTGTTCCTCTTTCCACATTAATATTTTCTTTGGCAAGTTTATACTTCAACGAACAAGCATCTTCCAGGACAAGTGGTCAAAATCCTGTTCACATGATTGCTAAGAGTAGGACAAATACTGAAACCTTAACCCTGTTCTACCCCAAAGACTTACCCAAGTTCACTCACATTATTGCTGTCCTTTTGCCTAGCAGTGGCTACCAGTTGTGGCTGTTTGACCATTTTTTGGCCCTGTTAAAACAGAATGTGTTTTTTGAAATGAAGAGGGGGAAGAGGAATTGACATAAGTCAATACAATTTCATCACCTAGTAAATTAAATGGGAGTGGATTTTGCTTTCTTATAGGAATTCAGAGTACTAACTCCTCTGCAGACAAAGGTACTTATTCTGTTTTAAATGTCCATACGCACACTCCCACACCCTGAGTAGTATAGATGTAAGAACAGAAATAGATCAGTATTTTATTTTGTATTTTTCCTCATTCTGTAGACTGTCAGATGCAGCACCATAGGGCAGTCTAAAAGCCCCTATATCTATGTGGCTAGGTGCATTTTATACAGAATGGCCATTAGTTTGACTTCACAGAAACGGACTCAGATAAAGAATGATAAGTCACATGTTAGTGATGGTTTATGTCCTCTAAGAAATGAACAAAGAAGCCCTGTCAAGGCTGTAGATCTGGTACGTGCTAATCGTACTGAGCAACGGATCACATTGTTGTAAATGTAAGGATACACGGACAAAAGCTTGTCAGTCCTTATAAATTTTCAAGCCACATACAGGGAAATGGTACTTTTCTTGTGCGTTAAATTCCCTATGGGAAAGAAATTACAACTCCTGCTCTTTAGCAGTTGCAATAGTGAAAGTGGTTTATACAGCACCTTTATAATAAAAATAATGTATGTGCTTGACACATAAGCATACGGAGATGTGGAAACATGAAAAATACTGGAGAATAAACCAGCTGGAGGTAGGAAGCTGCGTCCAAGAGTGGTTCAAATGCTTAGGCTACTGATTTCATGGGAATGAGAGCTCACTAGTGTCTTGCATTGAAGTAGTAGCATAAATTATCCATTATTTAGTCCTTAGCATAAACCGCTACACCCTCAGCAACAGCCCTTCCCAACTCACCCTACGGTCCTGAGCAGAGGCGACACCACAACTGGATCCTGCCACCTTTACACAGCTTCAGCAGCGCTATCAAATCTCTGGTGTTACTTGAATGGGGAACTCTTCATCGTAAAAATGCTTCAATATAACTCCAACATGGCATACTGTTGTCAGCGGTAAATTGACTTTTACCTGTATGGTGTAGCACTATGTAAGGGTGTAAAAGTGAGAGAATCAGTGTAAGAGTAACAGAATACAGATCGTAGCCATGAAGAAATTTTGTACTTTTGACAACCAAAAATGAAACAATAAGGTATTGTAGTGGAAAGGGACAAATTTTATATCAACCCCCTGAAGAGTTAAAGATGTTATGCAAATGTATTGTATTCTGAAAAAGAATCCAAACACTAAACCTGCCAGAGAACATAAAATCAGCTGCTGTTTGAGTTTGTGGTTGAATAGTTTCTTCACTAGATAGAACCCACAAAGAACTGAACTGATGCAGGCCCAGAATGTATACCTTGATGTACACTCTTTATTTATGCTCTTGTATTCACTCCTGGATTATGATGAGGCTGTGCTACCTCAGAGCACAGAGAAATCAGGTTGTCCCAAATTGCTCAGGCAAGTGGGGAGACAGGAGGATGAATGTGCTTGCACTATATATGTACATTGAACCTTTATTTTTTTTCTTGCCAATAGAGCTTTCTTAAGGCACAACCAGTTTTTCACCTGGGTTTCAAATTTTTAAGAGAACTCAGGTGTCATTGGGGATACAGAGAGCCTAGTGTCAGTTTGAGCACTTTTCAAAAGAGCTGCATGGATATGCACCGAGTCCTAGATCCTTAAAGTACTTGAAGTGCTTTAAGTTCTTGCAAATACCAAGCACCAGTTTTTAAAGACAGTGGCCAGCATGCCTTTGAAAGTAGGTTTATATGATCTAATTATTATGGTTAACATTAGGCATTGTTTTTGTCTTAAATGAGCAGGTCTGCAGGACAAACTCCTGTGGCTTTCCAGTGCCCATGCTACATCACCCACGGATGCAGCCACCCTGGGCAGCTGGGCCACCCCACGCAAGGGCTGTGTACCTGGGAGCCGCCAGCCACTTCAAGAGCTGGGGTGGCTGGTGCTCTGGGTTCTGAGATGCAGCAGTGGGGATGAAGCTGCGCAAGCAGCAGGAGACATCGCAGTCTCTCTCAGTCACTGGTTGAACCACGGGTGTGAGGCGAGACTGGCTCTGCTGATACCAGGCTTTTGTGCTGACCAGGGATTTCTGCGAGTCTGAATTACCTGGCTACTGTAAGATGCCTTGCTTTGGGATTTGCTACATGTGACACGAACTAATTTGTTACAGTAAAAATAAACCCAAGCTTCACAGTCCCAAAATCACCCCTCCTAGATGACATGGCATGTGGGCACTGTACCATCTAGACTGCTAGTGATGCTGTGCCACCCAGAAGAGCAGTAAATGCTGCCTCAGGCTATAGAAAGGGCAATTTCTGACTCACTGGGAAAAAAAAAGAAAAAGATAATTTAGGCTGCTCTTACTGGAGCAGAGGAAGTCTCTCAGAAAGTCGCAATGTACAGTCATACAGCTGCGTTGTGCTTGGGGGCTTTTTGATAAGGCTAAAGCTATTTAATCTACAAGTGTTTAAGGTTTTAAAACTTGTATTAATATATTTTTCCTCATTTATGTATTATACTCAGTCCTAGCAGATTACACTTTAGATTCTGTGGTAGACTGAAAATTGTAGGCATTTCTAAAGGAACAAATGATATATTGCTTCGGGGTTGCTGATATCAATAGCCCATTCCACTTCTGAAGTAAGATTTCTGAAGAAATGTCAGTGAAGCTGCAACATACTGTCTTCCCTGTAATGCGCTGCATTTCTAATTTGGTTGGGAAAAAAAACCCCAAACAACAAAAAGACCAAAACTGAATCTCATTTGATAGAAATCCAGGCTGTTCATTGTAATTAAAAAAAAATAAATTCTTTCTCTGCAGTGCCCTCAGGAAGGAGTTTTTTATAGCTTTGAATTAAGAAATCTTAAGTACCTCAATCTGGGAGAGCAAAAACTACTTGAGTGACTTTGGTTCTACTCCAAATCCTGATCTGTATCCTGCTTTCCATTTTCAGTTTATTCAGAATGGCAAGTATTTTGATACATAGATTAAATTGTTCTGAGGTTTGTATTTGTCTAACCATTTCCTCTTATAATAAATTCTCTAGATATTCACTTGCAGGGGTATTAATATGGTTTTTGCTGAGAGAAGTAGTAACTCTGGGAATCAGCCATGAATATATGTCAGAAAGGGAAATATAAGTAATAAATTCTATGCTTTAGATATAAATGTATTTGGTAGCATGAGAGAAACAGGATTGCACTGTGTTAGTGGAAAGTCAGGGGATTCCTTTAGCAGTGCTGGTGCTGTGTGTGGCAATATAAGAGAAACATCCATATCTGTACACATTTCTTAGGTTGTTGGTGTTCGTGGAGTCATATTCTCTTTCACAAGCCATGAATCTTGCCTAATTCATGTGATTATTTTTTCCAGCTGCCACCCAGTTTTATTATTGCTATCTCAGATGCTGTCTTTATTCCTTTGCCTCTTCCTCTTTTAAAGCTCTACAAGACTTAAAAAGAAATATGAATTAAAAAGCAATAGATCAACATAAACAGCTTGGAGGGTAACGTGATAAGTTTATTGAGGAGAGATGATAGAAGTTGGTTTCATTTATGGTGCAAGGAGAGAGGAGATGGAAGGAAGGATAAAAGTTCATTTGGCCATCATATGATTTGATGTGGTCCATCTAATGATCATTGGATGCTGAATAGTTCAGCAAAATGGGGATCCTCTAGGCAATGACTCTACACAGTAGAAGTTGAAGGGAAGGCAGGGTAGTGCCCTCAGGCTGCAACCTGTCTCTATTTTAGTAGCATTTTCTCCAAATGTTGTCTGCTCCTCTCTGGGCTTTGGGTTTTTTTTCTCACAGAGGAAAGCACGATGCATATTTATTGCTTTACTCTTCCACCTCTTGAATAGAGAACTCAAGCAAGCTTTTTGTTATGGCTGCAGGCTACCATTTGCAAACTGCTGGTTATCATAGTGTAGTGTAACCTCAAGATACCTACGGGAGTTTCAATGGAACTTTGGTTTAAGCCTTTAAATGTACATGTTGCTGGGAAACTTCTTAATGACTCTACTGTAAAGATACAGATGTAAAAACACAGGTAATTGATTATTATTTTTTTTTTTTTATCTATTACTACTTAAGCCAGAGCACATAAACAGCAATGGAGATTAGAGCACAATTTTCATTCTTTCTAAAGCCATGCAGTAAAGGTCATTGCTTCCACTAAGAACTTGCAGTCAAAACAAGGTAGCCAGTATGTGAGAAAGGAAGGGTTATTATCTGCATTGGCTAAGGCCCTGTGATCTAGGCCACAACAAAAGCCCCACCAGAAGCAGAAGTTTAGTGATGATCTCAAGAATTGAAAAAGATATATGAAAAAACACAGTTTCTTTGGAGACACCTTTGGTGTTAGTCACATCCTATCTTCCTTATGTTATCTTCCTTTAGCATACTTTTGATGAATATTTATAGTAGAACAGACTTTCACTGGAAAAACAATATGGGGCCATAGAACAGAAAAGACGTACATCTTTGTGACACACAAAGTGTCAGCTAACAAGAGACGCAGAACAGAAATGGTACACATCCCTCAGACCTGATAATGAGCTTCCCCTCTTCTTCATGGACCTGTTAATAGTTGTAATGAGCAGGGTGCGTTGGTGTGGTGAGGAAGCAAGAACCTATTATATTGAGGTTGATGCAAATAAGTGATAGGGCCTACAAGAATGCAGCGTTACTGACTGCTGGAGTCCTGAGGAAAGGAGGGGCTGAGGTCTGTGTGGCAGCTTGTTTGATGCTTTTGGTTGTCTCTGAAGAAATCTGCTTGTAAATGGCAGTGAATGTTCTATATAGGAATACAAGGGCACCTGGAATAAATCATCCTGAAAGATACTTGTCGGGGCCTGAAAGGTACTTTCAGTGGTTGAAAGAAACACTGTCTGGAATCTCAAAAAAGTGTGATGTACTGTAGCGAACCCGTAATGAAAGCTTTATTTTAAAAAAAGAACTGATTGAGCAGTCAAAAGGTAAGATAATCAGATATAACAAAAATACCCTGACTTCTTTCAGGAGCTTTTCAGCATCCTTTAATTGCCAGTTGCAACTTCCAATTAGTTCCTGTGTTCAATTTGTGAACTCTGGGAGCAGAACGGGTCAATAATATTTCTGTTGGTTCTATGATACAAGTAACACACTGCAAGGTGACCCCTCAGGGAGGCAAAGCTTCTGGTTTCCTCACGCAATTAAAAAAAGTGATTTCCAAGAGTTTCCTAATGCTCTGCTAGCGTGGGAGATAATTCTCATGGATGGGGCAAGTCACTGAATGACTGCTTCTGTCTCTTTTCACTGTCCCCAGCTCACCTTACTCTGTCAAGGGAGAATCCTTGTTGGCCAATCATGGTGTGGATGTAGCATGCCCACTTTGCGAGCGAGTCCTTGCTGCGTTACCTAACAGGTCAAGTGACTCTGAGGGGACTGTGTTAGAGCAATAGCTTAGTCAGTAAACCCTGCTTTTGAAACCACTGAGCTCAGCCTCTTTCTCTGTAGATACATGTAATTCATATTACTAAAGGAATTAGAAGACTATTTTGGAGAAAAAAAGGGTTTGTGTAAAGTACTCAGTTGCTAAGATGATTATCTCTCTGAAGACCTGACCATCAGCCAAGATTTCAAACAAATCAAATACAGGCAAATGAAACTGCCGTGCTCTCGTGGAAGTCAGAATTGGATCCACTTTGATCCATTTTCCATTTTCCCTCCTGTCTCAGGGTAACTGCAGACAGGATCGCCTAGATTAGATCTGCCCAGGGAAGGGAATGCTTTTACTGTGCACCGGCTGGCCTGCTGAAAGCTCTGGTCCAGGACTTACTGGGGCTGCTTGCTAAAAGATGAATAATTCCAAAGGCTGAGCATCCTGAAGGAGTCATCACCTTCTCTGTCACTTGTTCTGGCTTTGTTAGTAAACACTTCTCACCTGTGACAGTTGCTGATAAATCTCAGACAGGAGTTCCTGGTCTATTACAAACAGCTCTCAGTTGCTCCCCTGAGGGAGGTGTTTTTTAGAATTTGGCAAGTCTTATTGCTCAGATGGCAGCATTAGCAGTATGGTGCTTTAGCGCACTTGTCAGGAATGTTAACGACAAGAAGGTGGGATGTTTCCCTTCTTTTCTTGCTCCTCTACCTGGGATGAAGAATGGTCATGCTAGTGCCAAAATCTTCAGGTTTCAGTTGTAAAATCTGCAATAACAGCAACCCCAGCAGGCAAACTTCCATCTTAAGAGACTGATTTAAATCATGCACTGTACTCCGTTTCTGTAGTAAGAAGGTTTGTGCTGACCTTCAGGTAGGGTGCTTAAGACAGGTAACCACTGCAAGCTCTTTTTATTTCCTGAACCTCCCTTATCCCATGGAGTCCTGTTCCATGTACTGCCTGGGTTCTTGCTAAGTCCCCGTGACAGCAGCAGGATTAGATGCAAGTTTAAAGTTAGGCCTGAGCTTCAGCACCTTGTTGGGACTGGGATCCAAATTACCATAATGACAAGAACGGAGTATTAAAACTAAATTATGTGTTTATACAAACTAATGAAAAATACGCTGATCTCCAAAGTTCTCCCATCATATTTGCTCTCAAAGTACATGCAATTCTACAGCCGCGTAGACATTTTAAAAGGCTTATTGCCATTTATGGATGTACTAATGCAATACAGTAATTTTCTTCATGGTTAAGACCCCAGGAAGTTAGGGGAAGGCAATATGAATAACTTTGCGTAAGAGACGGGGGTTTTTAGCTGAAGCCAGGGTTTTAGAAATGCAAGATACATATTAATGAGTACTGTGCCCATGAAAGGTGCTAGATTAACCTTTCCTAAGAAGAGAATCTTCAGTTTATTCACTTGAAAAGTGCTATGTTAGCAGCAGTTCTGGTATTGCTGTGGCAGGAGCACTCTCTGTTGGGTCCTTACTGTGGCAAAATGTGGCATGTCTGACTGCCTTTATCCATGAGACTATGCCACTGAAATTAAGGGAGCTAATTCTTTGTTTACTGTGTGCCTAATGATGTTTGCTGTACCCTCAGTTTGTAGAAAGATTGTGTTGGGAATGGGAAAACTGATTGTCCTCTAGACCTGTCCATCCTCTAAACTTCTAGTACTCAACTCAAAACCGTGAACACAATTGCAGAATGTCCTGGGATGTTTTTTAGATCATGAATTAAGAAGGGGGCTACATAAAAGGTGTGAGAGAGGGTATGAAGCTACAATAATGTCTGATTTGCAGCTAGCACTTCTTTTCAGATGAAACAACTTTCAGATGACCACAACTTTTGGGTCAGCTTCAGAGCAAAACCTGGGAGGTGGGAAAGTCTCCTTCTGCCAATCTTCTCACTCTTCCTCAGCAATTCTAGTGGAGCTAGAATTCAGCTTGCCAGGAACATTTAGTGCCTGTAACAACAATAGGCTTGTCAGAAATTTTGAGTAGTACATAAAAAGTTGAAGATTTCTTGTGTTTCTGTAAGAAGATAATACCCAGGGCTATGTAAAATAGATGTTGATACACCACAATATCCTCTGTGAAACTGGTGTTTGTCTTCAGCTGGTGAGCTTAGATTTACAGATTTCAGTGAACCTGTGTTGATGTACACCAGCTGAGGTTGTGGCTTGCATATCTAGTCTTTTTCAGAGGAAAAACAGACATTGCAAATCGAATGTGATATTAAAAATTAGCTTCAGAACTTGATGTGGACTTTAATTGATGGGTATAATTAAAACTGTAGTCTCAAAGTTGACACTACTTTTGTAGTATCAACTCCTTCCCACAAGTGAGCATTCCAAGACAAGGGTAGTCTTCATTGTAGGGGGGTTCCCCCAAATATTTTATTTTTTAAATCATCTAATGCATTTTCCATTTCTATTAATATTCATTAATATCATTACAACTTTCAGTTGAAGACCAATAAAATTATGTGAGACCTACGTAAACATTGAACAAGCTTCAGCTATTCACTTAAAGTGGAAAAAAGCAATACTAAATCATTAAACATGAAGGAAAAAATGGAAATGCATCAGTGAAACTAAATTCACAACTCTGAATAAAATATGGAGGCTACTGCAGAAGTATTTTGAAAGGTATTCTGGAGAAATAAAAAAGCAGCCTAACCACAATTACTTGTAGTTCGTAGTTCTATTATATTTTTATTGTTGGGGAATAGCATATTATGCACAAGTAGCAGAAACATTTATAAATGCTTTTCAGTAATGTATTTTAAGTATGACCTTTTAATGTGAAGAGAAATCAAATTAAACATAGTTATTCTTGAGATACCTGTTTCATATTTACAAGATGGAAACCAAAAGATTATTGACAGACAAAATTAGGCAACTCCAAACAAGTTATGCACAATGATGAATAAACAATGAGGGATTTGGATTCTTTTTGTATACCATCATTATTTGACTAAGGGCATAGCCAGATGTTCTCCTCTGGAGCTAGCTATAAAAGCATAGGAAATCACCTCCATCTCTTTTTACTTCAGCCAGCAATTATGGCTCTCACACTTGAAATACCTGACAGGATTATGTATGAGGTGCTTGTTGCTTTCTCTACTAGGTCAGCTGAATTAGACAAAAATCACTCGCAGGGCAGTCAGAGACAACAGCACTCTTAACTAAACTGAACTTCAGCACTGAGTTAATAACAAAGATCTAGATGGTAATTACTTCAGTCACTCTAAGTATATATGCAAAAGATTGTCCAGCATGGTGTCCAAAGAACAGTAAAGTAAGTCAAGGGAGTTATTCTCTTCAAATCCAAATTTTGATCATTGTTCCATGCCAAATTCAGCAACTAGATGAGTTAAGGTTTTAGTATTCAAAAGCCTGTTTCAATTACTTTTTAATTTATTTTTTATATGTATCTGGTTTTATCAACTGGTTAGATTTCATATGGCTAAAGAAATGAGCTGTCTGTCAGAATCAAGGCTATTAGGTGGTATTGGTCATCTGTCAAAGCTAATGAATCAGGTTGGCTTTGGCATAATTTCTAAGCAGGTGTCTGTAAGCAGCAAATCCCCCAATCAATTCTTATGTGCAAAAAGCACCATGATGCCACAGATGTTCATTGCTTTCCCACATTGTGTAACCCTTACATGTCTTAATTTCTTTTAAAAAGTGAACTTTCATGCCTTTATGCCATTAAATCTTTGTAAACAAGGCAGAATGGCATCTTAAAATTTTTAGGAAATTCTATCCAGTGATTCAATTGACAGTCTTAGAAGTTATTCAGTAGTAATATTCCCTGCACCGTGTCTCCTGATTTTACTGAAATCCTGAGTTCTACAGGTTCATTTGCTCGGTCTCCTTATTGTTACTGTCATGTCATCAGTACAGTGGTCCATTCCTGGTTTGTTTTTCCGCTTGTCATTTAATCCCCAGAAATGATGAAATAATAGTGGCATAAGGAATTCTGTTTGCATAGAAGTTGTAAGAGGACTGTGGTGTGTTTCTTGGTAAGATCCATTTTAGTAAAATAATTATTATGTTTAAAAACAAAACCCCAAAAGCCCCAAACAAGCAAACTAAAAAAAATTCCACACACACACCCTTTCCATCCAGGTTTTATATATCTAGTTAAGATGACATTGTGGTTGTTCACTGAGGTTGGGATTGACGAGCCTGCATGAGTGAATAACAGGTAGGAAGAACATATCTGCCACCATGAGATGAGCTACATGAGGTCCAGGAGCGTAGGCATCTCATTAGCAACCTTTGTGCCTTCAGTCTGAGCCTTTCTCCCAGGGCTGGCATCATCTTCTCCTACCTGTGCAGGAGGGGACAGAACTTCAATACTACTTTGCATCAGCGAGACAGAAGCAAGGGAAAGGGTTGTTCAAAGATTAGGCTTTTTATCCTCCCAGATTAGATCTGAAAGAGTGCAGGGGTTTTTTGGTTGTGTTTTTTCCTGGTTTGGTTTGATTTTTTTGTGTATGTTTTTGGTGGGGTTTTTTTGGTGTTTTTTATTTATTTATTTATTTATTTTGGACTATCAGCAAGTCCATCTAGGAGTAAACAAAGTATTTTTGCCAGGAAAAGGAGGACTGGTCTTACCTCTGATCTTTCTGTTGCCCCAAGGTTGCTCTGTCGTTGGCTTTATTCTAGGTGCAAAGGTGCATATTGCAGGGCTTACCTGCCAGAGGCTGGCAAAATTCCTACAGAAACACTGGAAACACCAACTCTGTTAGAGGCAGAGCAAGCACTGCGTCAAGTAATGTCAAGGTAAAGCACATAATCATTGTCTCAGCAGCAGAGTGAGATAACACTAACCCTGGCTTCTGTCATAATAAATCACAGCACAGTAGAGAGAAAGTGCCACAGGCAGGTGGCCCCTACCCCCATATAAGTGAATACAAATGCTTAAACCTGAATGTTTCTACAGTTGTAGCCACCAGCCCTAACTGTCCTTGCCTTTGATTCATCTAGACTAGCTTAAGGCATACACTATGCTATAAACCTTATGCAGTCCCTGCCATCACTTGCCGTTTTACTTTGTATGTGAGAGAGAAAGGAAATGTAAGGGTCAAAACCCAAAGCATCCCTGTCCCCTTGCTGAATGGCAATGCTGAGAAGTCTGCCAGAGACCAAAATAACAGAGGGGGTGATTAACTTCATCAGCTTCTCATAACTTATCCTTCTTAAGGTCTGCCCTTAGGACAGTGATGTCCAGGATCCCATAAAGCACAGCAGTGATGCTATCTCATGCTCTAGGTGTGGTTTTGATGCGACCCTTCCTGAAGAGTTCCCATGGCACACTTTTAATTCTTGCTATGGAATTAGGAAAACTTCATTAGAAATGTAGAGCTGCCAAATAAGATGATTTCATCAGGGCATTCTGCCAGCTGAACTGGCTCACGTATTTGGCAATCCAGCACCTGCTGGCAAAACACATTGCCTGGCAGGGGAACACATTGCTCCCCCTGTATTCTTCCCAAATGGAATATCTTTCATATTCATCAGTCAGCCAGAAAAATTCTTTTTTTTTTTTTTCTCTCCATACTTCTGTTACTGCTCCTTGCCATCAGCCATCCACCTTCAAGAGATACATTTCCATTTCCTGATGAACCCTGACATTGTGAGGAGCTGTGTGTCACCGTTACTGCCTGAAATCCCCTGTCCAAAGTCATCTGGCTAAGATCATACAATGATACAATGAAAGTGGTGGCTTTGCCAAATGAAAGAGTAGAGGAAGATGCTGGTGGCAAAAACCTCTCTACTTTGCAGATGTGGTGATATTGTTAATGATGATACTTTTGGAAACGCCCCCACCTTGTTGGACGTTTCCCATTTCTCAAAGGAAGTTTCCTAAACCCAGTATAGTACAACTCAACCTAGTATTTCATATTCAAGCTCTAACATTTGTAAACTTCCTTGAACGCTGTATTTTCTGCAGGCCTCGACTTACTAAGCTTTCTCACAGCTCCAGCCTGCAGTCTGTTTTCTGCAGGTCCTTGATCTGTTTCTGAGCTCTTCTTGAGTGCTTTGAAACCTCACTCCACTAAATATATACAGTAGAAACAGCTTCTGAGCCTTATCAGTAATGTAGCCCTTTCCCCCACACTCTTTAAATCTCATGGTAACAGCAAATCTTTTGCTATTCATTGTTCTTTATTTTTATTTTTATAGTTCTCTGCTTGCCATGTTCAGCAACTGATTTACATGAGAAGCTAGTCCTCCCTCTTGCTTTCCTGTTTAGGTCGTAACTTTCCAGCTCAAGCCACATTCCTTCTGAAATACTCCAGTAGTTCTTTATAGCTGAGAGGACATTTGGTCACAAGTTGATACCTTTATTGCCTTTGCTGTGAGAATACTTATTCCATTCCAGCACTGTGAGGATTTGAATAGAAAGCATAAGAATTTGAGAGGTATCTCTGACTTGTACTTGGCATAAATAGACAAGCCTCTGCTGATGACAATGAGGGTTAAATGGATCAGATTGGGTGCTAGTGTGAAAACACACTTATATGATGATTGCATAGTTTTGTCTAAGGCAATATGTTTGACGCTTACCAGAAAAAAGCTGGATATTGTCCCTTTAGAGAGTCCACTGTAAAGCATAAGCCATCAGCTTGGTCGCAGTCTGCTTTTAATTATTACGGTTTCTCCAATTAGCATGTACAGAACAGATGAACTGAAACAAGCAGGAAAGACTCTCTCTGAACAAAAACCCTAAATAAAAAAAATATCATAAAAAATGCAAGAAGTCTTCTGTGCATTCAAAGCATTTTTTTTATTTATAACAGAGACCAAAAATGCTTTAGTTTGAAATGACTGTATCTTTACAATACACTGCTGAAAAATTTACTTTTTCTATCCTGAAGATGAAACTAAGAAAGAGTTTGGTATCTTCAGTAGGACAGAGATGGTTGTTATGATACATCTGAGGTTTGCACGGCACTAACAAACAGTACTGGCATGTTACATGCATGAATGGTTATTTTACATGTAATGCCTTCTGTTATTAAGCTGTGTATTTAAGCGGAAAATAGACCAGGTTGGACAAAAGTGGAAAGAGGAAACTGTATGTACTGGAAGAAATGGGTGCATTTGGTCACTCTGCATTGACAGGAGCAGTTTAAGCACGGTTGTCAGAAAGCAAGGGAAACACAACTTTTCATTCAGCTTTTAGTGCCCTTGCCTAGAACAGAACCCACTGAATCAAAAAAGATCAAGGATAAGATTCTCAAAATCTGCCTCTGGGCACTGCAGACTGTATTCCCATTCATTTCAGAAGGAACTGGCTGTCTCCTTCCTTCACTTCAAATGGTTGTTGCAGAAAATTCAGCGTGACTTCTCATTACTTGTCATGTTTGGCAATGTTATCAATTACATAGTTTGAATTCAATGTATAATATATTTACAAATACACTTTAATTTGGCTCCAATGCTGGCATAATTTAATAGGCAGATTTCTTTGTCTGAAAAGAAATTATCGCTTTTTTTCTTCTGCAGCAGTCAATACCATGTGTCAATACTTAATTCAAAATGGGTAATTAGAAGTCTTGCTAATGATGCTTAACATGTTTAGTGTGGTGACACTACAACAGATTTCTCCTGGGCTGTGATATTATGAGATGTCTTTGCTCTTTCCCCATTTGGGATCATCTCATGAGGTGCAGCAGACCCTTGGTACTACCTGGTGCATTTGGCAGCCAGAGCCCACCAACATCGCCCCTGCCTGATGAGGTGACGCAACACATCGCTTGCGTCAGCAGGATGCAATGTAAGAGGCTATGACATGAGGGATCTGCATGGGCCACAATTACAGTTGCATTTTTCCTTCCTTTCTGAAATAATACAGATTTATTATTTCCACCCTTGTCCAGGATATCGGTGCCTGAAAATGTGAAGTTGACATTTGGGAGCAATTGGGTACCATTCTCATGGGATGTAGAACCCCATAAACTTCATCTGCATCTTGCATTACATATTTTCAGGATCAGCAGAGGAAAGTTCATGTCAAATTGATCTCTGTATTTAGTTGTAGAGTTATGATCACTGAATGTCTAGATCTGAGAATGAAATCACCACAGCAGACCAGGTCCTAAACCACTGAGAGTCTTTTCCTCATTGCCAGCAGGTTGTGGGGTGGGCCAGAGAATTGTTACAGTGTGTGCTTGCTTTTTAAATTCTGCTCAAATATACTAGCCAAATTTTAGGGTGATGTAAGTTATTACATCACCTCCTGGTCAAGAAGTCCATCAGCTTTAGTGGAGTTAAATAGGTTTGCATCAACTAAAAGTGTGGTTCTGAGTTTTCATCTAAATTGCAATGAACTGAACAACTAATGTTGCTAATAAACTTCAGACTAAGAGAGTTGCATAGTGTAAGTTTTGAAATGTCAAAAAAAGTGCTGATCCCTAAATGTATTGTATTTTATACAAAAGGAAGGGTTGTTCACCTTAATTATTTATAACTGAGTGATTTATGGATTTTTAGGTTGTGGTTCACATTTGATTTTTTTCCCATTCGCTGTTTTCCCCTGATCTCAATTTAACAATCTCTTTAATATTGATCTGGATATGACAAACAATGCAAATTTTTAATGTTCTGCATCATGTGGCATACTTCAATTATTGGGATTTACTGTTATGAATAATTTATAACTATGTTCTTTAATTTGTCATTGATTGTTGCCATCTTTTAAAAATGAATGCAGTTCTCAGTTTTGCTGCATCGACAGGCATTGGTAGACGTCTTCTGTTCAACCACACGTGGTACAAGAAAAACAGTGGTAGTTGAAACTTTCCCAGATTGTATCACGGCACAGTCAAGCACTGGTTTTTGACTACACCTTCAAGGGGACATTTTAAACCTTATAGTCATCCAAGCACCGATGTGTAAACACAGCCAACTATTCCATGAGCAGCAATTTTACAGTGAAGCCATAAAACCATATTCCAGTGTCTGAGTATTTTCAGTTTTTAGGATACATGCAAACTGCTGTTTTAGGAGCATAGCACATTAAAACTAAATATCTAGTACCCTAACCAGTCTGTAGAGACTTCTATAAGGTGTGGAAAGATAGATCTCAGATTTTTAAGCACCACAGGTTCAGAGAGGTTTGGTGGAACCATGATGACAGGATGGTGGACGTAAGAGGTAGAAGATGGCTTGAGAGGACAATTACTTCTTTAGAGAATGAGGGTTAAAAGGATGAGACTGGGAGGCTTTAAGAACTAACAAAGACAAGAAAAACTGTATTGAACTGAGAACAAATCAGAAAAATAAATAGTCTGTCTTTTCACATTGGAATAACAGTAATGATTCCTCCTGGTTGTGTCCTGAATCAAGGACACTACTGAAAAAAGTTCCCAACCATAGGAAAAAAAAAAAAACATGCAGCAGGAAGTTTAATCTTTTGCACAGCAGCAATATGAAAGCTGATTTTCTGATGATCTTTATTATTAGATGGTATGGCTTGTTAACAGGAACTTACTTCAAAATAAGGGGATGACATAGATTACTTACTTAGAAGGAAATACGTGGTTCAAATTATTGAAAGATTTTGTTATTCATTGTATTCTGATTTCTCTTCAAATGAAAAAAAAATATATCCAAACAAGGTCACTGCAAGCATGCTTTCCAGCTGTCAGTTGGGGAAAAATTTGCATCAGTATTTCTAGTGGATAAAACCTTAACAATAATTGGTACTTACTTAGCATTGAGGACCTATCTGAACTAAATAGGTGCTCTTTCAACTAGTAGTTCAACCTTCACAATACATCATGCAGTATGGTCATTGCCTGTTTCAATGGAGCAGTAAACTGCAGTACAGCAGATGGGATTTCCAAGAGTGTCTAGCATTGCTCTGTTCTTGGTTAGGCTGAAGTTGATGTGAGTTTTCACATTGATATTTATGGGTAAGAATCACGGTAACACTAACTCTCTCATTGACCTCAGCAGTAGGAGAGAGAAATCAATGATGGCCTTTGAAAAAGCTTTTCCTAAGTGGCTTCAGCCAACTTGGCATAGAAAGACAATAGCAGAAACGGACATGTCAGTTGGGTCACCTCTTCCAGCCACCACACTACACTGCCTTTGTAGGAAGGGTTCAAGACGCTTCATTCAACTGCTCAGAACTGAATGTGCAGTGATTATGACAAATCTGAGAATGCAGTCTCTATTTTCCTCTCTGTAGAACAGGACAAGAGAAAAGGAGAAGGTATAAATTTTATATCTCACAATAATGAATATTTTTATAACTCCATATGACAAGGAGGACATTTTCCCTGCACCGCCATGTGTAGAACAAAAATATCAAAACTTTCAAGTACATTTGGGATCACGGAATCCAAGTTAAATATTACAACTCATTATATGGTCACAAGCCATTAGTTTCAGCTCCAAATTGGCAAGAAAGTAGCAATTCAGAACTCATATGCATGTGGGAAAAAGTGTACTCAGAAAAATCTAAAAATTAATCAGAAAAAATGTGTTTCATAGCAGCTCCCTTTTTCCATTTTAACACCCTATTGCTTATGATGATGGCTCATTAGCTTCTGTCAAATATTTCATCATTTAATTCTCAGCCTTATTTCAGAATGGCTACATTACATTTCTATTCTGGCTCTAAGGAGGTTTATATTTGTTAGCCTTGATTTCAAATTTATTTAATGCTAATCCACTTCAGCACTTCATAGTACTTCAAATACATGTTTATTCATTTGTCATTCTTCTACAATACTAAATCTGGGCATCAGATGATGTAGGAAATTGTGCAAAATAGATGTTTCTTCACAGTGGTAATGATTCTAAGTTACTGCTCAAGACTAGTTTCACATTACGTATGGAAGTCCACAGAAAAATGCGGTCTGAACAATTAATGACTTCCTACACAAGTGCAGTCCAGTTTTCACCTCTGTTCCAACAGCCTGTTAAAACAATTCTATTGGCAGCTCGCGAAAATTTTGAGTGCTCATTAAAAGAAAATGGCAAATTCTTTTTTCCTTAGACAGTATATGATGATAAGTGTTGGGGAATTACCAGTGCCAAAAGACTTTACTGCAGCTGTATACTACCTAGCTTAACAAGTGGGAAACATTTATCTTAGTTTGAGTTTTGTTTTGTGTTGGAGAAGCTCTCTTAATGGATCAGTCAGACAGTATATCATTTTTCTGTTTTTACTAAAGGCTTAAAATGTCCATCTGTTGTCCTTCGTAAACGGAATCCCATGAAACACATGTAGGCACTCACTCAGTACGTATAACTTTGTATGAACCTGTGCTGCGCAGTTTGCATGGTGATAATTTTAAAATAGAGTGCCATATGTCACAGTTCTGGTGAACATCCCCCTGGGGAGTCCTGGATCTCCGAAAGCTCACCCAGCTGCTGTGTTTGGATCCTAACAGAATGAACCCCTGTTGGTGTGAGTAGTCTGGCAGACCCCAAACAGTTTCCCGTGACATTTGAGAAAAGCTGATTCATTTATTCATGCATATGTGGCAGCAAGGGCTTGCATTAGACCTTTACAGCGGCACAGAACTACTCACCTCCAAGTAGGAAGGATATCGGGCATGGAGACTTGTCTTTGCCCCACCTTCGCCAACCTGTAATCCCAAGGGTGAGATTTCATCTTTCCTATCTTTGACTAGATGCCTAAATTTGAAACAGTGGGGTTGGTACATCTCAGCCTAAGACTAAAATCACTGAGAAGAATCACACTCTGGGGGTGCTAGACTTTAGAATCATAGAATCATTCAGGTTGGAAAAGACCCTTGGGATCATCGAGTCCAGCCATCAGCCCTACTCTGCAAAGTTCTGCCCTACACCATATCCACCACCACCACATCTAAACCGCTCTTAAATACATTCAGGGATGGTGACACAAACACCTCCCTGGGCAGCCTATTCCAGTGTCTGACCACTCTTTCTGTGAAAAATTCTTTCCTAATGTTCAGCCTAAACCTACCCTGTTGCAGCTTGAAGGCATTCTCTCTCGTTCTGTCACTCATTACGTGTGAGAAGAGACCAGCACCAACCTTTCTACGATATCCTTTCAAGTAGTTGTAGCGAGCGATGAGGCCTCCCCTCAACCTGGATTTAAAAGAGAGTCCAGATGATTAACTGCAACAAGATGTTTAATTATGTATGGCTAAAGTTAGGTGAGATATATTCTATACAAATTACATAAAAAATCTTGTTACCAGGATGGTATACAAGGACTTGCTTAAATCTAAACTAGTGTGTACTTATCAGAAAACAATGAGTCAAAGTTGGTTTGACTACATTATTTCGTTCTAATGCAGCAGAATCTGGTAAGAATAAACAATACAAGCACAGGGTCCTTTTGCATAATTTGTATAATGATGATTATTATGGTACTGGTAATGTTCGGGAGAAAGAAAGCAATTGACAAAGGATGGAAAGAAGTACAAGAAAATAAACTAAAACAGTGATCTAATATCATCTGAAAAAACAAAGCTGAATTTGACCCAAGTATTGCAATTGCAAATATACATTATTAGGATTCCTCAGTGAATGTAGCAGTACATAATTTAATCTGAAGTGCACTTGAGAAATTAGAAATGCCTCTCTTTTGTTGCTTTTTGACATGACAGAGGTCTGGATAAGTGTTAGGTTTTAATGTAAATTACCAAGATTAGTATGTCTGCAATTTGTCTACAAATAGTCTTCATCTGTTTCGTTTCCTTCCGTACTGTCACCCCGCCTTTTTATGCTCTTTGAGATGCTCCAAGGGGAAAAGGATTGTCAGGGCACAAGAATTATTCAAATTTCATTGCAAAATACCATCTTGGTTTCTCAGACTGTCTTGTAATCAGACTAACCATCTTGAAGAGTAAATACAGAATTAATCAAGCTTGTGGTTTCATGTTCATAAAATTCCAGGAACTCATAGCATACACTGCAAAAAGGTTAAAACTATAATATTATAGAACTATGTTAAAATGACCTATGCCTTTGTTTCTGGGGAAAGGTTGGATAAATGAGCAGGGTACATAAGCATTCATTTTGTCAAGTACTTCTCTAAAAGCAGCTAATTAGAACCACTTCTTTTCAAAAACAGCAGAAGTTACATAGGAAAAGGCTTACGAATAAATGGAATTTTTTCTTCATTTCAAAAATATTTGGGTTATCTTTGGTGTAATTTTGCAAAGTTCTTTCATTACTGTTATTCTACAAATGAAACTCAAAACTGTTCTAAAATTTAAAAAACTCCTTCTGCCCAACTTCCCCAAACCTACTTACACTTTCAACACTTTACTTTTGCAGTTAAAAAAAAATATTAAAGAGAGGCTCTGGAAATCTCCAACTTTTGCAGGGCCTAATCTCAGCTTCTGCTTCCTTGAGGCTCAAATAACATCTCTCCCTTTCCATAGACAAAAAATACATAGTGAACATAAAATGTTTTTTACCATATCATTAATCCCAAAGCACTAATGTGGACTCCAGAGTGTTTTGTAGCTGTGTGATTTCTGTGAATGTGTGTGCGTGCATAAAGGGAAAGGAGGGGGTACGTAGCAGATGGTTATTACAAATGTTGCTTTACTGTATACATTTCATCTGCAGATTTTGCTCTTGCACATGAACCCTTTCAACTATCAGACTGTATAGCACAAGGGCTTACACAATATCAAGTAATTTTTGGCAGTTGTTGCTCAGTCTTTCATCGCTGCCAGATCTTTGGCAGTATAAGCTGAATCCCTGTCTAGGATACAGCTAGCACAAGGTCCTCATTATGCCGGAATTTAATACTTGGGGCCAGAAGGCTCTACATACAATGTAAACCCAGACTCTCTCTCGTGCCTTTTGAGTGAACAACTGTTTAATACGTGGTGCCTTACAGAGCTGCCATAATTAAAAGAATAATTATTTATATACACATTCACATCCAATGTAAATAAATAAAAATAAAGAAACTTATGGAATAAAGCTCAGAAGGCTAAATATACTTCAATATATGCAGCTATGCCACCAGGGAACAGTGACACTTGGAACAGAAATCTACAGATTATGACATACTAAATATTAAAGACCACATGGATCTTTAAGGTCCCTTCCAACCCTATGATTCTATGATTTTATGATGTCTGCACTACATCCTAGTACTAGAAACAATATGTATACACAAATATACAGTTTTACACACACAGTAAGAATCTTTTTTCTGCTCATTCTTCAAGGCACTATTTTGAATATTAGCAATATCTTAGAACCAGGAAGAATATCTAACTGAGGTTTTTTTAGCAATATGTCCATGTGAATATAATTCTTCCCAAAGATATAATTTCAATTGTATTCTTATACTGCCAACATACACAGCCAAACAATTTATTACAACTATGGGTTTGACAAAGCCCTCACCTTCTAAGAATAGCCTTGTTCATCCAGAGACTTAGAATTTTATAGCTCCCAGTATCACAGTTATTCCTACCATGTCTACACCATGGAGAGGCTATGCCCACGTCTGTACTTTTTAAAGTAAAAAGTCTACTAAATATAATTTGCAGTCTCCATGAGAAGCAAATGAATGAAACCCTCTCCCTGCACACGCTGTATTAAAAAATACTTGTGCCCTTTCCTTATTGAGTTGCAATTGCTTATCCATGTCTCTCTTTTCACACTGATTCTTTCCATCTCTGTTGAACAACCACATAGATATCCTGCACAAAGGAAGTACTGCAAGTCAAAGTGATATTCTTGCTTGGAGCTCTTTACACATATCAAGAGGAAGGTGTTGAACATCCTTTGGCTGAGATACTTGCCAAGCACTTTCCATCATGACATCAGCCTGATATAATTTGGTGCTGATTTTTGACTCAGTTCCTAGAGTTAGGAGGGAGGAATAGAGTCAACATCAAGATACACGAGGGACAGGAACACAAAAGTACACTACAGTTATGTCATTCTCTTCTGGAACATGTACATGCTAGTAATTCTTTCTCTTAGGGGGTCTCTGAAAGCTGATTATTCCCTGCTGTTGCACAGTTAGAACACTTCACAATCTGTGGGCTATTTCAGCCTGTGGTCTGCATTCGCCCAACAGGTATCTCCTAACAGAATCCCACCTCCCCTCTAACATCTCCCCTTGCCCACCAAAAAAAAAAAAAAAAAAAAAACTGAATTTCCTACTGGGTTTAGGGCAGTTGTTTTGAAAACAGAAAAAACTGATTTTTCTTTTATTTATTTATTTATTATCCATGCACCCATAGAAATATTGAGAAGCTTTGTGCAGAAGATGAGTACTGAGGCAGCACTTTTGGACATGCACAGCAACACAAGACTAAGAATCTAGGAAAGTTTTCACCTTTGCAGTCTAACATGATTTTTTGACTCATTTAACTCATGCTTCCTACATACATCCCAATCTAGGTCGCTAATTCTCTTCTAGATTTTATCCTAAATTAATAGATAATCTGACTAGCTCTAATGGGATCAAATGGCTAAGTGGGGAGGAAAAGGGAATTATTTTGAATGGTGGAGGCAACCTCAATCATCAAGGCTGTAAACAGAACCATGTATTTTTATTAATTCACCTTTAGTGTTCCTTTTTTTTTATTAAAAATGAAACGAAGTGCTCTAGATGGGAAGAAGATAATTGCAGAATGTGGAGATACACTGTGTTTTACATCAGTTCATGGCAGTTTGAGGTTACCTCATTGTGTCTTGATTTTAAAGCAATTTCACAAAATCAAGCATTAGTTGCTATGAGGCTGTTTGGCACAATAACCCATAAGGACCTTGAGGTTAAGTAGAAACTGAGGTAAACTGCACATGTTTCTATATATAGTAGTATTATTATGACCTTGACAGTATTTTCATAAGATAGATTAAAATTTTGCCACTAAAATCCCCTCTACAGGCTGAGATTTATCACAACAAGGCTTCAGTATTTTAATAGCTCCTTAAAAGATGAAATTAGACTCTGTTGCTGGAAAAGGCTTTACTGTTTAGATCAAAGCTGTCTGGAATTAAATTTTGTTTCGTGGGAATTCAGGATATTTTGAACAAGTTTTTATTTTAGAATGGAGATGAAAGTAAAGTTGTTTTTTTTTTAATTTCACATGGAAGCAAAACATTTAAAGAAAGATAATTTTGATATTAGTAATTTTTGAGAAACACCACAGAATTTGATCAGATCTTACTAAATGGAAATGAATCAGTAGTACATAAGAATCAGTTTTCCAGAGCTTCCAGGAGGTCAGAACAACCAAAGACATTCCCATGAATGAGGTGTGAAAGACACAGATGTAGCCAGGTGTGCCAGAGCTTGCAGGGAGCTTTCAGGGAGCTTTGCTTTATGAGGAGGAGTTTCTACATTCTGGATCTCCCTGAGCCTACATCTGAACATCTCTTCCCAGTACCATGTTATTTGGCATTCAGCATGGCCTGTAAAATGAAGAAAGAGTCTTCTCATTTTGAAAATGGGGACAAAGAGAGACAGAAGACATTGCCAAGATGTAAGCTCATCTTTGCATAACTTAACCTTGGAAAGTCAGGGACTGTGAGCAACCAAGAAATAAAGCCAAACTACTTGAGAAGAAATATGATGGATAGGCAAGTAATTTGGACTGGAGGATGATGCATCCATCCAGTCAGGAACGACAGTAAAGCTTTTCTTGTCAGGTCAGGAAGCTTATTAAACTTTGTATCTTCTAGTAGAAAATTCAGGAAAGTAGTCCTGACTGAGTGTACCGGTACATCGAGGCAGGAGGTATTTTCAATAAGTTTCTCCTTACTAACTTCCAGAACTCTCTATACCAAAATAATTACTTGGTCACAGGGCCCAGGAGAGCAAATGACTTTGCAACTGAATGGGTTAGATTCACCTTTTGGAGTCTCTCATGCCTGGAGAAATTATATTGCTCCAGAGTGAGATGACAGGTGGCAAGTTTGAAGCTACTTTAAGGTCCTTTGTGGGTCCAAGACCATGTATTTATCCAACCGTCCAAAGGCTCAAAAAGAAAGCTGCAGTTGAGCCAGCGGCTTAACTCTGTAGGACAAAAAAATCTTGTGCTGTCAGTGCTGTGTAGTCAGTGTTTACTATCAAAAGGCCCCTGTCTCTGTGGTTTAGAACACAAAACTGCAACACAAATTTGCAAAACATTAATAACAATCGCTCTGACAATAATAACGAATGTTTAGTTGAGATCTGTGAAATTTAAAGGTGTGGTTTAGCGTGAAATACACTTTTCTAAGGAAATAATTTTGACTTATTCTAACATTATATAACTCTATGAAGAATTTATACTCTATAACAGCTATAGATCGACAATATGGAATATACATTGGTTTCTCTGTTTCTCTAGCAGGACCCCAAAGGAGCTATTAAAAATATAGGCAGTGAACAAGCATTAAGTATAAATCACAAATCTTGACTAAATCCTACTATGGCTATTGATAGAATATTAGATTCAAAATGAATCTCCTATTCCGTTATGTATTAATAGCACTTTGAAAATGCAAATACCTTAATTTTGCCAAATCAGAATAGAAATAAAAAGGAATAAAATTACTGTACTGCATCATAAAAATATTTAAGTAATCATGAAAATGTGAAAAACCTCTACTTTATTCTAAATCATTACGGCTATTGTTATTAGAATTTATGTTGTCTTATGTGATCGTAGCAGTGATTGCCAATCTATGAATGATTCTACCTAAAACAAACTACAATATTTTACTGCAAGCCATGAAAGAAATTAAATTAGAACAAAAAAAAGCAGGGCAAAGAGTGAGACATAAAACCATAGCCTGTGATTTTACACCTTAACATGGTAAATCTGCAGTTTTGAAATGGTTTCCAACTGAGGCATCCTACGCACCATCAGCTGTCATTTTTTTGAGTGTCTCAGCCATCCCGGAGCTTTGACTGTGAGCAAGGTTTGGCATGGGACTCATTACACAGGGAAATAGTCTATCAGCACACATGTCCCCAAGTTCAAGAACCTCGATTAGAAATTATTTGTGCCATTTCCTCAAAATAGAAATCCGCATAGGAAATTCAGCGGATAAAGTAGATTTATGACTAAAGTGTATTATGGAGGCATGGGTGGATACATGCAAATTTTGTGTTCCTAAATTTTAGGTGATGTGCAGGAAACATCTACATCCTACATCTTACAAACGAAAGATCTATCAGATTCTGTGACACATTCATGAAAACTCTTACCAGAGATTGAGCACTGTGACACACTTTTGCCATAAAAAATTCAGTACTGTGAACTTAGGTGTCCAAATAAAACCTGAATCTAAAACTCTAAACCAGGTCTAGACATCAGTGTTGCTAATTCAGCAGTCACTGCACTCGGGGTGCTTCCTTGACTCACTCCAACTACTAATTGAATGTAAATAATGACATAAGAATAGTTTGCAAGATGAGACAGTGCTAGATGAAAGGAGTAGAAGATACTCAACAGCTGATCTGCATCTCTTTTTCCCAAATGTAACATCCAGTGACAGAAAATTAGGCTGAATTTCAAACTGAGGGAAAGATCCCCCAGAAAAGTAAGTTTTGAATAGCACTATCTTTTGAATCGAACAGCAACACTGTTCCCTCTGAGAAAACACTGAAAATTATGAGCTTTCTTTGAGTTAGCATATGCCAAAAGGAGGGTTGAATTGCAGCTGTTTCCAGAGCTCAGCATATACTTTCAACCTGTTCTCAGTTTCCTTTTCTATTAAAAATGTAAGAGACTCTTTCTCTGTGCTAAAGAGCTGAGAAAAAATGCAGCAGCTTGTAAAAATCTTATTCTGCAAGGTTTAAAAGATCTCTTTAGTAAAGCATTTGATTTTGAAAGTTAAGGCTATGCTGCTTCTTCCACAAGGTTTTTTTTGCAGCTCCCGCATGGAATATAATCTTGTTTCAGGATTTAAAAAATATAAATCTCTTGAAAGTGATGCCTCTGGCTTTCAGTAGGACTCCTTCGTGGTTATTGCAGGATGGTAAGTTATGTGTCTCTGGCCCCTGCTGAGTGAAGAAACTCAGGAGGTACTGGGGATATGCTGGGGCTCAGCAGACTCAATAATATCACTCCAGTACCCAGCTAGTGTCAGCAGAGGCTTTTCTTCACTCTTGCAGCTGACGGTGGCTTGGATGTTTACATTATTTCTTTGAGACACAAATGTAATCGTAACGGGAAAGTGCCTTTTCTGGGCTGACAAATCCCACAGCGCGACAGTGTTAACATTTCGCAGGCTAAGTGGTGTGAGATGGGAAGAAACCGAAGGAAAAGTTCTGGAAATGGTACTAGTGAGAGAGAAGTCAAAGAAGGCTTTTTTTTTTTTTTTGGGTCTACAATACAAAACATTTATAAAATTAATATAAAAATAATTAATAGCTATCAGCTATATTAATGATGAGGTCATGCATATAATGTTACAGTTACGTTGATGAAGCTTTGATCACCAAATGTGATCAGGAGACATTCTGCGGGGCTTTTTTTCCAAGAACATGGGGATTGATAATACATTAACAAGTATTAGCCTGGGAGTTACATAATAAAAAAAAAAACCCAAACCCAAACAAATTACAAGCTGCTTTCCTTTGATGTAGGGCCTGAATAAGCATGTAGAAAAACAAGCACATGGGAGCTGCGGATCAGCACTGTACCATCCTTGTTTGTTCTGTGTTCTGATTTGCTGGGGCCTGACGATGGGAGCTGTGAGGAGTCTCAGTGATTCATCCCGTAGGTGGCTGCCTGTCACAAGCGGGTGAAGCGCTTCTTATATATAGCTTGTGCATGGCTTCACAGCACACTTCAGGATGGCCTGGAATGAAAGGTGCTCTCACAAAGCCCTGGGTAAATGGTTATTTTATTATTACTGCAAGGTGCTAGCAGCTGACAATCTCAGTAATTGGATCAACATTCATATTGCAAATGCCAGCAGGTTTGACTCAGCTGTTTACAGTTCTGTAGCAGATAAACTAAAGTCTATGAAACTGATTTTCTTTACTGGTGAGATTTTTGGGAGATGGGAGAAAGAAAGGCCAGCCTGTCCTTTGCAGATTTTAGAGATCCCAGTGCTACTGGCCCAAATGGCTTCTCCTCTGTCATGCTGTGAGTTAGCCAGACGGGCAGTGGCAGTTTCAGTTCCTGGCCATGGCCTGGACAAGAAGTTCAGCAGTGTACTACTCAGTGCTTAGTTTTCTCACCCAGGATGATGAAATCCCCATTTCTAGCCCCTTTTCTGTTGCAGGCACCGCACAACTACACATCACATAACAACAGTGCTGAATCAATGCTCTCACACCTGACTTGAGCTGCCTGGATTTGGGAGTGAAATCTAATTCCTAGGATCAGGTACAGTGAGTACCTGTACAATGAAGATGTGGTGCTCTCAAGGCCTTTTAAAGGTAGGCTTACCTAGACAAGAAGGATATGCTGCAATTCCTCTCCGGCGTGAAATGTTACTCAGAGTCTCCAGAAGATCACCACCTGCAGGGTACTGCAGCTGGAACATCCTCCTCCTGGAAGGAAAGGCCTTGTCTTCTTTCTAAAAGGAGGCACAAATCTCATGGAAGGATGACGATCCATTTCTGTGGTAACCTTAGGTTTACGGCATTTACCCAAAGCTATGCAATGTGGATTCAGTTTCTTCCTCTCTTTGAACACTCAGCCCTAATTTTTTTAAATCCCTTGCTATCAAAATAATTGTGTCATTAATTTCTGTTAACCCTCATCTAAACACACACGTGACAAAAACTGTGTACTGAAGTAATGAAATTTTGCTTTTCCTTAGTGAATCATAATTACATCAATGTCCCCGTGCATTCAAAGCAGTGTTTCCCAAGATGATCCACAATTTGTATTTTGGAAAACTACTGAGAAACAGCGCTGAGAACTTCAGAAGTATATTTATTAAGTCCAAACCCAGAAAGCTTACCCTTAATGGCTTGTTTATTTACTTTCTCCATCACTGCCTCTCTCTTTCCCTTGCATGAATAATGTATCAATCTTTTTTTGTTGTTGTTGTGGTGGTGGTGGGTTTTTTTTCCTTAACACCTAGAGAAAAATGGAGATGTTAATTTCTTACAGTGGCAGCTAAGACAAGCACAATTAAGCAGTTTACTTTCTAGGGACTGCTCACTGAATTCTTCAAGAAGTTCCTCTGCAGCTGACGGAGTTGAGGGCCACGCTATCGATTCCTAGCTGACAGCAAACAGATGGCCTGTCAGCAGAATTGTTCATACTTTTAGTAGGGTACATCGTTAATGAAGCCAAATACGAGCTTCTGTTTTCAGCTTTCTGGTATTAAAAAAAATGGTGCAGTACATTGTAAAAGTAGTTTATTAGACCCCATGTGTCATTCAAGGAGACCAGTTATGCTAAATCTGTGACATGGAAAAAACCAGACTTCTCCAGCAACGTATGTCAATGGTGCCCTGCATTCTTTCTGACAAATGTTATTTTTCCAGAGGTAAGTGCTAAAGTACTACTTTGCATCTCCAGTAGTAGTAATGTATCTCTGTATTTCCTGACATATGCCACAGTTAGGTGTCAAGAGATACAAAAAACACGGGACAGCTAGAAATGCCAGTCAGTATTTTTGTCTTTGTATTGCCTTTTTTGTCTCTGATACATCTAGAAAAGTCTAGTCTTTGGGGGACAACATAAAGGTGTAATGAGTTGGTGGAGTGTTGTCTGTAAAAATTCAGATTTTAAAACACCTGGCTACAGTTTCATATACTTTAAATTCCAAATGAAACAATAATAGTTGAAGGATCAACTCCCACTCACTTTACTGTCACAAATAGTCCCATTGAAACTAAGCCAGCTGTGGAATATGTGGTCTCTTGCTTATTGTTTGTTTCGTGCAACTGAATTTCCCCAGGGCAGTGACCTGTGTGATCAAGTTCACCATACAAAAAGGTACATTGCTTCATAGTCATTTAGTACTTCTGTGAGCGGCAAAACAATACTAAGCTTGTCCAACATCCTAAACAATGAAAGATGATTTTAGAATAAAAATTACAGATTAATAACTGCAGTCATGCTAAATCTTAGGAGGTATATCTATGAAGATACTAACAGCACCATGGGAAATATTCTTAAATGTGCTACTGGTCACATAGTTTGTTGTTCTTTGGATAAATTTTTCTATGTAATTTATATGTAATTTTAAACAAAATTCTTCATATCCCTGTGGTCATCTTTGTCAACTGTATAATTGCTCGATAGTTTTGTTCAGTAGAATGTTAGAAGGGGTTTTTGTGTGCTGTCACCTTTAACTAGTAAAGTTCTCTATAGGAGGGATGGTGATGGCTGAAGGCTAAAGTGGTTGCATTCAAGGGTTTTATTTGAGAAGTTGTATTTTTAAATAAATTACTGTCATTTAAGAAAACTCAAAGTGTATGGGAAAGTATTGTTCCTAGGGTGTATTATTACACTTTTTTTTTCATGTTCACCATTTGCTATTCTTCTATTCTTTCTCTCTCAATTACTATTGATGTTCAGGATGGCTGTCAGCTGATAGCTTTTTATAAGCTGTTCTGCAAGCTGAACACAAATAACATGACAGCTTGCAGGCTACTTGTTGTCATGGTGTTCTTACTTTGCTCTGGGCAACGCCATATAAAGAATATTACATCTCGACTACGATTTGCATCAACCAAATATTTTAACATTAACACAATAATATCAGAAAGGCAGGATGTTTATGACATTACCAGCACCAAGAAAGCAGAATAAAATTATGTTCTGTTTCCGCCTACACGTTTTCACCCACACCCAGGCTCTGTACTACTGTGGCTACAGAATTGTTGATTTCTGTGGAGGTAAGTTGATTTCAGGTTCTAAGCCCAATTATGAAATTTAATTTAAAAGGTCTTTCTGACTGCATTTGCAAGCATTCATTAAATGAGATGTAACACAGGGAATGTCACCCTACATGCTACTCTTTCAACTGGCTTCCAACAATTTGCTCGGAGGATGTCTTAATTTCAGAAGCTCTGTGCAACATCCACAGTTGAAAAAGTTCCAAGGCATTACAGCACTGACCAAGAGCAGGTGAAAAATACTTTGTATGAGAACATTACCAAAATTATGGATCACAGAGATTTCCTGAACGAGGAAATAACTCTCCATCAGAATAGTCTCCCTGCAGTTTAGGATTGACTTTGGTTTATTAGGTCTTTATTGTGTCTTACTTTATATGTGGACTTTAGACCAGTTGAAATTATACAAGCATTTTGATGAAAGGAAGTATTTAAGTAAATATAAAAAAAAACAAACACAAGTTTCATTTCATTGGGCTTTTATTTATTTTCAGGAAAAAAAAAAGAAAAAAGCAACCCAGAAGCAAAATATTTGATAGCAGTTTCAAACCTAAACA
Source organism: Nycticryphes semicollaris (assembly GCA_013400055.1). Classification (NCBI taxonomy): domain Eukaryota; kingdom Metazoa; phylum Chordata; class Aves; order Charadriiformes; family Rostratulidae; genus Nycticryphes; species Nycticryphes semicollaris. Next base: position 449,205 of record VXBJ01000893.1, on the reverse strand, counting down.
GCGTTTCAAAAGAGGAACTTACGTGAAAGAAGGAGCTTAAAATGGAACACTGTGGGACTGGCAGGAAGAAAAACAATTTACAAAGCTGTCAAACTAGCACACAAACCAGTATACTAGTCAAGACCTCTAATCTCAGCTAACATGGAAAGTTGCTGTGAAAAATACTGCTTTTGATTCTAAAACATTTTTCAATTGGGAAAACCTGATCTGAACAGCCTAATGAGATCCAGAGGAGACACGGTGATGCTGAGAACCAGTGAAGACCTGGTGTAGATATGCTTCAGAAATGAGCTCGGCAGTTAGGCGAGGACAGTCCTCCTTGATAACATTAGCAGGATTGCTGGAGGAAATGGAACTTCCTAAATTTCACAGCTACATGGCTGCATTTCCATAGCAGAGAAGGGAAGAAATTAGAGGTAGCTGCATGTGAACTCTCCTGGCTTCCTCACGTATATCTTAGAAGAAGCTTTTGGTGCATTTTTCAAGTGAGACTTGGTGACAGGATTCAAGGTCACTATGGCTGCAGGTAAGGATTTAATGCTAAGGCAGAATGGAGATAAACAGAACCAACCAGGTTTACAATTGGCTTTGTATGAAAACAAAGGTATTGTTCCTTCCTGAAATTTGAAGGTGATATTTTGTCTTTCACTACTCATCAAAACTTTTGCTCTCCTTGAAGTATTCGCAGGAAAACTCTGCTTCAATAAACCAGATTCTTTTTTCTTTTATTCTTTGTGCTTCTCCTATTGCTTACATCACAACAGGGCACGACGGGTTCATCTGGGTCTAGTTATTTTTTGTACACTCTTTCTCACTTTTCCTGGGCAGCCTTTCTACCTGTTTATTTCAGCAATGTAATTCCTTGTAGGAAGAAAGAAAAATATTTAAGGATGCAATTTGCTTAAATTAAGTCACCCCGACTTTATTCCATTCCCTGAAATACTGTTGATTATGTATCACTTTGCTATGAAGATGGAGAGCAAGTTTTTCTTCCAAAGATCCATATTCCCAGAAACATAAAAGAAAGTGGAAATTAATAAATAATGCATGTAAATCTTGCTTAAGGCAAGCTAATGAACAGATCAATAGCCCAGCATATTCCATACTCTCATAGCATATTCAAAAATGAAAGGCCACCAGGCAAATTAAGATCAAGTTTCATAAATTCCTTTATTTACATTCATAATTGCGTTTTGGTTTACTCGCAAGAATTGTCACGTATTTTGCCCTCTAACCCCTGACCTTCACAGCAAGTACTCCAGACTCCCATCCTGCTGGTATGAAGAGAACCCAAAACCTCTGTAAACAAGTTTTAGGTGAGGTGTATTTGCATATTGTCCCCTGCATCAGTCTCCAAAAAGAACATGCTTCTCTTCACTCCCTTTCACAAGAAAAACAGCAGCTGAAAGTCATTTGACTCGTCTCATCTCACAGACTGCTGTAAAACATTTGGCATACAACTACCTACAGTGAGGCTGAGCAGCATTTTTGAATTCACAATTTCAGTTGAAATTGTGTGCTCTTTGGACTTGACCTGCAGATAAGCCTTTGTATCTAAACTCTAAATCGTGTCTTCAAAGGGAAGGTTTGTGAGTAAGAATTTTTTAAACTAGGCCTATATCAAGATTTTGTTTTTTTCTCTGAATGTTGGTCTGGCACTTTGGTCGACTTCAAAATGAAAGATAAATGAAAAATAAATTCAACTTTCATGTTGAATATGATTGTAAAGTTCCTGGAAAATGGGAAAGATTCATCTCCACCAGAAAAGAATTGTATGCTTGAGCCAGCTTTTTAATGAGTATTGGTTGGAAAGGCAAGAGAATGAAATATTATTCAATTAAGTATGTTTCATATTTTTTTTTAATATAGTATAATGTAAGGTCAAATGCTTATAGATTTTTGACACTGAATTATGCCCTCTATAGTGTTTTAACTCTACAGACAACAGAAAGATAAATGGTTAGATTATTGGTTCTCTTCAATCTTTTTCACAGATACAGATAAAGAAAATAACTGGTTGTTAGAGACCAGTAAGGACATGTTATTGTGGGTTAACCCCAGTAGGCAGCTCGGCCCCACGCAGCCACTCACTCACTCCCCCACAGTGGGACGGGGAAGTGAACTGGACGTGCAGAAGTGAGAAAACTCATGGGTTGAGATAAAGACAGTTTAAAAGGTACAACAAAAGCTACATGTGCAAGCAATGCAGAATAAGGAACTAACTCACTATTTCCCATGGGCAGGCAGGTGTTTAGCCATTTCCAGGAAAGCAGGGCTCCATCACACAGAATGGCTACTTGGCTACTCCAAAAGTGTGCCCTTCCTGCTTCTTCCCCAGATTTTATTGCTGAGCATGATGTCATATCGCCCGGGATACCCTTTTGGTCAATTGGGGTCAGCTGTCCCATCTGTGTCCCCTCCCAGATTCTTGAGAGCTCACAGCCTGTCTGCTGGCAGAGCAGTGAGAGAAGAAGAAAAGGCCTTGACTCTGTGTAAGTTGCTCAGCAGCAGCTAAAACATGTGTGTGTTATCAAGGCTCTTTTGGTCACAACACTAAAACATAACACTATACAAACTACTATGAAGAAAATGCCAAAACCAACACTTTACACAGACATAAAGCTTGAATTCAAAAACAGTTAAAAGATGAGAAAATGTATTTGTGGTTCATTAAATACTTTCAACAAAAGCCTTTACTTAAAACTAAAGTCTAGTACCATACCTTGGGAGTATCCTGTTGGCAGAAAACTCTTTATGAGAGAATATATTTGCAGTTTGTTTGTATAGCAAAGATAAAATAATTCAATACTTCAGTACTTAAATCTGTGAATCTGGGAGTTTTGAATGTTTTGGCCAGATAGCATTAAGTTAGAGTGAGCATTGTACTAAGTGCCAGCACAAGTCACCTGTCAGGAAGAGGAAAGGGAAAAAAGCAGTAAAGAAAACAAGTAATTTTCAGTAATTTCAGTAAGTTCTTTTCAGTAGTGTGCCATAATGGACGAGCAATGGTGCTATGATGCTGTTCTGAAAGATCCTCAGCCTCTCGTTACGCTGTAGCAAAACAGGTAACCTTAAACTAACCGGAAAACATTGATTTCCTGCAGTTCTAACCCAGAGGGCAGGTGTCACCAGGCTGACAGAAAATTACAAGAAATTAAGGACTTGGTCTGGGCTCTAAAGGATGAGTTGAGGAGCATAACACAACCCTGATTTGGCTCTGTTTGAAATTATCTCTTTGAGCAGCGTCCATTATTTCAGAAGCTGGGAGGGTCCTCTGCTGGTGGTTGGATTTCACCTTCCCAGAATTTAAAACATTTCCATAGAGTTAATCAGAACAATTGAAGTCTGACCAACAACAAAGCCGAGTGGGAATCCTGAAAAAACAGCACATCACTTAGTAAGCTCTTGGTCAGCTCAACATATGAAACAGCAAGCATCCATGGCATGAGCTGGGCCTGATTGCCATGCTAGCAACAGCCTGTGAACTCCGTTTAAGTTCTTGAGATCAAGTATCTGGGTTACATTAAAAAAATATGAAATCAAAATAGATGATCTTTCTAGAAAGTGCTTTATAGATGTGTCGTGGTCGGAGTGCTTGACTTCATTTGTAAAAGAGAAGTAGTGAAATATTTATTAAGGTGAAACAGATTTAACAAAATTAGTAGTAAATGCAATAGTATTTTACAAGATTGGATGGCAAGGTACACTTGGTCATTTACTGCACAGAGGACAGGTCAGACAAGCTCTCAGGGAGACCCTCCTGTTGAGTCATGAGGTTCTGAAAGGACCCCCTTGCTTTCTAAATTCCTCAGCGAAGAGTCTAGGTGCGGCTGGATCCAATCCTAGTCCCAGGCTTGGTCAACAGTTTATGTCTGAAGTTTTACATATATACACAATCAAGGCCTTATATTACTTGGCTAAGATTTCAAAGTTTAGCATGCTATTAGTCACTTACCAAGAATCTGTTGCAGCAAGGAATCTCTCAACCTCAAGGAATAACCTTGAGAGGCATCTCTGCTCGAGGGGAGATCCTGATGTGCATCCCACTTCCATACAAGAGGGCTCAAAGGGCTCTTGGGCTGTCCACTATTTATGGAGTAAGATAATTGACCTATTGTCATATTTCATGGGAAAAAAGATATTTAGGGGTACTGTGTTCCCAGCCATCCCCCAAAGTTCAGATGCAATTTATCACAAGCCCCACTGATGGCCATGGCGCAAGCAGGAGCCAGAGCTGGAGGAAAGAGGGAGACAAAGAGGGAGAGCACACCGCCACAAGAAGCTTACCTTAAAACCAAAGACAGTTATATTAACTGGGAAGATTTTTTTCATTTGTGTCCAGAATTTCCAGAATCTGAACACCTGATGCACAGATATTCAAACAGCCAAGAGAAATGCTTGCAATGTGAGGTGTTTATTGTGTCAGATTTATTGCACTAGCACAGATGATCTTGCAGAATATATGGTGTATGTCCTTTCTAAGACAGGAGGACCAAGAATAAACACCAGGACATCTCCATTTTTTCCTGTTCTACAAAAGAAGCTTTTGACTCTCAGATTAGTTCATTTAGGGTAGCCTTCCTCTAGAATGGCAGGTAGAGCTGATGGAAGGCAGTATATGATAAAGTCAGCTAATAATACAAATGCAAATAATTTCAATAATTAATTATATCCACTTACAAATGTTCTCTATGTTGGAATTTTTTTTTTCAATTTTGCTAGCTTCAAGTCCCAGACACTAGATTCCTCTACGCTTTCATCAAATAGATAAAAGAATCATCTGTTTGTGAAAATCTTAATCATTTAATGTGATGGATTCATTAAACATTTACTAAAAAGCTGCCTATACCAAACCAACTCGCATTTCACTTAGTTCTTTGAAGCATTTAAACTCTTCTAAAGCATTCCAATCTTACAGTTAAATAACTATTGATGATGACTAATCTTTTATACTTTGCCCAAAGCTCAGTCTTGAGATTTCTCAATGACTCCAAATAATCACCATGTTCAAATATTTTCTAATTGTCTTTTTCATTCCCTAAAGAACTAAACATGCCTCCAAAGGACACTGTCTTAATATAATCTCAGAGTAGGTCCATCAATTTTGTGCTTACATAAGTTGCTTCATTTCCCATTCCTCTGCACTTTGCCAAAACCTTTTAAAAAATGCATCTTCCTGTTCACTTAATTAAATTTCCACTGTATTTGTTTCCTTTATCTCTTCCTGAAATCAAAATCCATTGCATCTTTAGCCTCTTCCTTAACAGCCTTACAAATTCACATTGCATCGTACCAGTGAGTGACATGTACTTAACCAAATATGATCACAGATGTATTGATGGGTTGCACTTCATTCAGAAATATTTGAATGTGAATCTGTAAATGCTGTCTAAAATAATCCTCCCTTTTCCCTGTTACATTTTCTTATAAAGGACTTGCACAGCACAATACATAAAGGTGGGTAGATACACTGAAGAATTGGGCTGATAGTGATCAGTAAAAGCCTGTCAGTATGTTTATGCAGCAAAACATAAAGATTCTCTTTCACTTATGAACCAGCTCTCAAGTGAATTCGGTCTGGATGTATCTCTGAATGTTCAAGGCAGATTTAATGTCAAAATCTATGATGAGTATGCAGAGAAAACATTTTCACAAGAATGCAAATATACGAATATTCTGACATTTATTCTGGGTTTTGAGAGTTTATGACAAAAATCATCAACCCAGAGATTAAGGATTAAAGAGCTCAGGGCTGCTATGGAAGAAATAACATTTTGCACAGTGCTGTCCTCAGCAAAGAGTGAGCACGGTGCTTACGTCAAGGAATGAAAAAGCTGACCCTTTTGCTCTGACTTTTTCTGGTATCTACATAAGCTACAGGCTGTCTGGTTTATGACATGCCTTTGTACCTTCTCATAATTAACAAATCCAGTGTCACATGTTAGTCACCTTCCAGTAGTTACAGAAGCACAGGGTTAAACTGCCAGAATGCTGCAGTTTCAGGAAGGTGTAGTGACAGCATGGTCTCTAAAGCCATCTGTGTCTCTAATCTATTTTTCCACCTGAAATCATCAATATTCTGATCTACAGAGTCACAGTTGGGTTTTGCTTGCTCTTCAAATAGAATCAGTTACACATTCCTCAAGATCTAATTATATTGGACTGCAAATGACGTAAAACTAGGTAATTTGTTTGGAATTATAAAGTAAATCTATGAAAAACTTTTTTGCCACCCCAACAGAAATTTCCCTAAGAGGATTTCTTTGGTTCATATTGGTTTGCTTTCACATTTAATGCTGTTTCTCAACAAATTGCTGATACAACTTCAGTAGTACTCAATGCTAAACATTTGTAAGGAAATGATTAAATGGCTTTTTTCAGTTTAAATAAAACTTCATCTGAAATATTACTGTTGTACAGCTTTCCAGAAACACACATTCAGCAATATTTTCAGTGATCTTCATTGATACTATGGTGGTCTANATATTAGAATAGTTTATAATTTGGAGAGTCGGAAACAGAATAAAAGGATGTGAATGTCCTGGTTTGCATAATTTCTGTAAGAATCTAAAATATTTGTAATCTTTCAAAATTTTGTTAAAAGGACTAATAAAAAAGTTTTAAAAAAAAATTAATATAATCTTTCCCTAGAGAAAATAAAGTAAAATTTTTTGGGTTTCATTTTTTGTTACACACTTACAGGAACATTTTCAGGGGAGACAAACATGGGAAATTTAGTTTGGCCAGAAACATTTAAATCTCAAAAAATGTGTATTTTTAAATTTTTGGCAAACTGAAAATGAAATTATTTTTCGACAAAGTTTTGATCAACATGAAAAGAACTGTTTAAAATTCCATTCACCCCTATAAAAAAATATCCTCCATATTATTCAGCAAAGTGTTACGAATTTGTTTTAAACTGCATTTTAGTTAAATTGTGTACTTTGTTTACTGGGAAAAAAAAAATTCATTTCAGTTGTCCAAGAATTCCTGTAGGTTTACATCTGGACTTCTGATTGCCGTATCAAGATGTGAAAGAATTGCAAATATATTTTAAAAGGATCAAGAAGACGTAATAATGTCTAAGTAACATGTCTAATTAGGCAGTGGAATTGTGGATCGGTTAAACCACAACAGAATTTGTTCGCAAATGATTCATATGTTTTTCTGATATTAACAGCTCAGAGAAACCAAATCGCTCATGTTCAGTACCACCTGTTTCTTCACTCAATATTGACCCTGCCAAACCTCCGCGGTCTGTTCCACCTTCATTAGGAACAGCAATCTTTACGGTCTAGTCAGCTCAAAATGTTTCCTTCTTCTTGGCTGCGGTGTGACACGGGACTTCTCAGGACGTGCCAGTTCTCAGAACACTGAAAGCTGCTACTCCACAAATAAATAATGCAGGTAAAAGTGGAACAGGTGAATCATTTTAGAAGCAAACTGGATCCTATGAAGAACTTGTTGAAGTTTGCCATTACCAGAACTCGGCCATCCTAAATCCATCCTGTACTCTAGCCGTTAGATCCATTATTGATGATTTAGACGATGGAATAAAAAGCACTTTTAATTTGAGATGATAACAAGCTGGGAGGGATGGTAAGCACTTTAGAGGGCGTTAGTGAAATTGGAAGTGATGTGACGAAATCAGCAAAATAATAAGTAATTCAGTGGCATTAAATACAAAGTGACACACAGCTACAAGACAAAGACAGAATAATAGAACTGGTTCTACAGAAGATGATGTGGGAATTAATGGACCAAAAATGGAACACACATCCACAGGGCCATAATGTACAGGGAAGTATGTGCAGGCATGCTATATGTATAGCACCCGAAGTCTGTAACATTGATGTGGCTCAGCTGGAATACTACATCAGATATGGGCACAACATTACAGCTGGATCTACTGAAGAAAGTCCAGAAAAGAGCAATAAGCACTGAGACTTTTCCAGCAAAACCTGCAAAGAAAGCTGGACAGTACTGGCTTTATTTAGCTGAGAGAAGACCAAGGGGAGAAACGAGTATGGACTTCAGATGGCAGCTGATGTCATCAAAAGGTTCGCAAAGAGAGGAAAGCACTAATGTATTCTCCAGGACAATAAGTAATGGATTTAAGTTGCCACAAGGGAGATTTAACCTACACATTAAGAACATGCTGAATGGCAAGCGAGTTAAGTGCTAAAACACAACTGTCAAGAGAAGCTGGGGGTTCTGCATCACCGGGCTATTTTAAAAACAGGTTAGACAAACGGCTGTCAAACACTATTTAGATAAAGCTGAATCTGTCTGGGATTCGTAAAGGAAATCAGTGACCTCCCAGGGTCACATCATTCCTATTCTTACGGTTCTGTGTCCTTCTTCAGATTTTTTTAACAACTCCAAAACACAGACTACTTACTATACATTGCATGTATTGAGCTGAACTCTGAGCCAAATTACACTGATTTTAACACAGCCTGATGGAACGTTATCACCAAGCACTATTGAGGCAATAATACAGACAAATCCTTGGATATAATGTCTGGGGCTTATTCAGAGAGGGAAAAACCTTTGGTCAAGAGATAGTTACCTTTATTTTTACTTAAGAAATGTACAAGGTCTACAGCAATTGTTGAAATTTAGTTCAGTAGCTTTAAATATAACAGATTTGTGGTCCTCTTTTGCCTTTCACTGCATTTAAGAGACAGTAAAAGACTGCTAAAAATAATGAGTTTGCCTCATAAAAGTTAGGCGTTAAAATAATAAGCTAGAGGCCATAAAAACAAACGTCCCTTGGAGATTTTATCCATCTGGACTAGATAAAATATATAGCTACTGCAGTTATTTTGCAAACAATGTTAACAACATTATTCTAAAGTTTTCACATTGCATCTTAAAAACCACAACACATACCTCTTCTGTTCCAAAGATTCCCAGGCTTCAAATTTACATCTAAAACTCACAGATGGCCTTATACTGTAATGGACCAAACCAAACCACTGACTCAGGGAAATATTTAAGCAACAGTTAAATCCATGTTTATTTAGCAAAACATTAATATGTGCTTAACTTTAACAGTGTTCACGTTTAAAACAAAATCTTTTTTGCTCCCATGGGCTTTCACATATGCTCAGTAATGCATTTGTTTAAATTCTTACCATGAATATGGAAGAGGCCCCTAAAAGACACCAACCTGTACATGCCCTCAAATACAGGATTACTTGGGAGCTGGAATGCAAAGCTAGATGCCGGCATCAAGGTCATGAAAACACTCTGTTACCCACTCACAGTTGTAAAGCGCTGGCTTTGAGTCTCTAGCACAGTGGTTACGTCCGTACCAAATCTGAATGGAAACGCAGTACGTAGCTTTTCAAAGAAAAAAAGCCTGGCTGATTCTATCAATACGAAAATAGCAATTTTAGATTATCGTATCTTTTTTCTTTTTTCAGTCATTCAGCACATAATAGTCACAGTTTACTTGGAAATTATTGTCCTACTTTAATGTGGCTCATCTAATTCCTAAAGATTTAGTCCAAAGTGGTAATTGACAGGCATCATATAACATTTACAGGAGAAAATTAAAAATCTATACAGCATCCGTGAATAATGTAGCTTTGTCAATGAATGACAAGTGTTTCAAATGAGCTGCTATTATAGATAAAGAATAAATAAGTTAATTACGAAGAAGGAGCTATCAATTCATGTCTGTCTTCTTAAACAACTCGGTACTATACTACTCAACAGTCAGCAGGGATGTGGAATGACAAGTGTGGTCCCAGAGCAAGGGAGGCTGGGAGCATCATATGCTGTACTTCCAGGGTAGTTAGGAAATGTGTGCTAAAACCCCAGAGCTCCTGGGAGGAATGTCACTGACTCCAGCTCTATGCCCACTAATATGTATGCTTAGCTGGAAGTAGGGTTAAGTCTCGGAGCTAAAACAGGAGCAACACTTGTAGCAAATACCAAATTTAAGTCCCAGCAATGTTTTGGTTTTTTTTTTTTTCATTTAGCACGAGGCAGGGGGTACAGACTTTGAGGCATTTCTAAAATAAGCATGTGCATGAATGCTTTACTGAGTTGGGCGCTATTGGCACCGACCCAGGGTCAAGGAGCATAAACATAAACAGAAAGGTTCAAGTGGCTTGTAGAACAGAGGGCTCTTGCATTTGCTAGACTTGGGTGACTATTCGGAAAATACCACATCAACCCTTCAACACCACTGATGAAGATTTAATACAGTCCTGTCACCGCATGCAAGCTGAAAGCAGATTGAATAATCACCTGATCTTCACCCTTTTTGGTTAAACATCCCATTATTCTCCCATCAACTTTTTCCTTTGCTGATATTTCCAACCATGCCTGCTCATTTGTCCATACCTCCTAAGCTCACCTCTGTACTTTCTTCTATATAACCCTCGCCATGCAAAAAACCCAGCCTTTTCCAGTAACTTGCAAGATCTGCTTATCCTTTTTAACCCCATGTGAGTCCTTCTGCAAGATCCACCTCTGCATTTTACAGAAAATCACATTGACTTACATAAAAATAGGTTTTAGCTCCCAGCGTTTACTTGATTATTCTTCAATTCAAAGCCAGGGTCTTCATTCTTTCTGCAAATATAACAGGTAGCACAGTAAAGAAAACACGAAATCTATAAAATAAAACAAAACCTTCTAGGTGAGACTATCAGATATGCAATGACACCTCAGTGACAGTCCCAAAGTGGTAGACTATTGAATAATACACATACCATGGAGTGATTTTTTCTCTCCAGTTCTCTTTTCCAGTGTAGACAGACCAATACAATCTTGGGAATTTCCTTTAATTCATAAAAAGGTACTGAGAAAGAGAGTTATCCAACAATTAATCTAAAACATGTCTCTGATTTTTTTTTATTTTATTTTTTTTATAAGATCTTTGGTCTTCCTAGGGATGAACAATGACAAATTAAAAAAAAAATACACAAATTTTACACAAAAGAAATATGCTGTGGAAAGACAGTAGTGTTACATAAAGTATGACGTGAATTACTCCTGTAATATTCAATTGGTTTGCACAATATAGTTGGAGAGCAAAGAGTAGAGCTAGGTGATAATAATCTGATTTTTAGAATGTTCTCAAGACTTAACACTGGATTCACAGAATAAGACAGCCATCCACCTACCCTTTGGGCACCTGAAACCCTCTCAACTGGAATAAGAATTATCCCTGCTCAGCTACTGCTTACTGTAGTAAATCTCGTTTCCTGTGGCTCAGTTTGCAAAATCCCATAGGGCCTACATTTTAGCATTGGAGAAAGCCTGGAATTTCTCAAGACATAACGACAATGATAAACTCTCATTCTACCACCCTTGTAAGCAATGATGGGATTGACAAAAAGACTATTTTCTCCTCCAGCGTTCTCTGCAGGGCCTGAGCCTCTGTACATGTTTCATGCCTCGTAACTACAGATTCAAACAAGTAGGAGAGATGTATTTTCCCTGTATGTCAACTGGTCCAGGAGTTTGAGTACCTCTGTGCCTGGTTTGTGTGAGGGCAATGCTGTATCTTTTCCTTCCTTCAGGCTATCAAGATAATACCCTAATCAACATCTTTCACATCTAATCCGAGTAATTCATCCCCTAAACTCTTGTACCTACGTTGAGAAAAAATAACTCCAAGGGAATAGTTCTTTTCTTCTTAACATGACTAGAGAATTAATGTAAACAGAGCGGAAGAGTTACTTCACTCAGTGTTGTTGCAGCATTTCCAGAGGTTGCACAGCCTGGAAGGGTCCTCTATGAACAGAGCTTTGCTGTGTGCCTTCCCCTAGAAGAGCAGAGCATTGCATCCACCAACGTTCTCAATGTGCTTTAAATTGCCCACAAATTTACTTGAAAAATGAAAGACAGGATAAGTCTCTTCTGGTACATATAATGAAGGCAACTAGTGATGTCAATCTAACCTAATGTCTCTCTGCTTCAGTCATCACTAATGAAATATAACAGGAAGCCATTTTTATCACACTTCAGTGTGTGAAGCAGCACGTGGTAGTGCAAGTGGATATTTCTCCTTGAGAAGGCTAAAGCCTATATCTGTGTTTTAGTGGTCATCTATATAAAGTGTTAAGATAATGGTGTCATAGACTGTAATTTTTTTAATCTGCCATTGAGGAAGTTATATATAAGTGGTAACCAAATTTAGTAATTTAAAATGAAACATAATCCTCTCTTTAGTAAGCTAAATTGTAACTGAATTTAAATTTGATTGCATTTTCATACACCTTTTATTCTTCTGGATCTGATTAGGATCACAATCAGAAATGACAAAATATCTGAGCAAAACATAACTGAATATTTGTAAAGCCAAAGGGAGGAGAAGAAACTCCTGTTCCTTAGCATCCTGCCTTGCTGTGCAGATAATAAATCTACAATTAGGTCACAGTGATTTAGATAAATACGATTGTCTGAATTTAGTGATTACTAATTTAAACCACAGAGCCTCAGTCAAGTGATTAATCTGAGAATATCACACATTGTATTTCTGAGGTTTTTCAAATTATTTGCTGCTGATTCTATTTGCTGTAGAATCTATCACCATTCTGTTTATGAATCATTCATAAGCCTTTCCTAAGTTCCGCAAATGCATTTGCTATCAATAAGTGTTTGCCAGATAGTCTGAGTATATAATTTTTCCTTATATTCTTTTCTTTTCTTTGACCATTTACTACAGGACTAGTCATTTTTTATGATTTCTGACATATTTGGTCAGCTAAATCACACAGAGTTATTTCTCCTCCTTGACAGTGCGACTGAGGCTTGGGGAAAAAAAAAAAAAAAGATAAAAGAAATATATGAGAATTGTAAATGAGGAAAAGCCTCTAGGATCTAGGATCATAGATACTGCCATCCTGGAATAAGCTATCTTGCATATAGTCCAAAACTTTGCATCTGACAGTTGTCAGTGCTGGATCCTTCAAAAGAAGCCAGAAGAAATCCATAACAGCAGAGGGAAAATAATCAGACAACTCACATAGTTCTTTGCCTGAAGTATGTCAGTTAGATATTGGTTAACATCTTCAAGTAGAAGTCAAAATACTTTCTAATGCTGTCATCATTATTAATTCCATCTGTGCATATTCCTGCTACTTTTTATATGTCAATTTGCTTTCAGTTTGATTTTTTTCCTTTTTTTTTTCAAAATAGCAAATGACAGATACAGCTTTTTTTGGCACACATGCTTTGTCAAACAGCCATTTACAAAACTTTCAGGATCAATACGTTCAGCAACATAGAAAAGCTGTCAAAACGACTACATGTGTGTTTCACAGTACTAGGAAAATAGACTTGGTATTTCTAGTCATGAAACAGAAATTTTTGACTCTTAACTAGCAGCAACAGCATTAATAAAAAAAGCCTCTGGGATAACAGAAGTACCTCCTCAGAGACCGAGGAGGTATTTTCTCTGGTTTGGTTTTCTTTTCCTTTTCTAAGGAGACACAAAAACGTTTCACATTTCTTATGATCAGGTTTCAGTTTCTAGAGATTGTGGATTGTTTCTGGGAGGAGAATTAACACAGAGACAAGGTTTGACTACGCGTTGCTGATCCTTCAGCATGTGGGTTTTTACAATGGAAATCATAAAGTAGTCTTGGGCTCCAGTTTCCTATAATCTGAGAAAAGTATTTCCATTAAGGTATACTGTGATTCCTATTCCTACCTAATGTAAGCCATGAGAAAAACTAGGTATTTAGTGAAAACACAGTTATATAGGCTGCAGTTTGGGATAATGCAGCGAGATAGGGTGATTTTAGAGTTCACCTGAAAACAACTGTTTAAGACTGGGACAAATCCCTCCTGTCTTAGAGACCTTTCTTAGACACCTTAGGCAATCTACCTGCATCTTTTTCTGTGCTCATGAGCCAAATTCTGTGAACTGTTGAATACCCTAAGCTTCCTGTACAGACAATAGGAGTTCAGAGCACAGCACTCTACCCAGGAGCAGCTCAGTCCCTCTCAAACCAAAGCTTTGAAGGAACAGAATTCTCTTTTAATAATAATCTGGCAGTAGTTTATTGAAAAATGGAAACATTGAGAGATAGGTGTTTCTGTATTTCCACTAGTATCACTGATCAAAGATTTATAAAAGTCAGCATTAAGTTCTTTTGAAATCTTATTCCCAGGAAACACAGTTCAGAACAATGCTACTCCATCTTATCAGTAGGTTTTACAATAAGACCCTTATTAGATTGCAATTGATTCACAGCAATCTATTCATTTTTAGTCAAATTAAAACAACCTTTATTGTAGTGCCACAGTTCATGCTGATACAATTAATGTGGTGTGTGAGCATTTCTGTTATGAAAATCCTTTCTTCCCTGCCTTGGTTTATAGTTCAAGCATAAAGAACTCACACTGAAACTTCTCGTACAAAGTCTCAGCCCAGGCAAGAATGTTATTCTTTGAAATAAATAATAGTAGAAAAAGAATTTGACTGTTTTCCCCGTGCAGGAACATAATGAGGTGAGAGAAACTGGATGCACTACTGGAACTGACCACTTGCCCCACCAGATTAGCCTTCTTTTATTGCAGATGACTAAGTAATAAATGTGAGAACCAGGAAACAGGTAATCTGCTTTGTCTTCACTGTCTTCATTGTACAGGATACAAGGATATGAACTGAAGACGTGACCTCATATAGTTCCCACTCCTTTAACGTATCCTTAATTTCAAGAAATGAACACAGAAAACAGTCACAGGGAGATGCAGGAATGGCAGCCATGAACAATCTTCCCCAGAGGGAGCATCAAGAGAGCAAGAAAAGAAGCTGAATGGGATGTAAAGTCAGGTTAACACAAATAAGCTGGGGAAAGAGTCACGAAACTGCAGGTGTCCAGATAAAGGATAGACTAAAGTGTATCTTTTATTTTCTGCATCTGGTATTTATCCTGGATTCATGCTTTAGGCTATATTTTTAACTCAGTGTTAATGGAAGTTGCACAAAGCTCAGTGCTTTGCAGAGAGAATGCAGCCCTATATCTTCTTTGTGGGCTTAGTGATGCATGCACTATACTATGTAGTATTGATTTACAAATGCAAGTGATATAGTGAGACCAACATCAAGGTTAAGGTAGCCATTTCTCCATTTGCCCCCTAATTTTAAAGCAAGCTACCAGTCTTTCCTTGAGAATTGCACTCATGTCTCCTGGAGCACAGAAAGTTGTCGTTAGCCAATGTTGCTGCTGAAAGCCCTCTATATACCAACAAACCCATCCTTTCACTTCAGCTGGAAGAAATGTTCATGTGGCTGCTCAAGGAAGTGATCCCTGTTACAACTCATCTGGCAAAATAAATAAATATCAGTTTCCAGACATGTTTGGGTTTGGGTTTTGTTTTGATATTTTTATTTTTTTTTTGCATTACTACATGGATAGCACTTGTGTAAACAAAAGGCTGGAATGAACAAGTGGGAATACGATTTCCTCCTCCATCAGCACTGAAAGACTTGGCTAACTTAAAATGCTCTCCTATGTTAAAGGCACTTTCCAAAACCTGCTTCCTACAAAGCTTCAACTAAACTCTTTGCCAGCAGAGCACAGTAGGGCAAGATCAGCCAAAGGCACCCTGGACTCCAGCAACCAGCTTTACTTTGTCCTGTGGAACTGACACAAGAAAGCCTGATTTCCTTAAAAATTCTTCTGAACAGAGTAGCAAGTGGACAGCAATGTAATACACAAACAGAAAAAATTACAAAATTCAACCTGCTCATTTATACTAAGGACTTTTGTTTCAACACATGCACTTCTCCTTCTCTGAACTGTACATTCATAAATACCAATTCTTACCTCTATTCCACCTCTTATTTACCCTAGATAGAAGAGCTGGAAGGTCGAGGGAAATTGAAAACAAAATGGTGGGTCATTACTAACACGAGTCAGCTTCCTGGTGAACCAGCATCAGGCTCCATATGTTGTACTGGCACCACTGAGGGGGCACTGGAAAGATGCTGATGTGAGAGAAGATTCTTAAATAGAGCAGTCACCAAGAAAACCTGTGCGTGGACTTTATCCACCAAGGCATCACCTTTCTGTGAACTTTCCTGTACAGATTTTTGCTGCCCTACGTCTATTCAGACTGATCACTTGGATTTTGCTCAATACTTAAAAACTTACTCTTCTTTGTGAAATCATCTTCTGAAACATCAGACTTCCCATTAGAAATGTCAAATGTTCCTGATGTAACTGTATAAAAAATGTTTGTTTCTGGCAAATAGAAATAATTTGCTAACACAAAATGGTAGTAACATTGCTTTCAGATATCAGGATATTTTCAGAATAACAAGGATCTCTCTCCTGGAGTTGAGAGATCCTTGTTATTCTGTAATCCTTCCTTTTTACTGCAAAAATAATCTGCCGAGTACAAAAGCCAAAAATGTCATTTAAACAAAGCAGAGTAATTTAAGTATTAAACATTAGAATAGTTTGAGTAGCAAACTTCAGTGTCATGGGGTATGCACAAAGGAACAGTAATTGATTTAATGCAGGAATAATTTCCATGATCAAGAGGAAAGCAGGAAACTTGGTGTATTCCTCAGTCAAGTAGCTGAAAAACAATTTTGCAAAAGTTGTATTTTTTTTAAATTTTTTTAAATTCCCACTGGGCTTATTTTTCACACAAAGGGTTGAACTGCATTTTCCAAACTGCCAGACATCACCTGTGCAAGTATGGCTTTTTCTAAGAAAAAGGTTTTCGGTAGAACATACACACTCCTGGAGACAGTTTAGGATCCAATCCAGAAATAATTAACGATAATGGAAAGCTTGCTATCCATTCTAGCAGGAGTTGGATTGTTCTCATAGGACTAGATCTTGCCAGACCTGCGGTAGATCTTGTATCAAGTCTGTTGACATTTATTCAAACCTGTATCCTGATTATAAAAAAAAAATTAAAAAAAAATCATTGTAATTAAGTAGAGATTACAGCTGTTTTCAAGTTTTGGATCAGTTCCACATTTCTTGCAATTTAACACCTCGCATGCAGAGTACCCAAACATCTGAGATGCAGTGAATTAAACTGTGGCGGATCTTCACATAACAACTTCAACCACATAGACTGAGGAAAATGCACAAAACAGTTCCCACTGTTCAGTCTTGAAAGGAAAAAGCAAAGCAGTGTGAAGAGCCTTTAGTGTTGTCATAAAACCTTCAATCAATTTGACTTTATGACTATCTCATATTTATTTTTCAGTCATAACATCTCAGCCAAACTATTTGAAGCCGATGTTCTGGGTTTTTCCCATCATCTTATTTTTCATCAATGTGGAACAATTATCAGTAAAGTGAATCTTTTCAGCAGCTTCTATAAAGATTTAAGTAGTTACCAGAGAAAAAGCACTATTCCATTTCCATTATTAAAGTAAAGTCTAGTGGGTTTTTTTCCAATACAGAGCTCATTCAATTGAGATAGTTCCAATCAGTGTTTTATGGACACAATCCTGATTGCTACTTGGAACTCGGACACGCCCCTTGTGATGGGAGAACCTGTAGGAATTGTCCATAGAAACTGACAGTTAGAAATGTTAGATTTCCAATTACTTGCAGAAAACCAGTACAAAGTATGCAACGTAGGCTTTTGGGAGCAACTCATTTCAACTGATCTTTGTTTAACCTTGTATGTGATGATCCTAGAGAACTCTATGTATCCAAGGACGGGCTTTCACTCATCACTCTCCCCCTCTCATTAAGATTCAGATGTAGGCACATATTAGCAGATAAATGACTGATGAGAACACATGTTGCCATATGCTAAAGGAGAATATAGTTGTCCCTAATTCCAGCACCAGCGTTACACCCTGACACCAGCATTGCCATCCGGCTACATGACAGCAGATGTTCAGGGCCTCCGAGGTTGGCTTCCCAGTGAGGGAGAAAGCAATGACACAGAGGCTGACTAAACTCTTAGCTGTCACTGACTAAATTTACACATATACAGAGATTCTGAGCTTAGTCCTAGAACGTGCAGGGCAAACGCAGCTCCAAAAAAATACTGAAAATGCCTCTTGACACCTTCACTAATACTATTTCATTCTTAGTTTTGCAGACAGAAAACAAGCTCCTAATTCTAACTCTGAAAAGTTGACAAACTTAAAAAAAAAAAAAACCTGACCCAAACTAATCAATAAGTGTTGAGATTTTCTCTTAAAACAAGCAAACAAAAGACATCTTGTAAATGCACCTCCCCATGAATTCGCAGGTGCCTTTCACGGTAGCTCTCTGGAATAAAACCAGCATGAAACAAATGGTGCAGCTGAAGACAATTCAGAGAAAAATTAAGAAAAAATCCGTCAAAAGTTTCCTTCTGATGTGTAAGGCAGATGTATACTCCTAGCTTATCACATTCTGGACTATTTTCATCATTTTGCTGTCTTCACATATAGTAACTAAACCCACTAGTTCATGTTTAAGTCGTTTAAGACAATTTTATTAAGTTGATTAACAATAACCTTAATGCCTGAAGTTAAAACACAAAGACCACATCTAAGCAAGGATATCTCAGGATATGGATAATTATTTTAATTAGTCAATATTAAGTGTATATTTACATACACTATTGGAAAGATATAATTTAAAGTATGGGCTTTAATAGTTTCCAGGTCTGAGCATCTAACCTGATCTCCAGAAGAAGAATGTGGATCTTTGTCTCTGCACAAGGAGAATGACAGCTCTTAACACCAGAAAATCAATCATGGAATATGCCAGAGTGTAGATAAATGAGTCTCAGTCTGAACAAACAAGTACACAATTTTTGGCATTTGTGCTTCAGCTTCTCTCTGTTATACGTATTCTCTATTATTTTATTTATTGTCATAAGAGCTCATAATGTGCAAACAAGTTAAATATGGCTCTGGGCAGTAGCTTGGGTCTATTGAGCTGTGTCTGATTTCTCGTCTCTAAAAAGAAAACATGTTCACAGGGGTGTTTTAGAACTAATTACTGGTTGCTTGTGGCATACTCTCCCTGGACGTTGTACTAAATGCCAACATTTAATTTTTCACCTAGCCACCCATCCTTTTGTTCACATATGGAATGTACTGAAGAACTTGTGTAACTTAGTATTTTATATCGACCTCATCACATACACTTACAGGCTTTTCTTCTTGTGCCTTCCCCTTTTAGGTTGTTCACTCATATTTTACTGTAAATAAAAAAGCATATATGAAACATTTTTACTACCCATGTGCCACGGTAATCATTTTATCAGGTATTTCACAATAATGGTCTTGCAAGGCTAAAGTTCATTTGAAATGACTGAATGACTGCTTAATCTCAAGCTAAAGAAATGTCCAACTTAGAACTCAGTGAGCAAATGAAAGTATGCATATTTAAGTAGTTTACTGCAATAAGGTTTTGTGCAATATGACTGCAGTGAAAGCTGGATTGTAAGCATAATGCTTTAGGTAGGTGTTTTGCTCTTGGGCAGGATCTAAATCCACTGGAAAAACCTGGGACCCAGTTTCGAGGACTACAAGCAGAAAACAAAAGAATCCAAGTCCATGAAAGGCCGAGACAGTGGGGAGCTTGTATTTAGACTGGAAGGTTTTATGCTATTGAGGAATCCACCACCACTTATACAGTTAATGATTTTATATATTAAATCTCAGATTTCTTCTAGAAGAGGACAAAACTCCCAGATATTTATAATTTATTTATGTTTTATCTAAAGTACAGCAATGAAATATGAAGTTTGATCTAAAAGGAAATAATAAAAAGAGTCTTAGAACGATACCCACTCTAGTTATTTTCTCCAGTGCAATTTTTACATATTTTGTATAAAAACAGTATGCTGATGTTCCAAATATATGTTTCTTAACGTATTTTAAAGGTTTCGTTCTGAAAGCCATAATATTTTGATTATCATTTTACTCAAAGAGAAAACCAATATTAAATATTGACATTCCTCCTGGGACAGAAATTTCACTTTTGCAGCAGCTCTAGATTTCATACATCTAATATCCATCCACTCCCCATTTGTATTAATAAAGCCTACAGAATATTTTAAATTTCTTACCTTTCTGCTCTTCCGCCTCCTATTTTTTTCTGGTAAACATAAAATTTTTAAAAAGCTTGTGTATCCCAAGCATAACACCAGAAGCATGAAAGCAAAATTCATCCAGAAAGATAGTGAAAAGTAACATTTAGCAAATATAGAAAAGTTAAAGTCTCCTGAGCTGAAGATATGAGACAAGTAGGACCTGACTCTAGGAGCAGGTGTGCACCAGCTGTTTCTGCATTTTAATTTATTTTGAAGGCTAAAAGAAATGACAGAAGAATTCACCTCTCTTGTGAAACCTGTGTGCTCGGTATTTCACCCTTTCTTCACAGAAATTAGTTTAACCCACTCAGGGACCCCCAGCAAGTGAAGCATTATTCACTGGCAGAGCAATGCCGCACTGGGCTGTGCATGGCAACGGGGAGGAATTCATACCATGGTTTATTGGGAGTTCTCCGAGACATCCTCTTTAAAAACTACAGCTGGCAAGAACGGAGAGACAAATGCAATCATTCATGCTTATTTACCTTGCTAACACTTCTAAAGATAATGTAAAAGACTCTGCCAGCCTGTATGTCACCCCAAAGCCAACATGGTGGGGAAAGACCCTGACTTACCTATCTGGCTTAGAAACTTCCCCACCGTTCAGCTGCAAAAGGCTTCAGCAAACTTATCTTTAAAGAGATGCTTCTATCTCTTTATTAACTATTGGTATTGTTAATAAATCCTTAGACTGAGAACTGTTATTCTGGAGATTACATAGGATTTGTATACCAATCCTCTGCTGTTATACATCAGTGACATTCTCCTGTTTCATACTGGCCTGGTTATTGCCTCCGTGGTTAGATATTGTGCTTTCACAGAAACAGTGAAGCACAAATCTAAGCTCACGTTTCTTTCTCCACAGTAGGAATTTTACCATAGGAGCTCAGGCTATTTTGGGACTACCAGGGCAAGCAAGGTCTGCAATATCCTCTTCGAAGATGACAATCTTTGTATTACAAAAAATGAAATCTGCTCTATTAATTACACTCTTCTGCCGCTCTGCATCTTGCAGGCCTGTATCCTCAAAGGTATTTCATTATCTCTGCAGCCAGGAAAGGTTCAGTATCCAGTACCCAGCTTCCCACTGACAAAATATCTCCCAGTCACTGCAAAGAGGCTTTCTGTGAGTAAAGGCGACCACAGATTTTAAGTTGTTGCTGCTGACGGTCACAGAGACTCTTCAGTTCTGTGACGGTTCTCTTACCACTCCACGCACCTTCATAACGCACCCAGATGATGCTCTGCCAAAATTCAGCTGGTGATGGTTACACATCCCAGAGTTAAGGGCTTAGTTCTGCCCATTGATCCCATCAACGTCAGTGTGATTAAGGGAGTGTAATTCTGAGTTCCAAACCACATATTTACCTGCGGGTTTGCTATGGTTATTTCAAAACCACAAGTTTTGAAATAGTAAGTTATAGTTTCTTCTCTCTAACATAAAGATGCACTCTGACACTTGATTTGCTCTCTGGAGAGAGATCCCAAGCTACAGCCAGATGGCTGTGAGGCTCCTGCTAGGTCTGAATCAGGCTGGCCAATTTATAAGAATCGGAGACCACAGTATGACACATTTCACAGTCTCTGGGGTTCAAATTTCAGATGAAAAATGTAACTGAATCAGCTACTGACAGCATCTTTTTATATTTTATTGCATTGTGGTTCTAATAGCATTAGAAGATATTGCACTCAATTATTCAAAAGAGAAGATTTCAGTATGAAAGTGTTTGTACGCAGACCGAAAGCACTTGGAGTAACTAAAGGGTATTAATGTGTAGGAAATCTGAGTTGAATACACTTGGTAACCTGCTGCAGAAGAATTCTCCTTTTTTTCCCTGCTGCTAGTGACTGATGAACATGATTATTTTACTGAGAAGAGGGAAGAAAATGGAAACTAAGCAAACAACTGCAGTTCCAGAAATTCTGCTTCATAAATTACACCGATAAGGAAAATGTAGCTTGGTGATCTTACAATGCTTGAGTTTCAAATTGAATTGGAATAAGTAAAAGTGCTTTGTGTGCATTGCAGAGCACTTTCACGAGGCTGCTTCCTGCCTTTCATGATGCAGCATCTTTTAATAAAATAGGTGTTTGGGTTTTTCACTAATGTGATTTTATCCAGTGGATCTTACACTGCACAGGAATAGGAAATGAGTAATTGAGCATCATGGTCCTTTTAGTCACTTTCCCTCACAGTGAGATTTGAAAAATGAAATTACCTTAAAAGCTTTTAGATTTTATCTTCTTTAAAATCTTCCTTTGGCCCAAAACCTCACCAGAGGCTCAAGTTTATTATAAATCACAAATGCACACATAAAAGTTTCTGCCTAAACTCAGCACGCCTTGGATCCTTTTCACTGGAGAGCACAATGAGAAAAGCTGCCCAGAAAAGATGTAGTTGTGAATTCAAGTCAGAAGACCTGCCTTTTGCATGTGAATGTAGAAAACTCCCGTCTCCCTTATTTCTGAAAAATTACCATAAACATCCTACTTTTTAATTTAAATCTGAATTGTTTGCTGCTTTCCATGACAAAGCTACTACATATACGAGGAACATGCACCATGCTGTTAGTCTCTTTGAGGCCATCACTTTACCGCTTGATGATAAAACATTGATCAATTTTTACAGGCAGATGTACATTCTCAGAAATAGGCTTAAAAATGTGTGCCTAAAACCAAAGCAAATCTTTCTGAGAATTCTTTTGTTAATCGGTGCAATCTGTTGTATTCACACACCTAACCCTATGGTCATTATTTAACCAACAAATTGCTTGTTTTGGCTGGTACGTGCAGAACAGTTTTCCTTCCTAAATGCGTGCAAAATGCTCTTATTTAACCTCCACTTTGCCTGGTTTCTCCATACATGAGTAAGCTGCACCACTTCTTTCACAAGTGAGATTTCATCATTTGCTCCTGTAT
Organism: Nycticryphes semicollaris; assembly: GCA_013400055.1. Taxonomy (NCBI): domain Eukaryota; kingdom Metazoa; phylum Chordata; class Aves; order Charadriiformes; family Rostratulidae; genus Nycticryphes; species Nycticryphes semicollaris. Next base: position 426,237 of record VXBJ01000893.1, on the reverse strand, counting down.
CAACAGAATTTCTCTGCCTTGTGAGATACTGCCTCACATTTTCCATACATGCCAAAAATGTCTTCTTTTAGTCAGACAGTGGCTCTTTTGCAGAAAACCACTGGAGATAACGTAATGCTACTACACCAGTTCCAGATTTTCTAGTTGGAACACAGAAATACAAAAAACATCAACAGTAATACAAAATTCCTTAATGCAACAACAGTAATAAACTCTGACGCTTGAAAATTTCAAGCATTAGTCTTTCCATAGTTTTAAAAATTTACAACACTGATTTACATCCCAGTATATTTTTAACATTGAAGGAAAAGCTTTTAGATCAAAAAAATATGAGTTGCTGCTGATTAATCTTAAATGAAAAGATTTTTAATCTTCAAATTCTATTAATAACTTAGCAAATAAATTACCAGTATATGAAATATTCTTGTGACAACCCCTAGTGTAATTCTCATATGAATTTAAGGAAATAGAGATCCAACTTTTGGATCTTATAATGTTTTCTTAACAGTAAAAAAAAAATGTTTTTTGTCCAAGTCACAGATTGAAATTTCTTTATTGGACATATTTACCTTGAAAACTTCTAATACTTTCATTGCTCCTGAAGGAAAAGTCTAACTGGAACTTGGGAAGTCCAGTGTTGTTCTTCCTGGTACTTCTAACAACACTTAGCCTCACATACTTTGTATAATCTGGGAGTTTCAGAGTCATGGCTTAAAGTCTGACTCAAAAGACCTTTGAAAGTCCTCCTAAGGGAATGATATTTATTGATTCAGTCAAAGGGTACCAAATGCTAAGAAGTTAAGCACACTTTTTGTGTGCATCTCATAAACATAATGTGACTTCTTTTGGATGTTTGTAAGTGAAAATACCACTTAAATATAAGATTATAATGAAGAACTAAAGTTATAATGAAAAACTAAAATTACTTAATATTGTGCTGAGTAAAGACTCATGAGACTCACATCTCACTTTCATTAGAGTTTACCATGACTATTAATTTTATTTAAGACTCAACTTGATTAACTCAATTCCCATTCTAATTCTAGAAATTTTATTTTTTACTTACATTAAACGAAAAATATGCATAATGCCCTCATGCACTGTGATCAAGTACCTAGCCTTTAAATAGATAGAATTTGGTTAATTTTCCATTTGTCTTAAATTACAGTGTAGTTATAACAGAGGTAAGGGTGAAACACAGCTGATAAAAACACTACTGGTGTTGTGACCGCTGCCCATACAGAGGCTTGAAGTCAAATGGACGAGGCACCAACACCGATGCCAGGGACTAGTGTTTGGCAGAGATGGAGATTTGACTCATGGATACATTGCTACGGGAAGATTAAATACTAAACTGAACGTCACAGCCGTTGCTGCTGTAGCAACGTCCGGTGGAGAGCCTCAGGAAATGTCAGTGGGGTAGATCCTTCCCTGAGATTCTGTGAGTGGGAAGAAGATCAGGCTTCTTTCTTGGGACAGGAAAGAAATGGGGGAGTGTTGGCTTAAAGGCACGTTTTGACTTTCCTTCCAGCATCAGAGAGGCCTTGTGCAGGTGTGCTGTGTAAGTGACTCAGAAGGCAGAGAAAGCTACTTTCTCCACAGCTTTTGTGCACTATATGTCAGGTTGAAAAGATATAAATTGAGATGAGTTGAACCTCTACCATTACTGAACTATTCTTAATTTAGAGAACTGTTTTCAGCAGAGAGAAAGAATGAAAGACAGAGAGATATGCACAGAGATAGGAAATACATAAGTATTTGCATCAGAGACAACTCTATCACAAATGATTATTCAGATTTACCCAAATGGACACAGATAATCCTTCTGTACCATTTCTCTCCATCTTATGCAGAGCATTTATCTACTTGTTCTAATTAAACCTGTTTTAGAGGTCTATTCTAAATTCTAGTCAGAGCAATGCAAGAAATAGCCACAATACGCTTTGAGGAAAGGCTTTTACTCTAAAACATTTCCGGATTGATTGTTCATGTCAGCCAGTATTCTTAGCATGGGAACTGGTCAAACAGCATAACGAAATTGAGATACACAAGAGAGTTAAGTCTTCCTTTCCTGCAATGGTGATACGAGCCTGTTCTGACTAGCTGAAGAAAGAAACACTGGAGTTGCTTATTTCAGAGATGTATCTTTACTAAGATATATTGGAACAGATGTCTTTGGTTCCAGTGAGACTAATGCCAGAATTTGACTCATTTTGTTTAACCCTTTAGACATCAGTAAATTACTTTGCCTTGATGTGGAAATAAATCTCAAGTTGGTTTTAATGAGATCTAGATTATTAACTGCAATATACATTGTTCTTTTTTGTAGACGGAGCACAGCAGAGTAAATTTTAATTGTGACACTTAGGGATTTTCATTACCAGTGAAATCCCTTGTGCACTGAAATGAGAGTATTCCCTAGAGAGCGCAGAAGCAAGCAAGAGAGAATATGTAATGAGCTGAGCTCAACAAAATGAAGGTCAGAGGAAACATTCCTGCAGAAAAGAGGTCACTTTAGGAAACTGCATTATTAAATAGAACCTGGATTATATGCACCTTGACAAGCAACAAGAGGAAATTGCTACTTAGTCCAGATATAATCAATTGATAAAATGTAGGTGGATTTGCAAGCCAAAATACATCTTAAGGAACAGGAATTTACTGACTTGCAAAACAGAATATGACTTCATTGGCCAGACTCTTGGCTCACATGACTACCAAGTACCATTTCAAACTGGTTGGAAACTGACACAAAGAATTTTTAAGAAATGTTTTAAGAAATGTAGATACATAAAGTATTTTGTCTCACCAATCAAAAGGAAGTCAGCAGAGCTATTGCCACAGAATTTCCAGAAGGGAGAACTACAACTTCATATTGTAATAGAGCAAGAAACAGAAACAGGTGTAAAATTTAAGTGAAATTCATCCTGGGAATGAATTGAAAACACAACAGGGGAGATAAGCCTCCCCAGACAAACATCATCGAATGGACAAAAGTGGACAGAAATAAACTGGATGAGGAAGACCAGTCAGCACCACATGAGTTACCCCAGAGAGAGATAAAATACAGGAAGTAAACTCCAAACAGCATGGGTGCCGAGAGCTGTGAACAGAAGAAAGCAGGCAAATTATCCAAGAGACATGACTGACAGATGGCCTTGTGTTTATAACTAGCAACAGCCTGACCTATAGAGCTCAGCCACAAGCCCAGCAAGATGATAAAAGTTTAATAATTGCCTGAGCTTTTGTGAAGCAGCAAAGAGGCCACAGTGAGCTCTCACAGGTATTTTATGTTTGACACCACCGTTTTACAGTTTATGGATGGCTGAGCCCAAAGAGTTCTGGTGGAGTTCAATCCAGTTGGCAGCAAGTCACAAGTGGTGTTCCCCAGGGCTCAGTATTGGGGCAGGTTCTATTTAATATCGTTATCAATGATCTAGATGAGGGGATCGAGTGCACGCCCAGTAAGTTTGCAGATGACATCAAGTTGGGCAGGAACGCTGATCTGATTGAGGGGGGTAGGAAGGCTTTACAGAGGGATCTGGACAGGCTGAATTGATGGGCTAAGGCCAATGGGATGAGGTTCAACAAGGCCAAGTGCCAGGTCCTGCACTTGGGTCACACCAACCCCATGCAGTGCTACAGGCTTGGGGAATAGTGGCTGGAGCTGCCTGGCAGAAAACGACCGACAGCTGTTGGTCAACAGCCCTCTGAATATGAGCCATCATTGTGCCCATGTGGCCAATAAGGCCAACACCATCCCGGCCTGTATCAGGAACAGCGTAGTGAGTGGGACTCTGGAGGTCATCATCCCCCTGTATTCACCACTGGTGAGGTCACACCTTGAGTACTGTGTCCAGTTTTGGGCCTCTTACCACGAAAAAAACAATGAGGTTCTGGAGTGGGTCCAAAGAGCAAAAAAGATGATGAAGGGCCAAGACAAAAAGTCTAATGAGGAGCAGCTGAGGGAACTGGGTTTGTTTAGCCTGGAGAAAAGGAGGCTGAGGGGAGACCTTATTGCTATCTACAATTACCTGAAAGGAGGTTGTAGTGAGGTGGGTGTCAGTCTCTTTCACAAATAATAAGCGAACAAAAGCAAATGGCCTCAATTTATGCTGGAGTATGTTTAGATTGAATATTAGGAAAAATTTATTCACTGAAAGTGTTAACAAGCATTGGAAGAGGCTTCCCAGGGAAGTGGTTGAGTCACAATCTTTGGAGGTATTTAAAAGATGTCTAGGTATAGTGCTGAGGGACATAGTTTAGAGGTGGGCTTGGCAGTGTTAGGTTAAGAGTTGGACTTGATGATTTTAAGAGTCTTTTCCAACCTAAATGTTTCTGTGATTCTAAACTGGGATGTCCACACCAGAAGGATCCTAGTGTTATCCCTTTTACCAGTACTCATGTAAAAGAACAGTCATTGATGACTACTTGAATTTTGCTTTTTTTAAACTAGTACTTCTTACTAAACAGGTTTTTCTTCACAGTTGCATGTCCCAGAGGGGTTTTAACTTCACACTCTGTGGCTTGAGTAGCCAGATGAAAAGATCTGTGGCCTTTCAATCAGTTTTCAATAGTGTTGTGCTCCCTTTTTGTTATCAAAGCAATTTACATAACATAGCACTTGCACCTACTGATCAGAGGGATTTATTACACTTGTCAGTCACTGTAAAGATTATAGTTGCTACTTTACAGCATTGCAAGAAACACAACGGTTAAGCTTAGAAAATTAATTCTGGTGCCACTGTGGTCTTTTTTCAAAAACAAGGATGGATACAAAAATTCAGAAACAAGTCTAGAATGTTGAGATGTGATTTAGGAATTCACTTAAATGGAACAACTTGATTATCTTCAGCTTTGCCTGTATGCACCCACATATGCATCAGAAGTAACTCGACTAACACTGATTTAGTTACACTGCCTTTAGGGTGGAGAAACCAAATAGAACATAGTTCACTACTCACTCAGTATCTATGACCGATGGGGAGATGTCACACCTAACAATTACAACACAGGGCAACCAAAATCCTTTGCAAAATAAGAAGAATGCTGAGATAACAAATAGTTCTTCCTCTATGACAAGCATTATAGACTTCATTGCTATGTTAATAAGCAGATTAACATGCTTTGCAGATTTTGAACTACTCAGAAAACCAAAAATTTGAGTTTTTACTACCATGTCTACAAGTTGCCCCCAAAAGTTTGAAGAACATGATCTTTTCATGTAATCCTGAATATATTCTCTAGGTACACTAGGCAGATGTGCTCTGCCCCTCCTTAAAACTGACCAGAAGCAATAGGCTTGTAGCAAGGCTCTGAACCTGAGGTGGTATCTCCTGCTTCCCAGCTGAGCTTATTAGCTTGGGCTGAGCACCTCATTAACCCTGACAATATGGCTTCTAGTTGGTACAGAGGTCACACAGCACTTCAGAAGTGCCTGCAAAAGACTGATTAAACTGCATAAATATAATGTATAAATATATTGCATTTAAAACCAAACCAGCACAGAGATTTTAACATGGTTTTAGGCACTGCACGCATATAGGACTTCGTACCTTTAAACTGTTTCAGTACAGCCAGATCCTACATTTTAAAAGGTGTTCAATAATCCTATAATGATGCTTAAAAAGAAGTCCATTGAAATGCATGAGCTAATACATTTTTAAACACCAACTGTTTGCCAAGTCTACTCATGTCCGAACTAAAAGGCTTTGAGGTTTGCATTCCACTCAGGAACGTTGAAATAAGAACAGATAGGGCTAGAAACAACATTTCTACTGACAAACTAATGCAAAATGGATGGAATTATGAGCTGAATAGAGAGGAAAGGGAAGAAGTAGAAATCTTTGTGAGTAGATCTGGGGAGAAGATAGGGAAAAATGTCCCAGGGGAAGAGCTAAACAGTCTTTTCCTTTCACTGATTGTTACAGAGGGACACTAGAGTAATTCATCACCTGCTGTAAAGTATGTTTAGATGGAATAAAAGGATTGGTTGGTTGGCCTTTTAACAAGGTAGTTGTTAATCTCATGCATACAACCTAGCATCTTGCTTCAGGAATCAGGCTTGTGCTGAATCAAATGAACACAGATCATGACTCGATGGTAGCTGTAAGATGTTCCAGACCTCTGCATAAGTCAGATATAAAGCACTGTCAGGGAACAAAAGTAAAATTTAAACAAAGAATTATTTGATAAGAGATATAATCATGTAAAGAAGCTCTGGAAAGGACTGGAAAACTTTTATTTATGTGAGCTCAATGAAATAATTAATTCATACACTGGTTCCACTACTCCCACTTCCCTTTCTCTTTTTCTCTCTAACATTTCTAGCTCTTTGCCAAACAGGTTTAATCAGTTAAAAAAATATATTTTTAGAGTTCTGTAAATTTCATGGCACTCTGCAGATGTATCAAGCGGCACCATCCATGATGCTTCCTTTCAGAGGAGAAAATCTTAACTGCCACTAGCAGGAAATAGACATGTCTGCTTCTAAAATTCAGAATCTTACAGGTGACCTGGAAACAGGATGGTATGGAGAAAAGTCCAAATCTTCTGTATTTCTGAGTGTCTATTTAGATTTAGAGTGGACTGCTATTAATGCAGGGAACATCTCTTTCAGAAGGGCACAATGAGAAAAAATTAGCCTTCAAAAAGGAGCAGCAAGGTTTGCAAACTCAGTATGGTTTGAGACCTCAGCAAAACCTCAGTGGTTTTGAGACTCATCCAACCCCCTCCGCACTCATTTATCCAAAACAGTCAGAAACATTTTTGGCAGCTTCTTTGTCTCCTACAGCTGACAGTTATTTGACACAGTTAATGGTGGGTATTGAAAGCCATCAGCCACTAATAACCTTCAGAGTGAAACAGCAACAGGGTGGTCTCTCTCTTCTCCTTGCCATAACAAGGAAAATGGTCATTTTTCCACTGCAGAAATCAACAGTAATTGGTACTATCAGTCTGCTAGTGTCATACACACACAATGATAATTTACAGGTGCAAAAGCAGGGAAGTTTCTTAATGAACATTAATATCTAGGCTCTGAAAAAAAAATAATTCTGTTATTAAAAGAAATGTCTTCAGTCCAATATAAAATTCCAATTTCTTTTCCTTTTGCATGTTACAAGTCAAGAACTGAACTCTGTAAACAAGACTGTTCAAGTAAAGGAAACACATAATTAGATCCTAATTTTAGAGGAAGGAACTGATAATTGTGTGATTACCCTTCAGCTGTGGGAACATCTTGCTCCAGTAAATGTCCCATTGAATTATATAAGGCCACTTGTGGAGCAAGATAATATTCAATACAAATATTAATTTAGAATCTTAGATACTAAGCTAAATAATTTCATCGGTACCCCTACAGACCATGCACTTGATCTGAAGTATCAAGACCATCATATTTTTCTGTTAAATGCTGTCAAGTCAATGCAAGCTACAATGCCAAATTAACACTGACACACACAAAAAAAGCAAATTCTTTTATGCATTGAAACTTGAAGTTGCTGCTTTGAAAAATCTAATTCTTTGTTCTTATTTTGTTTTCTAGATATTTCTCCATTTAGGTTATTTTTGCCCTCCATTTCTCATTTGGCAATGGGAAAAAAACTCAGTTGTTTCAACACATGTGTAACTGGTTATGAATTTGAATCTCTGGTTCTCAGCCTCTGTGAAATGTCCAGGTTACAAAGAACAATACAGCATGTTAAATTCCAAAGCACCAACTCTTTTCTTTAGAATTGTAAAACGCCACAAAACCAGCTGAATTTATTTTATGGTTCATTACAACATTTTTTTTTTTTTTACAAAATCTGTATCTACAGACTAAAATAAAATAGTAAGTTTGAAGACTGAAGAAGTATGGTCATTCAAAGTGTTTATGAAATATATATATCATAACCTGGAATTTAAACACTCAGAACAATGAAACTGCACAAAAATAATACAGCTGTGCTGATCCATGTTATTCAAGGTCTGGCTTCTCTGTCCTTTATGTGATAATGTGGTGTATGCAACTGACCAAGTAGTTATTTCTGTTCTATTTTATTTCCCTTCAAGGAAAGTTCAACAATTAAGAGTCTTACTTGAAGGCAGTTTCAAGAGAAAGACAACAAATTTGCTATATCTAGCTTTAAAAATGCAAATTAGTCACCTTCCCTCACCTGCCTGCAAAAAAGCATCCCTCCTTCCACACATTTGCATTGACTGAATCACCTGAAACAGGCTACTGATCAGATTAGACACAAGTTAATTTCTAACTAAATAGCCTCATGACACATCACAAGCCATCGCATGTCTCACAGAGCAGTGCCTCCATTATGCACAATGACATTACTGGGCGATATGTCATGTTCAGAAAGCACCATCTCTTTAATTGCTTGTCACTACAAAAAGCTCCTGTTTTAAATAACAACAAACCCTGGCAACTTTCTTTTCATGACTGAGTTTACAGAGCTCCGTGTTGAATCAGAGAGGAAAGGAAAGAGAACAGGTCAGTGGTTAGAAAGGAAAGGTGCCGAACAGCTATTCCAAGTAGAGCAGAAATGGTCACACCTTCTACAATCATAGAATGGTTAGAGTTGGAAGGGACCTTAAAGATCATCAAGATCCAACCCCCTGCCACGGGCAGGGACACCTCCCACCAGACCAGGTTGCTCAAAGCTCCATCCAGCTTGGCCTTAAACACTTCCAGGGATGGGGCAGCCACAACTTCTCTGGACAACCTGTTCCAGTGTCTCACTACCCTCACAGGAAAGAATTCCTTTCTAGTATCTAATCTAAATCTCCCATTTTTCAATTTAAAGACCTTACGTCTTGTCCTGTCACTGCACTTCCTGACAAAGACTCCCTCTCCAGCTCTCCTGTAGGGCCCCTTCAGACACTGGAAGGCTGCTATAAGATCTCCCCGGAGCCTCCTCTTCTCCAGACTGAACAACCCCAGCTCCCTCAGCCTGTCTTCATCTTCGTGGCCCTCCACTAGACCTGTTCCAACAGGCCCATGTCTTTTCTATATTGAGGACTCCAGAGCTGGACACATCACTCCAGGCGGGGTCTCACGAGTGCAGAGTAAAAGGGGTAGAATGAGATGACCCAGGCAGAGAAATGGTCTTTCATGTTAAAATTGCAGAGGGTTTTGAAGCACAGTTAAACCCAGGTGGTTTTGTTAACCTCTGGGATTCCTCCAGCAGTGTCTAGAGAAAGGTCTATTAATGAGGTTATACCCGATTCCTACCTCCTTGAGCAAACGTGTCAGTGCATCTCTCTCTGGTTTCTGTGCTACCAAGTAAATGCACTGCCCCCTTTCTCATAGCTGTGGGCTCTCAGGCTCTTAGGAAAGCTAAGCACGGTTGGCTTGGCCTGAAACATGATTAGGTTAATCTTAAAATGGATAGTAAAATGCAACTAAAGGTAAAAATAAGATTCAGAGTAATTTTTGGTAACATTGGCCAACACACCCCCACCACCCGTCATTACAGACTACAGCGATTAAGAGTATTTTTCATGGATTGCCGCAGTCACCTGACTACCTGCTATATTGTGTCCAAGTCTCACCTTTACTTCTGGTTTGCATGTACATTATGAGAAGTAAGACCGAACCCCAGTTCTGAAACCTCAAATTTCCATCTTGTCCAAATGCCTCCCGTGCAGCACAAGAGGTGAACGCAGCTATCTGTGAGGAGATCAAAACGCAGAGAAACAGCTGCATTCCGTCCTGCAGAGACGTTTTATAGGATCGAAAAGAGAGGAAAAAAAAAAAACATGTGGGGCCCAGCTACTAGTATTACAACATATTTGCATGAGACAACTTTTGCTCTTACTGGCAAATTCACGAATAGAAATAAAAAAAAAAATCACTTCTCCTCGGGCATTCATATACTGCTACAACTGCATAGTCCTCATACAGCATTTCAGCTTTGAAGGCTGTGGTTCAGATTTGGCACAAGTTACCATCTAAAAGAATTTGATACTGTCAGCCTTATCTCTAAGGCCTGTTTATTTCACGTTGAAAGCATCAAACAGCTTGCTGCAATTGGCAACTGTAGCTAAAAAAAGCAGACAAAGCATTACATTATAGTGGCATTAAAAACGTCCAAGTACAAAATCTTCTATGAAAGGGCTGGCAGGGGAAGTGCAGGGGGTGGGCTGTTTGAAAAACAACAGCTGTACAGCCAATATGTCTCAGGCTTGCCTGTAGCCTCTCCAAAACTTTATCCAAAATGTATTCGAAGTTAACTATGCAGCAAGTGCTTCCCCTTTTTCTTTTCATTTAACATTTTTGGCCGATTTCTTTTTTTCTAGTGTTTTTCAAGACTCCTTATTTCAGTTCGTCACTAGCGCACCTCCTAGGAAAATTTTATGGACTAGATTTGTCACGTACATTTTAAAATCTAACTAGACATATCAAAAACAAACGCAAAAGGCACTGACCTAGTTCTAGAAGTTTCTTGTAATCTAGACTATTTTTACCTGAAGAAAATGGGAATTATAGGATCCTACATTGGACAGAAGTTCCACAAAACACATATAAGAAAAAAAAGCAATTTCTTTTCTGCGCCCTGGAGAATTAAATGGAATTTTCTAAGAGGTTTGGCCTCACTCAGCTTGCTATTCCAGTCACTCTTGTTGACTTTGATGATATGAAGTTAAAACAAGAATTCTGAAAAATCCCAGCTTACTTGTCATTTAAACAGGAAGACTCTCTTGCCCTTATATAAACTGAGGTCTCTGACTGAAAACTAAACAAGCCTTTTTGTTGTTTTGTTTCTATTTTACAAGACTTAGGGGTTTTGGATGGCCATTCAGCTGGTAGTGATATCTGTCATGAACAGACTGACTCATTGGGGATTTAACATAAGCCAGGTTCATTTTATAGCAATACTCAGCATTGGTACTTCTGATAAGCTTCCGTGACAATGGAACAATTACAAGACTTGAAAATAAATAATGCTTTAGTCAATTAAATCTTATTTTAAGAAGGATTCATAGCAATTCAATGGCTGAAAGTAATTTGGCTTTTCCTCTCCTTCAGTAATTATTCTGACGTATTCCTTGCAGTTGAGCCAAAATGTTTCATAGGTCAAGGAGACTAGATGAGATTTCTGGGGTCATCAGATCCAGCTCCTTTTCAAGTTAACCATTTAACAAAACAGGTAGCCATGGATTGAGAAGATATCAAGGTATCTGATTTCACAAAAGACGAAGGGTAAGGTGGGAAGGAAACAACTGGTTATCAAAAATAATTTGGGGAGTCTTTATAACCTCTTATATCACTGTCCACATAAGTAACAGCTAAAGGAGGGCTGTATTTAGATCAGGATATTTTTTAGACAACCCAGGCTTTGCACAAAAAGCTGCGTAGTGGGACACTTTTACTACAAATATAACTTGCCTTCACAGATGAGGATTTATACATCTTTTCTTGATTGTGTGCTTTTTCCAGCAGATGCAGACATGAATATTTAACTTTGAGGGCCTCTAATTTTATTACCTGGGAAACAGTTAAATTCTGGTAAGATGTTAGCCTCTACCCAGAGCCAGATGCTCAGGAAACATCACATTGTACTTACTGCTCTATTCATAAATGGAAAGACCAAACTCTGTGTTTTTTCAACATCTAAGGCAGCGTGTTTAGTTACTGCATTCTCTATTTTCTATTAGATCATGAAAGGTGTTCCAGGCAGTAAAGGGCTGGTATCTCTTACCAAATACTATGCATTAGACTTTCAAGAGGTACAGGGGGCTACAAAGGAAAATGGTAAGTCAATATACCAAAAATATCGTGACAATCTTGCAACACTTTGACCTTAATATTCCCTTTAACGTAATCTCATTTTCTTTTACGGATTACAGAACAGACACCAAAACCCACTACTTATATCTAGACAGCTAGAATCAAGTCTTACATTCTGTTTCTGGTTTTGCCCCTGATTTACTGTTTTAAGATGGACAAATCACTTCAGTCTATAGATCTGCCTGAAAATATATAGATATATAAATTAAATTTCAAAATGTTTGGGAGTCTTGCTTTACATTAATCTCAAACCGCTGTACTAAGGAGTCGATAAAATCGTTGTGTTAGAGGAGGGGAGGGGGATAAGAATGGCTCAATAAGGGAACGTAACTCTTATTATTCGTGTAACACTGGCAAACAGATATTTCTGCCATAAAGGTAAAGTGATAAAGGTAAAGTTTTGGTGAATGTCTGTCCTCCTGAGCAGTTTCAAACTGTTCCCTTCGACTGCCTGTAGCAATTATTCATCATGTGTGATTTGTGATCTAAGCCAACCAACTTCTCTGTTTTTAATGCTGTCCAAAGAGTTGCCTGGAACATCCTAAGCAGGAAAACAGAAAACAGCAAATAACAAAGAGTGAACAACAGATACGAGTGTGAGAGCCTGACTGCCTTTGTTCAAATTCCAGTTCAGATATTCATATGGCACTCAGGCATTCTCCACAAATAGTGCACCAAGTGAGCATTCATGCATGGCAAGCATGGTATTTCATGAGGGTTGCATGCAACAAAATTCAGAGGACTGACATCAAAGCAGTTAACATTGTTTATTAGTCTTTGTCTGTCTTCAGGTGTTTGGAGAGTCTCATCTGAGAAAGTATAAAGAGACGCAAAGTGCAACATAGTTTTTCCTGGATCTCTAAATCTTGTCTTCAGATAAAAAAGGGAGTCACATATCTACAAAAACACTCAGTGAGGCACTATTTGACACTCCGTTTTAATTTACACCTATCACAAAATACACATGCTTAATCACTCCCTGCACAGTCTGTAAATCGAAGAATTACAGTAACTTCCTGCCCCAGTAGATAGAATTTCATAATCATACAGTGTAAAACTCATTCCCAGAATACAGATCCATGAAAGCGTGCTTCTCTATCCATTTTCTTCAGTTTTAACTGAACTTTAATCAATAACGGGGATCTTACAGATACTGTACTACAGAGCTCCAAGCCAAAGTCAAGCAGCACTGCCAGCAAAAATGTCCAGATTCGGATTTTACACTCCTCTCCTTTTCCTGTCACACGAATGATTATTTCTTGCATTTATTTTGGTAAAAAGTTAATAATCCACTGGTATTATTAGAATTACTTCTAAAAAATTAGGCACGCCCAGATGATAGAGCACCAGGCAGACAAGCCCAGCTAGAACCGAATCAGAACTTGAAGCTGTTTTTTCTTCACAACCCACCTAACGTGGCAGTATCATTTCTGGTTTCAGCCTGAGCTCATCCTAAGTCTCTTTGAGCATCTTTTCTCCCGTGGTGTATAAGTCTAAGCATGCACGGCGCAGCTAAGCATCTATTAAGATTTACAAACCCAGCCCCTGGTTAGACATCCAGCTTCCATGACCTCCACTCGCTGTCTCAGACAACTCTGCAAACCCAGCTGCACATTACCTACAAAGGTGTATCTCATTCAGCTGCATGTGATCCTAAATCCATCTGAGAGAAAATGTTTTGACAGAGCAGTTTTGTGTCCACATCCTCCAACCTGCCAGAAAGGATAACATTTCTGTTGCAACAGATCAGTAAAGTCAAATGCATTATTCATGTGCTATTTTAACTTCCTGTAATACAGATTATAACATACTGGTTAGAACTTGTTAAGAATAAAATATTTTTCTAACATATCTTTTTGCCATTTACTCACTTACATATTTTATGAGGTTTCTACTTTTCCATTTTAAGAAGAACATAAAACTTGTCAGAGGAGAGCAGAAGGAAGCCAGGTCTCTGGCAGGGACCAGTGGGACATGCTTAAGAGGTCACAAAACGAGGCAGAAGTACAAGGAATCTTTCTTTGGGACATCCCCTCCACCTCCTGCAACTAGCGGTTGTACGTTTCCAGACTTCCAGAGTATGAGTTGGAGAATCAGCACTTCATTCACTTTAGTCCTTTATCACTTAAACACTTTTGGAAATCTCATATCTTACAACTGGAGTATTGAAAGTAGCTCAAGAATAAAGTTACAATGACCTCAGGGCCTTCCATTAGTCCCCAAATAATTTAAAATTTCCCTTTAAAATTTACATACTTTCTTGAATTGACACCTTTATGTAGAACCGGGGTAAGTGGCCAATAATACCAATACTTTTCTATAAGATGCCTCCTATAAGCAGTTTATTTTGCATAGTTACACCATTTCGCATAGATAATTCAACAGCACTGAAGCCAGGCAAATAAAGTCATCTATTTTGCTGTTATAAATTGATTGTGCAGTAGATTTTGATAAATCTTCCCTTTTACTACAGCATGGAATTACTGAACACTGAAAATGTTCAAGTTACTAAATAACACCCCCAAATATATCTTCTACGTTAATGTCAATGTGATTTTTATACTGACTTTGACCCCAGAATAATTTTTTTTTCATCTTCCTACAAGCTGTCGATGCAGAGTGATTTATTGTTAGAGCAAAGCTTTTTAATATGTTTATGACAGCAAGCAGGATTTCTTTTCTGCAATTCACCAAAAATATCACCAGAATTTAAGATACACATTTCACATGGCTAACAATTCAGCAAATACAGATTAAGAAATTAAGTGCTATTTTAAAAATAGAAGAATTATTGCTGAATATTTGTATCTTTCTATACTGCTGATAACTATGAAACTCATTTTAGTTTAAGATGCTGCAAAGGGATTCCTTTGATAATGAGCTTGCCTTCGTGAATGCCACTATTTCCATTGGTAAATTAAAATTGCAAAGAGCTCAATTACCTCAAGGTAAAAAATGCTACAGGAGAAGAAAGCTGGGGAAGGCGGGGAAACCCCTAACGCTGTGAGGCAGTTGGTCAATACTGCTCTAAAAGCAATCATGAACATAAGATATGGGTTCTAAAGCATTAAAGCAATTAAGAAGTAAAAAAAAAAAAAAAAGAAAATTAATGGAAGTTGAAAGTCATCCCACTGCTTATCCACATTCTGAGGGTACAAAGGTAATTCTGAGGTTACAAAGGTAAATGACATCAAGGAAAGGTTTTCAAAGATACAGAAGGACAAATAAGTGCCCAACTCCCATTAAAAGTTTTTTGACGGTTTCAAATAAATCCACTAGAAACAAACATAAAGACTTAATTTATGATGAAATGGGAAACAAATTGTTTTCCTCATAGCATTATGAATTGCGGTGCTAAACCAGGAAGGAGAACAATTTAGATAACCCTATCGCTCAGCCAGCAGAAGAAAAATCAGGGTTCTTTGCATTGAACAAGTGAGTGATGGTAATGAGAAAGGTATCAAAATGACAGTACAGAGACATTCATTGAGATAAACCTACCCATAAGGAAGGCACCCACAACATCATCATGATGATTTGTCAGCAAGTTCATGACATACAACTATTTGACATTCTTCACGGAGAAATTCCCTAGAGCAACACCGAGCACTTAGCAGCACCGAGTACTTAGTCTTAATCCAACAAAGCACAGAAAATACATGGAACAATGTTTTTAGGCACATTCTTAAAGAACGAGAAGGTACTGTTTGATTAGCTAGACAGTGGACAACTGTGCCTGTGCAGATTCTACTAAAGATGAACTTCAAATATTAATATAATTTCTGTCTAACTTTTCTGCCTGACATCAAAGTATCTGGACTATATAAGGGCAGAACCAAAATATTGCAGGCATGTCTAAGAACTTTTCATTCAGGCTCAAAATATTGGTTTGCTTTAGTTTATCTAAATGGCAACAACAGGATATAAAATAAATTACCTTAATCCCTTCCCCACTCCCTCTGAAAACCTGCATTGCTGGAAGTGTGAAGAGTTGAATACATGTTCAAGAACCATGAAACCCTTTTGAGCTCTCTAGAATACAGAAAAGGAATTATACTGCAGTTTCACACAAACATCTTGGTCACAGGATTGTGCTCTTATTGCAAGCAGAAAGGCAAAAGCCAGCATGGCCCAGCTTGTTGATTCCATTACAAAGCTGCAGGCCACCCATTGCATGGGAGGATGGACACAGTCCTGGGGCCTGAAGTGCCCCTCTGGCAGACTACATATCACTCTAAAATGTGACGTCTAGGAGAGTTCCCTGAGCTCTGCAAGTCAAATGAAAAAAAAAAAAAAAAAAAGTCAAGAAAAACGCAGATAAAAATTTGCTTTGTCTTCCTTTGTCACTACTTTTTAAGTTCAGAGATGCAGTAAAACCTATTCTCAGCTAACTGATACTTCTAAGGTGATTTAATATCCTCAGATGAAAGTAGCCATATAAAAAGTAAGTGACAATATATTGGTATTTGTTATTTCCTGGCATACACACAACTTGTTCTTGTTTATGTGGCAACAAACTGAAAAAATCTCAGCATGGTTTATTGGTGGGGAAGGAAAGAATTGCTTCCAAAGTGCTATGTGTATGGGGAAAAATGCATAAAACTATAAAGATTGCAGCAGTAAAGATAGTGAAAGAGTAGAAGGGTTTGAACAGCAGAGAGTAACTAACTCTTCACAGGAAAATACTGCATTGCATTTTCTCTATCAGAGGTGGCTTATGTCTTCTCAGTGAGATAGACAAAAGCTCAGGTTAGATGCTCTGATAGCGAAGGGCCAGTCAGTCCAGCCACAGAAGGGGAGTGGAAAGGAAAAAAGATGGGGAGGTGCAGTACCTGGAACCAGCTCTGAGGACCCCCCAGTGAGTAGCACTGCTAAAGGCGGCCACCTTCGCAGAAGTAGCCCTCGTGCCTTACAGTCCACCGGGGTATCGGCAACTGGCAGCCGTGCTGCCAGCTTGTTCAGCTCAGACACAGTTTGCCCTAGGTGGCTGACCAGTTAGCTTGTGCTTAAGGCCTGCCTCACTGCACCTTATTGCACTTAAGTAGTTTTCAACAAGATTAAAACTGTCCAGTACCATCCTATTGCCACTGAGGTCAATGCAACCAAGCTGGTGAAGGGTCCAGAGAGCAAGTCATATGAGGAGAGGCTGAGGGAACTGGGCAGGTTTAGTTTGGAGAAGAGGAGACTGAGGGAAGACCTCATTGCCCTCTACAGCTACCTGAAAGGAGGGTGTAGGGAGGTGGGTGCCAGCCTCTTCTCCCAAGTGAGGAAATGGTCTGAAGTTGCAGCAGGGGAGGTTTATACTGGATATTAGGAAGACTTACTTTACTGAAAGAGTGATAAGGCACTGGAACAGCTCACCCAGGTAGGTGGTAGAGTCACCTTCCCTGGAGGTATTTCAGAAACATGTAGATGTGGCACTTCAGGGCATGCTCTAGTGCCTGAGATTATTGGGTGTGTGGGTGTGGGTGTTGTTATTGTGGTGGGGTTTTTTTTTTGGGTGTGGGTGTTTGTTGTTTTCTGGGAAGGGCAAGAGGTGCAGGGGGTTTGTTTGTTTATGGTTGGACTCAAAGATCTCAAAGGTCCTTCCAACCATGAAGATTCTGTGACTCTGTTAACATTTCTCTGCCTTAATGGTGCAGGATTATGCAGTGGAGAATATGGAGAATAAGGAAGGAAGGATGTATTTATCCCCTGACACTGAGTGGATGTTTTATCATTCAGCTGAGGTTTTGCAAATCTTTTATCACCACGTATTCAAACGAAATCACAGGCAGTGCATTCACTGGAGTGGAACCACGTGGGCAGCAGGAATAATGACAAGGCAGTGGGATCACTACTGACCTGACAGTGCTGCTGTTCTCTCTCACCAGTGAAAATCAGAGCTGAATGGGCACTATAAAACCATACAGCAAATGAGCCCATGGCTATTGCTGTCCAGAATGTTTACTACCCCTGTTTCTGCCATGTCATGCTAAGGATTTCAACTCGACTATGCGTGCAGATAGTATTGCTTTTTTAATATGGCCATCTGCAATGCTGAACCTTTTTAGCCTAGATGAGAAGACATCTCATTAATCTTATTTTCCACTAAAGAAAATGAGATCATAAACAAGAATAGGGGCAGGTATCTGGAGTGCTTTTCAGGATTTATCACAAGCCTTCCTGTGCTGAGAAATTATTTATATTTGAAATTCTCCAGTGTATAGAGTGCTATCAGAGGGCCTTTTCCTGGTATTTTGGCAGGCACAAACATGGAAGATTTTTTTCCTCCTTAGTCTCTTCATTTTCCCTCAATAACTTAGAAGTCTACTGGTTGATTTTAACCAAATTATATTAAAGATAGTTATTACAGAGAATTTAAATCAAGTTTCATGAATATCAGTGACCAGGTACAGGACAGATGCCACAGAAGAAAAACATCAGAGAAGACCCTGCATCATCAGATGCTAAAGAATCCAATCAAAAGGTGTACCTGTCAAGAAAAACATTGGACGTCAAAAGTTTCATTGCTCAAAGAACCAAATCTTCCAGACTCAGTATTTATCTGTTATTTGTACCATGAAGCAGCAATTAAACAATTAATCATTATCAGCAGCAACTTCACAATAATAATTCAGTTTATCAGCAGCCATTAACTTCTGTCTCTATGGACTCTGGTAGCTGAACTATGCTACAGAAGAAAAATGCTCCACATCATATTCTTCAAGTTGATAAATATCAAGCAAGGAGCTCAGAGTGTTCAACCATAGTAAGGAAGGAATAGTTGGGACCTCTTATCTGTTATAAACTAGTCATAGTGGAAAAGTGAAGAGATTTAAAGTTCCTTTTCATCAAAAGAAGTCAGAAGTATGGAAAGCAGCTTTGGATCTGTTCTATGAGATTTTAAACCAGATTACACGTATCAATTTATGACTAAAAATTATAGAACTGATTACTTGATGCAGCCAACAAATTCTTTCAGTGTTTCACATGGCTTCTCTAGCTTTTATGAGAGAAAGAAAGTCCTCCAAGAGTATGCTTAATCTTTAAAGGTCTTTTTCTGGAGAAACAGCTTCGATTCTTCTTGTGTCCCAAGAGCACATGGGAAACCTGGACTCAGACTATTACATCTGGACCCATAAGAAAGAAAGAATAAGTGCTTCTTTCATTCAGTGCTGTCTTCTGCCCACACATCATCCTTTAGTTGCTCTTCAGATCACAGTGATATCAGTCTTGAATGTTCATTCCAACTGACATGAGAAAGATCCTTTGCTTCAAGAGCTGCATGTATAAAGATTAGTGTTATAGTATGATCTCTTACTGCAGAACATTTCCTAACTAGCTGCATCAGTCTTTAGCATTATAGCGTGACCTCTTCAGCAAATTGCCTAACTAGGTGCATCTGTCTTTAGTGCAAAGCCATACACTGATTTACAGTGCTTACTCTTTTATGAAAGAGAGAATCCTTACTACTTTGAAGCCAGGGATATTTTCTCATTGCCTTTATTGGAAGAAGGACTGAACTATCACTAAACATCAAGTATTTAAGAGCTATTGATTGCAGTGAGAACCAAGGGCAATACAACATATTCACTACTTCTTAACTGATTTTAATCTGAAATTACATTAATCACCTAAGTATTGTATTATGCAGAATTCCTAAGTGCCATTTCTGCACTTGAGAAACTTTATAGGAAATAGATATTTCTTTTAAGTGGGAATTAGGATTCACAGGCCTGAGAGCCCAGATAGACCGTTTTGGCTTCTATTTCCATCAAATTTAAACCCATGCCTTTGTTTCACATTCTGTCCCTTTCTTGGATGGAAGTATTCTCTTCTTACAATTTTTGTTTCCTTCTGTAAGAGGAAGATTGAGCTAAAACACCAGAGGTTCATCAGCAATGCACTAACCCCTCTCTGCTGTAAACCCTAAAATATCAGACTCCAGGAATTGATTTTCTTTCATTCTCCACTGCAGGCATAACTGTTAATGAAGTTGCCAGGTCTGTTGAGATTCTAAAGATTTATTTGTTATACTGAACATAATGTCAAGACAGAGAGTTATTGGTTGCTTTACCCTGACAGTTTTATTCATGAAGCAGAATACTGGAACTTACGGAAGCTTAGCTCACTCAATACATCATTCCTGAAACTTAGTTAAAAGCTTAATGCAAACTTAGTTTAAAGGAGAACAATTGCCTTTAACATGCAAATATTTTACAAATAAATTGCCATAAAACACCTAAGTGAATTATTCTGTCATATAATCACTCTAAGGAAAGTGGTGGGCTGACTTCCTTGTACTAGCCCTTCATCAATCCAAACTGCAGCAGTCAGTATTAGAAATGTCCCTTTAAATGTCCTACCCTGTTCAGTTTGTGTCCCTACCTCCCCTATTACTCATATTTGAGTTCAGCTGCATCAAGGCAAATGTGGGACTCAAATTTGGATGTGAACATAGAAATCAGATTTGAGACAACACACCACTTTCCTACCTCTGGCAATAAATAAAACCTCTCAATATTGTTATTTGTACAATAGCAGTACTAAGATTCACTTGGCAGGAGAGGAACACCACTGTGCAAAGTGCTGTCTATCCAGATTTAACTGCAGCTCAACGCCAACACTCAGACTGGTTCTCTCCTGGCTCCCCGACCCTGACAAGCAGGATTGCTCATCACACTTTCTCTTGTAAAAAAATAACATTGTAGAGTGTTTTTAAAAGATCTGTTACTTTTTACCTTTCTCTTGTAAAGCAAAATACTCTAGTCAAACACTGAGGGGAAAGAATATAGTAAGGAATACATTTAGGACACAGAATGAGACGACATTGAATAACAACATTGTACTGGTCTCTCAGTGTTTTCTCTGCAAGCGCTGCTTGCTCAACCATTC
The DNA here is from genome assembly GCA_013400055.1 of Nycticryphes semicollaris. NCBI lineage: Eukaryota > Metazoa > Chordata > Aves > Charadriiformes > Rostratulidae > Nycticryphes > Nycticryphes semicollaris. The sequence goes on along the minus strand of VXBJ01000893.1, from coordinate 405,572 downwards.
CTTTGCTTAAAATAAGAGAGGCCTTGATCCAACTATAAGACATTCTCCATACACCTAGTCCTACCTGATCTTACACTAGAATGAGTTCCTTAAGACTGTGGTGGTCCTCCAGTTCCCAGCATGTTTTTGTTGGTACTCCCCCATTACTCCCCAGTTGTAATCTTCATTGAAGCTCAGTATTTTTCTCCTGATCCCAAATTATCAAATCATATTCATGCTTTCAAAATCCCTGTTCAAATTATTTTGCTTCTTATGCTTCACTGATGAAATGGTTTAAAATGTCTCAAAACAAAAGATCATTTTAAGATCACATCCTCCCCCTGCTCCCCAAAAAAGCACTTTCCAAGAAAACAAAAACCCACAAGTGAAGGACAATTCAGGTCCAACCAACTTGAGTGTGTTTTGTTTTCCTTTGCCTGTTCCTGTGTTCAGTTACTAAACTGAATATTGCAACTAACCCTGGCCAGAGGGAGAATGCAGTGCACATTTATCACGATTCCACACGTCATCCCAGGGCTTTCAGCTACAAAAATATGACACACATCACTTTCTGTAAAAGCTCTTCACTCAGCAGTCTCTAATGGCTGGATTTGTCACTTGACAGGCAAAGCTCAAGATAAGACAAAGAAATAGAAAAAAAAATATTGTTTTTATTAGGTGATGACACAAGTTTCTATAGGATGCTCTCCTCTTGATCAAACTCCTTGCAATGACAGAGTTGTTCTACACATGTAAAACTGGCCTCCAACAATAATGTTGGTGCAAGTATTCACAGAATACCTCGTATGTATCTCTTACGAAAGTGATCACTTTCATTAGACAATATAAGATAAACAGGAGGTCAATAAAAAACAGCTGAATTCAACAAATCAGGGAGAAAAAAAACCCTACAATCTTGTTCAAGGTCATGGGCCCAGTCTGAGCTGCTGTTAAATTAAAGCTAGCCTTTTGAGATGCTTAAATTATCTGTGCCATGTGGATTGGGACCATTGACAGCTGATGAGAAAATTACTTCTGTACTACCTCGGGGGAATTCCCACACCTATTAGACCTCGGTGGAAATGAGATAAGTTTGCTTTAAGCTCCTTCCGGGCTGTATGCCAGAGTTTGGCAGAGTGCATAAAAGAAACAGAGCTCCCAGGCCAGCAGTCACTTAGGCTTGGATTTGGTCTTTGACAAGGAATGCCTAAATGAGGGGAAAAAAAAAAGTGCCTTGCTTTGATTAGACGAATTAGAGCCTTTCAAAAGAGGTAATATTAAGAGACAAACATCTCCTTATTCCCAATAAAGAATTGGTGAGTAAGATGACGGGATGGGGTTCGCAAGCAAAGCTGAGTCAATGAAGAACCAAAGGTTATCAATTTAGCAGCCACAGGTTACAAAACATTCTGTAAGATTATTATAGATCCTGATGTGCAATTTCTCAAATGCACATGACAGATTCGTCATAAATAATAAACCAATGCATAAATGTAGCTTATATCTTGGGGGATAATGCCACATTCTTTTCACTTCTAGGTCATCAGCTGTCATTTTAATTCCTAGCATTAGGGTCTCCTAAATCCCTCAACACTGGCGGTCCACTTCTACATAAATAATGCTGCATTCCTGTAGCTAGCTGAGTTTTCCAGGCAATAGCTGGATATAACAGAAGAGAATAACTTTTCTTAATTGTTGTAGAGGAAGCAGGGAAGCAGAGCTTTCTTTAAAAACTCCTGCAAGGGAATCTGGATTTTCATGTCACTACCTGGCACAGACCACATTGCAACTAGAAAATACTGTTGCTAAATCCTCACTTGTTTAAACCTCTGCGACTGGGACTCAGCATTGACATGTGGAAACACCAAATATTCCTACAGTCTTTTCTCTAAACGTTCTGGGTAGAGATGATCCAGTTTAAGATTGAAGGAAGCTCTGAGGCAAAACAGAGGATCTCCTAAAGTCTTATCAGGTTCTCCTGCTTGCTGACTTTTTTTTACCTTGACAGGAATGGCTTGTGTCCAGGAAAGGGAGTTCACAATGTATTGCTGAAGTCCCTTGAATGATCCTGCCCTTTCTTCATCTTCTTTCCACATCCTGATGGCTAAGTAGGTTTTCCATGGTTCCTTACCCATTTGTGTTCATATCCCTTAACTCTCCTTGCACAGAGATTTTATAGGCTCTGAACTCTTCCATGAACTCCAACAGGATCCTAAAAATGGACTGTTGAAAAGTAAAAATTCCTTTACGAATCTACTTCGCACACTCCCAGCTTGGATTATGTGTTCCATAGGACTGTGATGGTCACAAAATGGCACAAACATTATTTTGCTTATAAGCTATCAGTGAAACTCTTGGCAATAGATCTCAAATTAAATATGCACTTTTCTTGAGTGGTGTCAATCAAATAGTTCTGCCAAGCTAGATCAAGCTACCCACTAAAGCTTACTAAATTACTTATTAGAGCAATAATACTAGTAATAATAATGCATTTATAGGCTTGGTTTACTTTCTTTTCATCTAGGCAGAGCTAGATAGCTTCCTTCAGAGTTAAACCAGGAGTTAAACCTGGATTTACTAAGGCTCTACAGAAATATTTTCTTTTCAGATAAGGGCATTAAAGGCTTGTCAGTGTGTTTGTTTGTTTGTTTTCCTTAAATGTATCTTTTATTAAAAAGCCACAAGAAGAAAGCAGTGGAAAAACACTACAAAAGTGGTGCAAGCTCTTGGCTCATAGAGTCTCAGCCATCATCCGACTGTGGATTTTAAAATGACAAACAACAACATGCAAGTGAAAATAACATGTCATTTCTCCTCTCACCCACCTCTGGGTAAGTGGAATTGCCATTTAAAAAAAAAAAAAATCAAGGTAATTTGTTTTCACTTGACAGCAGGAACTAAAAGTACATCAACGTTGCTGTCATCAGCAGTATCTTGAATTCCCCCACAGTGATGTTTCTGCCTGATCGAAGGGGACACTTGCAGAGCTATAGACAAAGTCAAGCTCAGAGAGCAAATGGGCATTGCTCATGCTTTCAGCAAGCATCAACAGATATTTCATATTTGATCTTAAACTTAGGAAGAGGATAAAGGTTGAGGAAAATTAAAGACATTTCCAGATATTGCAGCTGACTTTCACTGAACGTCTGTACCACCACGTGTTTTTTTCCATTGGCCGACTATAAACTATCATGGGCAGCATCTGCTTATACAACATTTTTGTTTGTATAAAACACAGTGATAATTGTAAATGTATAGCTGATAAAGCCCCAGGTAAAATTCTGCTACATCCTTTTGATTCAAGGGAGTTAATTTCCACCTGTGAGACTTCTGTCATCACATGTCAGGGCTGTAGACAGCATGAAACAGAAAAGCAGTACTAAATAGTTCAGTTCTGTCATAACGGTTCACTACTGCATCTATGTACACATCAATCATCTGCCGAGCCATGTCTCCTTCCCGTTTCCCTCCACATCCATCTCAAAAATTCTTAAGTACAATGCAAGATCAAGATGTAAATGCATCAAATTTAATTTAAATCTGGATCTCCTACAGCTCCACAAGAGAGGGAGGAAAGTACTTAATATTATTGGCTCCCGTTCTGCCCATGCTGAGTCAGGCTCCTAAAAACTACAGCTTCTATGCTCATACCTCAGTGAGGTCCATAGTAATAACAGCTGCAAAGTGGTTCAGATTTCCACAGAGTGCTAGGCACCGTTCATCTTTTCTGTCTTAGGTGAACTACTCTGTCTGTCAGCATGTCTTTTACCTCTGACTCTCTCCCTCTGGCTTCATCAATGTATTGCATTACAGGATATAATCATAGGATAATTCAGTTTATATGGACCCTCATCTGGTCTCTACTCCAGCCTCCCACTCAAGCAAGGTCAGATCAGGTTACTCAGGTTATCCAGTCTGGTCATGAAAATCTCAAAGAATGGAGATCTGCTTTGGTAATCCACTCACTATCCTCACTGAGAGGTTTCTCATATCCAGTCAGCAACCCCTGTAGCTGCAAGCACAATTCCTACTGCACCTTACCATCTAATTTTTTTGAAGTGGGTTCCTAGTTCTGCATGACTGGACATACATAGACTCCTATAGTCTCTCTTTAGATATTAATGGAAAGTTTGCATTCAATTTTTCTACTATTTAATGTTTAATACCTGACATACAGATTATATATTCTTACCTCTAGGATTTGGTTAAGTTTTCCACACAAAATGAAGTGGTTTTTTCACGGTTAAAGAAGATAAATCTGAGCCATGTTCTTGTGATGTAACACTCTATCATTGGTCTATTAATCTCTGCATAAACTGTTGAGAAAATATGTATTTTCTTCTTGCAAGAAAACAAATACTGGGGCTTTTTACTTATTTCCTTTCAGCATTCTTTCTAGAACATACCTAGATTTCCAAACAGGACTACGCTGTTTGGAGAAACTAATTTCGCATATGTTTTGAAGTACACTAGAAAAAACGAATGAAGTCCTTATACCGTTACAACGTACACAGATGTCAGAAAGACAAATGAAAAGTCCCTGTAACCTTGCCTTCCATTCCAGGGCAAGCTGGAAGTTTGTTAGGGTACTCCGAATTGTATCAGCTGCCATCTCCTAATGCATAACTTGCACTAGGAACTCCAGAAGAAAAATAAAGAACAATCTCTTCCGCTCCTGGTCACCTGGGATTTCTCCACTTTAAGAGAATCCTTAGCTAGCAAAGCTAGCAAAAGTGGGAAATCCACCCACATAACCTGGAAGAGAGTGACTATGCATAAGAAGTCTGATCTGGTGATAGCCATTGCTTTAGTTGCTTATTATATATATGATTGATAAAACAAAACAAAACAAAAAAGAGTAAATCTCTGCAAACAGCCTTCAGAACACATCATGTGAATGTTAATTTGCTCTTTGTTTGGATTTCCTGAATACTCCAGTGAAAACACTTTCCTAGCACGAGTCTTTGCAAAGATTGAATCAGGTACACTCAAACTGCAAATGCAGTATGGCACACTCAAATATGTATTTCACAGTGCTTTTAGTTCTAAGTCATTTGAACAGAGGACAGGAAGGTTGCCACATGCCTTTTTTAAATGTATATTCATAATAGAGCATTTGTGAATGACTGAGAATTACTGACTTTAAAAGACAAATTGGAATGCCTACAAGAAATTGAGTTATGTATAAACTCAGAAGAGTGGATTGAAGAGAATTAGACAAATGGATCCACTTCAAAATGAAAAGCACAACTATGTTTATGAGCGAGATGGCTAAAACCCTGCTTCCTTTATTTTGCATGACATTAAATAACTATCAATAAGCAAACTGTCTAGGTTGGCCACCCTCATTCAGCCCCATTGAAACCTTTCTTTCACTTTCTTGCAAAGGGGCATACACGTGTCCTGACGGCTGTGGATGTGAGAACCTCAGGTTTCCTTCTCCTCCAGGACTTACTTGTGGGAAGTGGTCATTTTCTGACTCTCAGCTTGATTGCCTACCAGCCAAAAGCTTGAAATAAATCACAGCCAGGCATACTGTGCTTTAACCCTGCCCATAGTCCCCATTTAATTAACCTAAAGTGAAAGAGTCCACAGAGCCTCTTGTCAGTCTAGCTTGCATGAGAAATTCTTCCCTAGCCTCCAGAACTTGCAAACAAAGCAAAATACCAATAGTATTTCATAAGCACAAGTTCAAAAGAGCATGCTGTTTCATGACTATAAAAAAAACAGTGATTACTGTTTACCATAAGAGATTTCCCTACAGAGGATATGCAGGGAGCCATCAAAACTCATCAACCGCAAAGCTTAGGCAAGTAAAAAAGTGACTTAAATCCCATGCTCAAGTACAAAATGGAAGGCGACTATCACTGAAAGCATCTCCTGGCCAAAGCTACAGCAAGGGAAGAGCAAGAGTGATTTCTAGAAGTGTCTGTGTGGGACCCACCGTGCCCAGCTGTCTTTTCAGCTATCCAGAACAGGGTGCACATCTGTAAAGCAGCTACAGGAAGGAATCCAGGGTAGAGTAGAGTAGAGTAGAGTAGAGTAGAGTAGAGTAGAAGGAGAAAGTTCAGAGGGCCCAAAACAGAGTTCTGACTTTAGGCACCCTTGAATTATAGTCTGTGTTGGAAATTAATGACATCTGGAAGCCTAGTTGCTACAGTGAACCTGCAAGAAATTGTGGTTGAGTGTGTGCGCATGTAAACATGTAAATAAAGCTTCCTGCTTTACTTAATGCTGGTACATGCAAACTGCTTTCTTCATGTATCAACTGAGTGCTATCAGAATACAGTCTTAGATAGTCATGAACTGTGACTCATATCCAACTTTTCGGTTTGGTTTGGGTTTTTTTGTTTGTTTGGGTTGGGTTTTGTTGTTGTGGGGTTGTGGTTTGTTTTTTTTTCTCCCCCACACCTAACACTAGCATTAGATTTTTCATTTTGCTCTGTGTGCTTCTAAAGGGCCAAATGTTGAAATATTTTAATCACGAAACACATCTGCTATAATCTGCAAGAGACAGTCATTTACAACCGAGAGACTGTTTTGACCCCAGAAGAGTGTGATTGAGACAGAGAAATGAACGGCTACTTTAAATTTAGCCTGAATAAAAAAGCAAGCAAGGAAGAATATGGTTGTTTTTTTGTTTTGTTTTGGGTTTGTTTTGGGGTTTTTTTTGTTTGTTTGGGTTTTTTTGGGTTTTTTTTTTGGAGAGGGGAAGCCTCATTTCACTAGGGAATTAAGGCTTAATAGGGTCTGGAACCTTGGCGCGCTCCACAGAAAGGAATACATGCAGAGTGGAGTTGTGCTTAGACAACATGGGGCCTTCCAAGCAGAAACCAAAAAGCCTGCATTGATTTCCTACAGCAAGAGACTGCAGCATTCCCTCATGTTAAAGTTAATTCAGTTTGATACTGTTTATCTGGCTAAGACACATTGACATGGAATGTTTTTCAATATAAGAAGATTTAGATTCCTATTTCTGACCACTGTCAGAGGACTCCTGTGTAGTTTTGGCTGAGAGAAGGCAGGGAAAGAAAGCAGCCTGTGAGAATTGCCTACCATTAATAATGAAGTATATTTCCAGGTGTTGTCACAGAATGTCACTCTGACATATTCCCTGAAGAAGCCTCACTACCTGACACGAGCACAGATGAGATTCATAATAATGTGGTCAGGAGTCTTAAGAAGAGTTTTCCATTCAGCTTCCCAGTCCTGCATCTGCTTCCACAGAGACAATTCTTTTGATAGACCTCAAAAACATCACATAAAATAGCTTGCATCTTTCATATTTTTAACATAAGTTTTTCCTTGCTTACTGTGGCAGGCTCAACCATCCCCACCCACTACTACTTCTATTTTAGGGAGCTGTTTTATGACTAACTCCTCTTATGTGTTGTAATAGAGATCAGATGGTAAGAGACTTAAACAGAAGGACTACAAGCCCTGGCAAGCAGACAATGCCCTAAACATTTCTGTGCTTAAATTGTGTATAGAGAGGTAAAAGGCAGAAAGTGCCCATTATTCCCCCTTCTCCTTGCTGCCTTCCTTCTTCCCCAATCCACCTGTATTTCCTTCTGTTCTACAAAATCACACTTGACAGTCTTCGTGGTAGTGATTTTTTCCTTCTGGATAGATAAAAGAGTGATAATTATGAATCCTGTTCCAGCCTGGCAGTGTACATAGAATCACAGAATGGTTTGGGTTGGAAGGACCTTAAAGATCATCAAGTTCCAATCCCCCTGCCATGGGCAGGGACACCTCCCACTACAGCAGGTTGCTCAAAGCTCCATCCAGCCTGGCCTTAAACACTTCCAGGGATGGAGCAGCCACAACTTCTCTGGGCAACCTTTTCCAGTGTCTCACTACCCTCACCAGAAATAATTGCTTCCTAATATCTAACCTAAATCTCCCCTCTTTCGGTTTTAAACCATTACCCCTCATCCTATTGATATACTCTCCGGTAAAGTGTTGCCCTCGCAAATGGATCTTCAACATCCATTCATGTGAACTCTACATCCTGTAATACAATGATATGCATCCTGGATAAGGCTGTCAAATACCAAAAATTTCTTCTGTTGCATCTTTTAACACGACTTACAAACACTCAGATGGCCTGTATGAAGAGTAACCAATGCTTTTATTATCAGCCAAGATGCTTTTAAAATTAAAGAAATAGTTTGTATTTGAATATGACCTCAAAAAGAAATAATCTATACATTTTTCATGTTATTTTAATGAGTAAAAAAAGTTTGCACTCTTGGTTCCTTCAGAATACAAAAGATTTATTAGGTAGCTGTAAGACAGCCTTAATTCTGTAATCAACAGGTAAAGAAACAGTGGAACTGTCATGACACTTAATTGACTTCTTGGACTAAGACACTCATTTGTAGGGAAGTTAAAGATAAAAGCCTGGAGCAAGCCCTGAATTTCTTTCTATGAGTCTAAAATGAAATGTCTCCTGATATGATGCTAGGCACCACTCATTTCACAAACAAACCACTAACATCATGTCAGTATGTACACAGCAGATGACATCCCAACAGAATTCCTCAGTAGAACTGTGGCTAATAATCAAAAATCCTATAAATGAAGCTCACACTCAGCATTTTCTTAATTCATACCAGGTCCTCAGAACACTCTGAAATTTAAATGCTTTAATCACAGGCTGCACTGCAGTTCTCTAATTAGCAAGTGTTCATGAACGTGCTGCTCTGCAGTAGGACACATCCTACAATGGCTCATAATATGAGTGAGAAGGTAACAGACACATTTAATAGCACAAATTAACTTGATGGTAATGAGGAAGCCTCTCTGTCAGTGATATCACAAATTAAATTATCTGCTACCTCACTAGTGATGAGCAATAAATAAGAAAGCTACACAATTGCTTACAAATAAAGCAGCACAAGATCAGCTTTAAGATGTCTGTCTTGGAATCTCTTCAGCATAGCAACATTCACTGCCTTAACTCTGATACCCTTTGTTCCTAAGTAAACTGGATCTTCAGCATTACCTTAATTAAGCTTTTAAAATTTAATTCCTTTTACAAAGGAGAGTATCTTGGGCACTACACAGCGTGTTGTCATTAACAATGCAGCAGCTTCAACAGATTGCTTTCAAGATGAATAGAAAACAACAAAAAGAGGTCTATCAGCCGATGGTCCTGGTGGGCAAGGGATGGGCACGTGTGACAAAAGGTCTCTGGACAATCACCCAAAACCACAGTAGTTTTCCCAAAGTCAATCAGTCACTGAGTGATTAAGCTACAAACTGTGTCTTAAGAGCACATAGTTTATTCAAAGCAAACTTTAAGGTTGTAGGCAAATGTTAAAGACTACAAATACTTGTACCAAGTGTTCTTTTCAGGTTTGGGTTTTTTTTGTTTACATTTTAAGATTTACCTGAAATTAGACCCTGTTGGATTTTTTTTACCTTGAGAACAATTGAAGAGACTAGCACACTATTTCCTGAAATTACTTAAAACAGGACAGGGTTATCAACTGTTATAGTTCATTCAAAGAGATTCCAAAACCACGCTTGGCAGTTCAGTAATTAATCATATTAACTGCAGATGCAATACCCTTACTTGGCACTCGCTAGAACTGCAAATTTGAAAAGATCCAAGACAACTGAGTGATCCAAACAGGTAAAGTATGATGAAGTTTTAAAAACTTTTGTAAAGTGCAATGAATCTGTGGTGTCAACTGAGATTGTAAAATACAGAAATGTTAGTCTTCCTTCCCGTCTCGCAATCTTCCATGAGATCCTGGACTTTCCACTTAAATGCAGAAGGTATAACATCCCACGAGCCCTGACTGAGAGACAAAGATGAAATGGCAGCAACTGAGCTTAAAATTTCACTTTGAACAACCACAGATGGGATTTATGTCTATCATGTGCAGGTGTTTTAGTTTATGCAGGTTTTTTTTGCAGTTAACATGCTGTTGTAACCAAGTATGTAAGCGCACAACAGTTAATCCAACAAGCTTTGGGCAAGTAGAGAATATAAAAGTACTTCCAGTGATCTGCCAATTCTCTGTTAATACAAGTGATAGTTGGAATAGAGATACAAAATAATGCAAGTCTGAGCAGTTTCAGTCAAAAAGGCAATCCTAACAACAATGGCAGATTGAAGAGAAGTAGTTCATTCTCCTTATTTAGGGTTTTCAAGATTTGCTAGAGGAATAATGTTTTAGCAGTCCTACTCACCCAAAGCATAAAAATAAATACATATAAATGTATCCAGTCAGAGCAAGCATGCTGACATTACCGTTTTTGACAAGGTGAGAACTCAATAAATAAGGAAACCAACTAACACATGGTTCACAATGCTATCTAAGATAAAAAGAAAAAGGTAATGAACTTAGAAGACATCAATAACTTCACCCAATGGTGCTGGACAAAGCTGTTTGGCTGTAATTTAAGGAAGTTTAGTGTTCTGTTAGATGCACTCGAGTTTAAGTAATACACTTCTTACAAACAGCCCACAATTTTCCTTACCTGCTTAGTAGGAAGATTTCTGCAATAGTTCCAATTTTATGGAGCCATTTTTCTTTCTACGTGAACAGCAAGAGACAACATCTTAAATACTGGAGTACTTTTGAGAAACTTCTTTCCTTTTTAATAATGACAACGAAACAATTCACAGATTGCTTCTGCTGGAAAGAAAAGCTACTCTGCAATAACTACTTTGTGAGGTAATGAAACCAAGTGAACACTGGAATAACGTGAAAAATACATGTAGCTGAATCATGTCTGGCCAATTGTGAAAGTCTTGAATGAAAGTGTTTCACACATACATCACTAAAATAACAATATTTAATTCAAGTTAAACTATATTCAAATATCCCATATGAAAATTGAAATAATTATAATTTTTCAATCATGGAATGAAATGAAAGACTGCATTCTCTAGTAAAGTTATCTAAAGTTCTATGAAGACCATACACACACCGAAAGCAAGACAAAAGGGAAAGTATTCATCTATCTAAAGTAGTCGGGATTTTTGAAGTATCCCAAATATTACAAGTAGAAACAGATGTTCCAAGTATCCAGATAATTCTGAAAGCTGCTTTAAATTCAGTGACAAGTAGTGGCCCTGTTTTGGCATATACACTGACTTGTATAGCGTAACATCCAACACTGAACCTAGAACAGTAAATTTATAAAGACAGCAGTCAGACAATTGATAACTTAAATCCTTTACTTTACAACTTAGTTTGCTGCGAGTCCTTTTTTCTGTGTTTGTATTTACTAAAGGTGAAAATAATTCCAAACTAATTATTCATGCTATGAATGAAAAGAGATTTCCATATTCTGTGATCCCATTTCAATGACATCAAACTCTTTTCACTGTTCTGTGAAAATACAGAATGTAATTGATCCTCATTTCTACTAGATTTGGTTTCAGACCTATTCCTAGATGTGATAAACATCACTAAATCAGAAGTAATAATGCTGTTGGTCTGCAATGAATCATAAAACCTTGATGAAAGACTTGCCAATGCTGACAGATGATTGTTGGAATGCTTGAATAAAATCTGGGTTTTTCAATACCTCATAGAAAATTGGTCTTCGTAGACTGTATTATACTATCTGTAACATCTGACTGGGAAGACATTTAAGAAATAGATCAACAACCCAAGGAGCACTTTAAAGAAACAATGGGAAGAGACAGGAGAATGGGACAACATGCATAAAAGTGAACCTGAAAGTACTTCTGAAGAAGTACTCCTCTTTGTCACATAATGGAATGAGTGCCTCAAGCAGGAGATATCAAGGGTGTAGCCATCATGAGAACTATTTCATTTTATGCTCAGGGCAAGGTGGAAGAAAAGTACTTAATGCAAAATCCTGCTGAAAAAAAACATAATCAAATATCAATAGAATATCAAAAAGCTACACTAGAAAGCAATGCTGAGATTCATCCAGTTCACAAGCTTTTTGCATAAATCTTTCTTTTCTTCAAATAAGATGAAAAGTAGTCTTTTCATCTATGGTCTGTAGTGAAGCTGTCCTGTAACACTGATTCTAAGAATTTAAGATATAGATTCTCAAACTGCCCAGTAATTAAGAGGAACTAGGAAGAAAACTTCCAATGTACTGCTTAGAAAAAAAAATGCCACAGGAGAAAGCCTTACCACCTGATTCTATAGACCTTTTCCTTTACTGCATTTCAGGTTCAGTATTAAAGCACATTCTGTTTCAGCTTGCTTTATTTCTCCCACAGTAGATTTAGCCAGGAAAGGAATAACTTCTCTGAGTGAATGACCAAATTGTTGAGACTCATTTTTATTTTTAATTAGAATAAGAAAGATAGGAGCACAAACATTCTGTTGCAGAAGATGAAATTGTGTGAGAACAGCGGAAGGAATACTGTTCAACAGCAAATCTTCACGCATCTAAAGATCAGCCAGATTACATGGGAAATGCCAGTACTGTTCCTTTTAGTACTACTTTAAGTAAATGACTGAGGTCTCTCTGATGTGATGACAGGTCCTCATCAAAGAAGGAACTGATTATCTGTAAAACTGAGATCAAAGGCTCAGAGACCTGGAATTAATTTGTCCTCCTGGCCGTACAGCAAGACCTTAATTGCCATTCCATAGTATCCCATACTGAAGAAAGACAGGTACAATTCAGGCTTTCTTGTAAAGAGCCATACAGGGAAGATGGATAGGATTACTAACGTCTTCAATGAAGTCTGCCGCTTCCTTATCAATTCTAACCTGCAATTATAATTTTTACTTTCTAGCATAACACTCTCATGGGCTGTGTTGCCCAATCTGGTATCACTCCTAAACTCTTACAGTAAGCTTACAGGTAGAAGCACCAAGATCACATCTTGCTCAGCAAAGCAAACAAACAAACAAAAAATTGTAAATCCATTCGTACTCTGGTCCCCTGAGTTTAGATTATGGAAACAGATTTATGAAATCCTCTCATCCAAAGGTATGGCCTCAATTTTGCAGCTTTGCGTTGTAAATGTAATGCCACTCCATTTATATAACATGAAATAGCAAGGTAAACACATGCAGATTACCTATCACCCTGTGCCTATTTACAGAAGCAAAGATAGGATACAAATACACTTTCTTCCATAGCTACCTCCTTCTCCCTCCATCTACACACATGCAATTTACAGCTATTATTGTTTATTTCCCTCAAAAATGATCTGATAAGGCAAAATGTCCATGACCTTAGTGACTCACCATTACTCAAACACAGGCTTGTAAGAGGAGTTCACACCAGTACTATTTCTTTCCAAATAAATAGTTATAATTTGCCAAAAACCTTTAACAGCCACACAATTACACAGGCATTGAGTCTGTAACTTCCTCTTAACATTTCTTAGGCAAACCAGCAAAACAGAAACCCCTGCTGCTACACTGAAGAACAGTTAAGTATAGGCCAAGAACAAAGCAATTGTGTTTTCAAGGCTGTGCACAGTCCCCTTGCGCGCACTGATTGCAGCAGCCTGTCATCTCCTGTTGATAGGAGAAAGAAGCCCTGCACGGCAAAGAAAATAATGCAAACCAGCTACAATACACAGGTTTTTATCTGTTAGATTAGGATATTCTATTTAGATTGGAATAGACCATGACAACGAGAACACATGCACACCTGTTAATGCCCACACATCTTACCAGTAATTTGATGTGCTTCAAAAGTTCAAGAAACTATGCATCCGTGGTGGTTGACTATCAAGTCAGAGTTTGAGTTTAAACAATGCAGGTCAAACAGCTTGATTTTAAGAGATTGTTTCATAATTTTTTTAAAATAGTTTTCATTTCAAACCGATTTTGAATAACAGGCAATTATAACAAACCCTTGTACTCTAGTCTATTACTACAAGAAAGATCTGAATATTTTACAGCACTGTCAGATTACTTGATTGCAATATATGCAATAGGTAGTAAGTCTAGCCTAAAATCTTAAAAGGCAGATAACTGCTTTCCCTAAGAGACTCCCTATGGCCTTCAGACTTTCATTTTTGTAACTCAAATACAGGCTAAACAAGATTAATCCTTGATTCTTTCCCAGGTAACAAAACAGAAAGCTCTACTCCCACTTGACTCTACATCGTCTGACTGAGGGAGTTCTAACCAAGTCAATTAGCAATATAAATTCCCCCCAGGTGAATGTATTTAGGTGCATGGTGAGATCGTTAACCTTATTATGCCCCCCTGTCTTATTTTCAAGCTTCCCACTAATCTGTTGCTAATAGATACAGGTGCCAGAATTATTGACTACAAAGGCTTTTTGCTATAATGGAAATAATTTGTGCTGCTGTCATTTATCACTTGTGTTTCTAAGGTAGCTCTTATGCTAACACATGGAAGACATTCCAAATATTTTGTACCACCACAGAGGAAAGTGTCAGCACTTCTGATTGTCTGCTTCTCCCGATCTGTGTACTTGCAGCCAGCCAGGTCGAGCTACCCCACTTCAGAGCCTTGTTGATTAAGTAATATCTAGTGACCCAGTAGAGGATCCTGAATTTTGCAGGACTGCAGTTCAGCTACAAATCTCATGGCCTCCTCCAGAGGAAATTCTCTATACTCCACACTAGCTTGACAGTGCTTGTGTCTAAATACACAATTAACACCCATTGTGAAAAGCTCTAGTGCACAGCCCTGCCTGGAGGGACCTGGCAGCTGGTGGCATTATGCTACAGGGAGACTGACATGGATATCCACCTTGAATGATATGGCTTTGAGTGCCAGCCAAGAATTGCACAAGTGGAGGACTTTGGGAGCCTGCTCTCTTCTGAAGGCAGTGCAAATTAGTACCTTTCAGTCTTATTATTCAAAGCTGCTTTCCTTTGTCACAAGATGAAGTTTCAAAACTTCTCCCCTATCTAAGGTACTCTCCCTGGGTAGTGCCTTACTGCTCTCTCTCTCCTCAAAGCACAATCCAATACTAACTCATTATGACTGGATGCTTAATGTGGCCTTACGACTCATTATAACCCACTTTAATTAATTTGTTATTTTCATGTCCTTGATGGTTTTGGTACAAGCAGACAGTATTCTCTGTATACACTCCTCTCCTCAAGTCTTGCCACACTTGTCTGCTAGCTACTTCTTTGTATTACTAATGAGTCTAAACAACACCTTGAGGCGAATCTTGATTAGCATGTTAATTACAAAATTCCTAGCAGGCACTTTGGGTGACAGCTTACTCCCAAACACCAACAATAAAATGTGTCCAGATTGAGACATCAGCTAGAATTATAAAGATGGACACGCTGGAAATGCTTGTCGAACAAATCACTCTCCTCTCTCTATTCCCAGTCCCTTTCCCCAACTTCTGTAGCGCAAGCCCTTAAAAAGCAACTGCTTGCACAGAACTAGCCAGGCACTGGCTTCTCATGCAGCCTCCTGTGACTCGGTTGGTCTTTCTCTCCCATTTCTTTAGTGTTCACACGAACACAGACATAGGACTAAGAGCTACCATGAGCAAGTCTAGTCCACTGGTCTGAGCACTTCCTTACCAGTTGAGACCTGATCCAGCCTGCCAGCTCATTAGGAATATTTCCAGTGATTGTTGAAGGCTGCTAGCAATGCCAAAAAGGTTAGATTATGAAACACAGTCTGCTCTTCTGTACAAGACAATATCCTATCTGTATGCAACTCCCAGATAATATAAAGCCTGCACCATCCACCTTCCCTTGTATCTCGTCGCACTATACCAGTGACATACCTGGCAGTGAAAGATATCAGGAACAAATCAGTACAAAGCACTGAGCTCACAATATTGGCTTAAATGAGCAAGGTGATCAGATATGCCCTCTCACTCACAAATATTCTTCTCTCCTTTTCCTTACTTCTTCAGAAACAAACATAGTGTCAATAATGAATCCAAGCCCATACTATTTATTTAGCCTTAAAAACAAATCATAGAAACATAGAATTGTTTGGGTTGGACTGGACCTTAAAGATTGTGGAGTCATTGATCATATACCTGGGCAGGGATACCTCCAGACCAGGTTTCTCAAAGCCCCATCCAACCTGGCCTTGAACACCTCATGGTCTAGGTAGCCAAAGCCCTGGCTGTGGCACCAGTCCTGTAACCATATGTCGACTCACTGGATTCAGCTGGCCCTTTCAAACCACTTCCCTTTGACCAAAAGGGTTGATGAAAATAATACCCGTACTCCAGAGTCCCTTACCAGTGCTCCCAGTAAATCCCCCTTTCCTATTTCTTACATTGCTTTTGTGGAGCTAAGGTTTATCCAGCACACATTCACTACACAAGCAACAGTGATGAAACACAGCTGCTATAAAAACTTGTCTCCAGCTGAATGAAGAATGCTAATTTTTTATTGTACATGGGTTAGTGAGGAAGGAAAAATGCCCATCATTGGTCTCAGTTGAATTATTTTTCTTTTCAATAAGATTTTTTAAAATACAGATGAATTCTCAAAGTGTCCCAGTTCTCTCACATAATTTCCCACTGAGCAGTGATTTAATCTGGTATTAGCCTCAGTATTTTCAATGGGGTTACAAAAAGTACAAGAACTTTTGCAGATAACTACTCACCAAGATTAGGCAAAGTCTGAGTGATACTATCCCAGGTGTCTACACTAATCCATGGAGGAAAGTTTCTACCCTGGAAAAAATGCCATATTTGTTACCGGTGTATTACCAAAATATTTAATTAAACTAGAGCTGGAAGTTGTTTACTGGACTGTAAACTGTGGCATCTGAAAAGAGAAACAGCACCCATCCTACCATTTCCCCTCAAAGGATGGTAATACCCAATAGATGGTAATTCCATCAACATTGACAAAAGCTGAGCTTACCCACCAGAGCTCCAGGACATTACTCATTCCCACTTCACAAGGGGAGACACATCTCATTTATCCTAAGCCACCTGGAGTACAGACAGCTACTGCAAACCAGTGGCCCTTCTTTGTCTCCTTCCCCTTCCAGAAGAGACAGCCTGCATGGCTGGCTTTGACTAGACAGATGGCCTTCGGAGGCTAACATTAAGCAAGATCCTACCCTTGGTGTGCCAGAATGTAGCTGGTTTTAGCAGAGAAGGGATGAAATCAATAAAAGCTGAGGTCTTCTCTCATGGTTCCAAGCCATTATTTTCACTGCTTGCCTTTCGATCACTTTTCCTTTCACTAATCTCGACGTGGATTAGGTCAGCTTCAACACAAAATTAACTGTGTCAACTTTAACTCACCATTGTAAAAGACAGAAGCACATTGAGGCCTAGAAATCTCTTGCATTAAAATGCTGCAACAAAAGCGTATTCTTTGCTGGTGTCTAGCTCAGTCAATAATTTATTCTAGTGGCAGTAACTTATTCGATACAAAGATAGGGGGACACATACAGACGCAGAAGATTTGTGTTCAGGCAAGTGAGGTTATTAAAAAGCAAGAAAAGAAATGCTAATTTTCTGTCTGAAGGCTTGAGATGGGGTTTGGGGGAGCTACTGGATCTGTCACCAATTCAAGTCCCCTGGTAAGTAAAAGCATTGGGTAAGACCATTCATAAAATTTGGATTCGTCTTGTTTATGTTACTCGTGGTTGGAGAAGGCTGAATAGGTCACTTTCTGGAGGCTTACTCATAATTTTGGAAACATAATACTTTGATGAAAAAAAAAAAAGGCGGCATCAATAAGAGAGGCACAGTAAGGCAACAAAGGCAGGAGAAAGGGAGGGAAATAAGTGAACAGATATTTCACACTAGCCAAGATGAAGTGGAGAGGAAAGAAAGAATATGGAGTGGTGAAAAAATAAGTTCCATGATAGCTGGTTTGCCATGAGTGAGCAATTAGGAAAAGTAAGGGTGAGACGATGGAAAAGTTTGTCCTGAAATCTACAGCAGAGTTTTCAGCATCCCGAAAAGATATTATCACAAACCAAAAGCAGGTCATTCAAATAAATCAGAGGAGGAACTGGATTTAAGGAATCGTAGTACAACTGCTCGCTACATGTAGGTGTGGTATCACTTACATAGATGCAATAAGGTATTTATCTTGATAGACGTAAACTCTATGGAAAGTTTGGAAGTGTAGGAAAAAGCACAAAGAAAAATGCAACAGCTCCATTTCCACAGAGAAAGAGGGAGGAAACTGAATTATAAATTTATCTCCTTTAGTTATTTTTCTCTTTGAAAGTAAGATTTAATTACTTTTTTAAGAGTGAAAAATGTATTATGCATAATTTATTCATGAAGCAAAGTTCTGCTGGGCAGGTTTATGTAATAAATAGCTATACATTCTCTATTATAGAATAATGACAAATATATGCAATATTTGAGACACAACTGTTCCACATATTAAGGTATTTACATTTACTGTTTGCCTGTAGACATTTGTAAAGTAAGAAAAAAAAAAGAAATGGAAATACAAAATGTCAATATTATTGACTTTTTAGCAGAAAGGTATTTACATCCTACATCGGAGCCCTACCCCATATTGAAAACATAGCACTTTAATGCAGATGCAGAAGAAAAGTATGTTTTGTAGAGGTAAAATCTGGAAAATGAATGTGGCATTCCTACATATTCATTGAAAAGTAGCTCCAGGGGATATAGATATACATAGAATATAGGCACTGGACCTCTATACTGGTATAAATTCAAAATAAAATCACATAATTTGAAATTCTAATTAATTTTAGAATGCATTTGGAAGAATCGAAGTGTAGCAGTAATATAATTTTCAATGTTGAGGATTCTTTCAGTTTTTATTCAAAATATTTCACAAAAAATCGTTTTTACTCCCTCAGCATCACCCCAGATTTCAAGATTTTCCTTATTTTTCCTGAGGGGAAAGAATAAAACAAAAGAACAGACACTCTCCTCTGCTGTCAAAGCCCAACAAACCTGCATGATAAAATGAGAACTATGGGGTTTGCCCTTAAAGTTTCTTAGTGTTTTCTTGACCTCAGATCTCGTTATGACACAGGGGTAATGGGAAGAATACTTCACTCAGTTTGCTAATTTCTTGCCTTTCATAAGCTTGATGGGAAACTATGAGAAAAAGGCAGGTGGAATAATGGTTTTCTCGAAGCCAAAGGAAAAGAGCGGAACCTACATTTCACCCGGGCTATTCATTAATTTCTATGTTGCAATTCTTTTTCAAGTTGTGGGGTTTTTTTTCAAGTTGTGCTTCACATGCTCTTTGTAAGAGCAGCCTATTAGTGTCAAATTGTAATAGCGTCAAATTAGGTGATGTGAGCATTCAGGCCCTGAAGCCAAACATTTTTGCATTATGGCAAAAATGTGTGTGTAGAATGAATCATGCAGTTCCAATGCACGTTGGTAATCACGGTTTTATCTGTCCTGTTGTACTGTTTTACTACAGAAGGAAAGGCAAGATAAAGTCCTTGGTATGTATGACCCAGAATCACAAAGCATTTCTGTGACTACATCCCTGTCAATGAGATGTAGGCTTTTAATGAGTTTGTGAATATAAACCAGCATAAGTAAGGAGATTGTCTAGATATTGATTTCTCAGAAAACATACAGTCTGTATTGGTTTCAAAAGCTTCTTGGGTCTAATCCAAAACCCACTGAAACAAGTAGAAAGTCCCCCACTGGCTTTGATAGGCTTTGGAAAAGCCTAAGTGTTGCCTCTGGCCTGATTTCCTGTTGAGAGTGGAGTTGTGGAACATCTGGTGGTTTAGGGTTCCTAAAGATTTCACCTTATTCCGGTATTAGATTTACAAACATAGAAACATGCAGATGAGAACACTGCCATCATCTACTCAGAGTGAGATTATTATTCCTTACATTCTAAGAGGCATAAAACCAGTCTCCTTTGATCAACAAGGTAAATAAATACCCATGTTCTGCCACACATTTCATACTTAAAATATGTAGGTGAAAGAATTATGGTGATGCTTTACATATGCAGTAGCACAGAGCTGCAGCATGGTTAGACACAGCATCCTCATTTGCTTTTAATTAGTAGAGGGAGAAGGGAAAAATCCTGATTCCTTGACAGCATTAGATTATGCTTAAAGATAGTCACAACATGTATTTATCAAATTATATTTTAATTTACAGGCAGTAATTCGCAGTCATTTGAATATATCCCTAATTAGTCCACAATAACCAGCAACTGTCTTTCAGCGTGAGTGATACTGTGTTGCTGTGATGGAATATTTCAGTAAAAATGTTAAGGCTGGATTTAAAAATGCAGACTTACTTAAAAGTTTAAGTAGCTACTTGTTTTAACTGAACGGTTCCCAGTGTGTAGACAGCCTTGCCGAAATTCTGTAATGAAGAATATTATTTAATTATCACGGTAGCCATTAGGGGCCCTATATAATGAAATATTGGTAATGTCCTTGGCTTTGTTCTGCATATAATTTAAGAATTATCCTTTATGTTGGTGCAGACCCACTACAAAAGCCTTCTGCTGAAGTTCTCTTCCTTCTTGACGTATGTTCCTTGTTCTGTTCTCTATAATTACTATGCCCCTAGTACACACTTGAATACACTTGAGACAAGAACAGAAAACATAAAATATTTAATACTAAACCTTCAAGGTGAGTACACACACATGGATATACATAAATCCCCTACTTATATTATTAAAAATCTGCACCTACATTGTTATTTTAGACTGAGGACCCTACAGAAGAACCTTTCCTTATATCCTACCAATGCTACAGGGACCATAAGCCAAAAAAACGGTGAAAGAAACTAACATTGAAGTTACTTTCCAATTTCAACCTTACCCAGAGCAGATGGAGCAGAAAATCATACTTCCCATGTGGGGATCTCTTGCCTGTCATTGAAAGGCAGCACAATATTCTAGCAATCTTCAGATAGCATTTGTCCCTTGGGATATTGTAAGCTACTAATACTGATTAAGAAGCCCCCAACTATGTATAATCTATGACAACGTTGACACAAAACCAGCTGCCTGATCAGAGTCAGAAAAGGTGGTTTTGAGGCCCTGGTGTTTGCTCTGCCCAGCAGATGCGGAATGAACAGCTATTAATTACAGCACATATTTATGTCAGTGTTCTTCCCAGCGGGAATACAATTCAGCCCACTTCTCTTTGCACAGAACACAACAGTTTTTAATAGACTAGAGGGAAAGATGCAGCAAGAAAATGTAAATTATTTACCATTCTCCTCCTCCTGCACTATTTCAAAAAACATTCTCCAGGAAAAAAAATAAAAATAGGGAGTGTATATATCCCATCAGGCTCACGATGGACTCCTTCAGTCTTACCAACACAGACGTACAAAATAGCTGTTCTACTACAACACCTATAAAAATTAGAGGACTTTGAAATGCCTTTTTTTATATTCTACTCTTTAGTTTTCCTTTCCTTTCAGTCTGCCCCTTTCTCATTTGAGACTTGACATGTATATTTAAACTCAAGCAGAATAGGAGAGAAATATCTTTCCCGGGGGAACTCAAATACCATGATTTTATGACAGAGTTCAGGTGGGGGTTTTCTGTTTGTTTTTTGTTTGGTTTTTTTTGTTTTTTTTTTTATTCCAGTCAGTGTTTTCCATTAGAATTTTCCTATTCATTTGAACAAGCCACTACCCACAACCTAGCCTGATACAAACACTCATCAAACATCACCAAACCCCAAAAATTCAAATGATCCTTTCCTCTACATTGCTCTGGCTTTCACGTGCACCCACGTCTAATCTGATTCCAAACCACAAAGTTCTTTGTATTTCAGTGCTATCAAACCTCTCTTGCTATGACCAAAGCTGTGTTATGCTTTCTTTATCAGGAAAACAGACTCTTCCTCTCAGCTAAAGTTCAAGTACCCTATCTCCCACTGTCACTCAAGCAGTGGCACTCTGATACTCATGGCTCCTGTCATTCAAGCAATCTGAGGGCCAGAACACCCTCGATGCTGCTCTCTTGACCCGTGTAAAGCCAGCAGCAGTGTTCATCAGCACAGCAGATTAACCTGCTACTCATGCTTCTTTCTTCCTCTGCTGGCATCTGACTTTTCGTCTCCACTATGAAATTAGTTAATCACAGAATCACATGGGGTTGGAAGGGACCTCTGGAGATCATCTAGTCCAACCCCCCCTGCCAAAGCAGGTCCTCCTAAAGCAGGTTGCACAGGAACTTGTCCAGGAGGGTTTGGATGTCTCCAGAGATGGAAACTCCACCACCTCTCTGGGCAGCCTGTTCCAGGACTCTGCCACCCTCAATGCGCAGAAGTTCCTCCTCATGTTTACATGGAACTTTGTGCCCATTACCTGTTGCCCTCTCACTGGGCACCACTGGAAAATGACTGGCTCCTTCCTCTTGACACCCAACCTTTAAGTATTTATAGGTGTTGATCAGATCTCCCCTCAGTTTTCTCTTCTCCAAACCAAACAGACCCAAATCCTCAGCCTTTCCTCGTATGAGAGATGCTCCAGGCCCCTGATCATCTTTGTGGTTCTATGCTGTATCCTCTGCAGCAGACCCCTCTCCTTCAACTGGGCAGCCCAGAACTGGACACAGCACTCCAGATGGGGCCTCACCAGGGCAGAGCAGAGGGGCAGGATAACCTCCCTCCACCTGCTGGTCACACTCTTCTTGATGCACCCCAGGATGCCATTAGCCTTATTAGCCACAATGGCACATTGCTGGCTCATGGTCATCCTGTTGTCCACCAGGTCTCCCAGGTCTTTTTCCTCAGAGCTGCTTTCCAGCAGTTCAGCCCCCAACCTGCACTGGGTTGGAAGGGGGTTATTCCTCCCTGGGTGCAGGACCCTACACTTGCCCTTGCTGAATTTCATCAGGTTCCTCTCTGCTCAAATCTCCAGCCTGTCCAGGTCTTGCTGGATGGTGGCACTGCCTTCTGCTGTGTCAGCCACCCCTCCCAGTTTTGTGTCATTGGCAAACTTGCTGAGGGTACATTCCAACCTTCATGCAGGTCATTGATGAAAATATTGAAGAGGACTAGAGCCAGTACTGACCCTTGGAAGACCCCACTTGTTACAGACCTCCAACTAGATACTGTAGTCACTGCAAAGCTGTGTCAGTTGGCTGCTAAATTTTACCCTCTCCTCCCCCAGAAAGCAAGATGGTTTCATCTGGGTTCATTTTTACCCAAATTACTGAAGTTGAAGGGGGCAAGCTTAGATATCTGACTTCATTCCTGCTTAGGCATTCATTGCAATCAGCTCAACTGCCAAATCAACAACCTAGGCATGCCTGGGGTGGAATGAAGTTATGGCAGCCACTGTCTGTGCCAAGGGTGCAGTGACAACCACACCGTGGAGTATGGGTGCATCTGTGTAGTAAACTGGGATGCTCTTCTCAAATTATCAGCAATATTGTAATGAAAATGTCAATAAATCAATTTTCTAAGTTACAGCTGCCTTGAGTAGCAGGGAAGTGACAGTAGAGAAAAAGCTAATTAAACAAGTATTGGAGGTGTCTTTTACTGCCTCCCACGTTGATGCTTCATTAAAGTACCGGTACTACTCTTAGACTGAAATGATAACAGCATGCACAGGTTCAGGAGAGCATAAATGATAATATGAAGTGCAGGATAACAGAAAACACAGATCTAGATGATAGTCAGCCTTAAACAAAGCCTAAAATTTTTATTTTATTTTCAAAATATAAATACCAAAAAGGGAAAATGCATATTTTCTTCATCAAAACAAGGTATAGCCTGATATGTAGATGTGGGTTTTTTTCCCTCAGACTATCCAGAAGCAGGTCAGATGGAGTAAGATATGTGTGAATAACAGTTTTGCTTCCTTCTGATTTTCACATGCAGAAGCTGACAGAATGACTATACACAGACTTGACATCTTACCAATGTTTGTCATTTTCTCCTGTAACAAATCTTTGACAAATTCCAGCCAAAGGAGCAGTGTTTTCACAAGATGATTGGGTTATCATGGTACCATGACAGCTTTCCATAAAAATGAAACCAGAGTAAAGACATGGTTGGGCTGCACCAGCACAGGAGACCTACCCCATGAAACTGTTCTCCTTCATGTTTGTCAGACTGGAGAGACTTGTGTGCCATTTGTTCACAGTCCACTAAACATTTATAATTTTTCATGGCAGGGTGACTGCTCTGAGTATAGAGGCTAAGGCACCGGATACCACAGACTACACAGGTCTCTGGTAGATGGACACCTTTAACCTATCATCAATTTCTGTGCTTTCTTACACAAGGAATAAGAAAAGTACTTTCAGACCTGAAACACACTTGATGTGAAGCCCTAACCACATTCAAATCAAAACTGGCTTCCATGGGTTTGTGGAGACATTAGGATCAACCCTAGTCTGCATGGAAATATTTCTTGCGAACTCTTGATCCAAGCTGAATCCACAGGTTTCACTTACATTTAAAATTCCCCACACTGGATATTGCCTTTTTGTTAATATTTTCCATGAAACAAAAGCACTAGTGTATCAACCGTTATCTAAATATTTTGATTAGATTCTGAAAGTCAGAAAATTCTCAAATAAGATGCCAAAAGACCACACAAAAAAAAAAAACCCCGCATGTTCCACAGAGAGAGAGAGCAGGTAGCACAGGTCATGAAGGCTAAAGCTTTGATGCTCTGACATTTTTCATATTCCTTAAGAATAATATAGGCAGGTGCCTGTTACACCCCACACTGAGGCAACCCCACAGTACGTATAATCTTCTAGTGGCAAGTTCAGCATTCAAAACACAAGACTGACACAAGAGTTGCCTCTGAAATATCTTAGAACAAAAATGAAAATCTTGACCAGACCCTGGTAATAGAGGACAGATAAATGCTAAGCTTTCCTGCCTTTTCTTCACATTCCTCCCTCCAATTTCCTTCCTCGCAGAGGGGAATGGTTTCCAATGCCGTATTGTACCAGTGTATTTTTATACATTTGGTAAACACATTTGAGCAACCTGCTCTAGTGGGAGGTGTCCCTGCCCATGGCAGGGGGGTTGGAACTTGAAGATCTTTAGGGTTCCCTTCCAACTCTAACCATTCTATGATTCTATGTGGATGTTAGCATCTCTGCAGCAAATGGAAAATACTGAAACAAATGCCAGGTCTCTACCCATGAACAAATCCCACGTTCAGGGATACTTAATGCAGGAAGGGGAGATGCCAAATCCAGAACCTCTGCAATCAGTGTTTGGCACCTTCTATAGTGCATGGATGAGCTCTATCTGCAGAAACAGCTGCTGCTCAGTCCTCCCTGTGTTACAGAGAGGGGATGTCATCAGAACAGATCTTCTCATTGATACATTTCAAGCTAGAGAATGTGTCCTGAAAGCTTTTTAGTAAATGCAAACGTAAAGCTCAGAAGCTTGGCTCACACTAGCATGGATGGCAATAAAAATGTAAGCAAAAAAAGCCCTTTTCTTTTCTCCTTTGATTAGAAGGTACATAGGTACATGTTCAGCTTTCAGCTTTTACACTCTTAATGCCTCAACTACGCACCAAGCTAGCCGTCATTATACAGCACTTACACACAGGAAATTTGCCAGTGGAAAGGCTCTGGGTTCCACCCATTCAGGCTAGATGCACATTTGGCAGAAAACCCTGAGCAGATCATGCAGTGCATACTGTGCTGGTGATGAGGCTACGTGCTCCTCAACAAAGCTACTGGAAAATTCACATATAAAAGTGTACTTTCCATTATTTAATACACTAGGCAATACTTCTATCGCTTTTCACCCAAATTATAGCTGGGTGTAATGGACTGGACTCCTGTACTAGGAACATATATGTTCCTGTTTCACTGTGCTACCCTGGATAATGTACATATGGCAAAATATGAAGAAGCAGGATTTAAACTTCTTTCAAACACTAGTAGAGGGGACTTTGTACAAATAGATCACAGTCATTAATGGGTAGAGAGTCTTACGATTTAGCCTTTCCTCATGATAATAAAATTGGCATTACTGCATTTCCTGTTATATGAAGAGAACACATATGAAATCAGCATGGTAAAGATGGCTTTCCCATGCCTATAATATTAAGGGCATTTGAGAACATGAATAAGAAACTGTTTTCTGAATTAATAATATCCACTCTCTACAGCATTACATGACAGAGAAACAGGTTCTTAAAACTAACTGAGTGATTCACTTAAACTACTGCAGAGCCAAAAGTAAGAAAGAGCAAATCCCTTTCCAGCCAACATACTACAGTACCATTGCTTGAGGAACTGAATCCAGCAGGAATGCTGCGAGGACAGAAAGGGTCAGCAGCCTCATCCCTCCAAGCCCACCTCTCCTACTGGTGGGGAGACAGATACCACTTTTGTTCTGCTCTCTGTGAAACCAAATTAGTGTTTTCTGGAGCTGAACTTGTCAGAAAAGGGAAAGATACTTAACTAAAGGACATAAATCACTTGCTGATGCCAGGTGGTGCAGAAGCTTGGCCAAGGAAAGCTCTGAATCTGCTCTAATATTTCATTAGAACATAAACTAAAACTTCCATCATAGCAAAAGCTCTGACCTAACAGCTCAGAGAGAAAAGGATAAAACCTGTCCCTCTGCTCATGTCCTTACTGGGAAAACCCTCTCCAGGCCAGCTTTTAGATCAAGCATCTCTCAGTGCCACCTCTGGAGACAACAGCTTTGTGCGATATCACAGGATCTCTATAAAATGTCTCTTTCCTTCCTGCCCTCAGGGGCCTGGCAGCATGTCTGCTTCTGTCTCTCCTCAACAGTATCCTCGTTTGCCCTTCTGCTACAGGGTCGGGGATGAATGAATCAGTCCCACACAAGCTGTGTTTATGCACCAGAATATTTCCTATGTGGGATGCAGGTTGGTGGAAGACATCATCTTGAAGTCACGGCCTGAACCAGAGCCTGGGTAAGTGCAGGTGAGGCACACAGACCATCCTCCCTCTGCTGTCTCCTGCCTGAAAAACCATCCAACCAACCAACCAAACCCACACCAACCCCACCCCCCAAAACCAGCATTAGAAACTAACAGAATAGATGGTGCCTGCCAGATCTGCTTATATTAATACTAATGGACATTCAGGACCTTCAGATTTTTGGTGCTCTGTATTCTGTCTGGGCTCTCCTCTTGCCAGCACTGGAAGTTTAATTGGCACACTACTGCATGCCAGGGGCCATGCTGCTAATCCACAAGACCGTGGCAAAGACAGCAGAGTTAAGTTTTAACACGACAAGCAGTAGCTTTTATGCATTAGATGATTTACAGCCAGTGTTGCCTGAGTGAAGGCTCATTTCTCATGGACTTGCGGCACAGTCCTATTGCAGCACAAAGCAAGCCATCCTACTGGATATAGTCACATATGATCCGAGCAGGGCATGACTTAGTATAGACATACACAACCACGTATATACCAGACTGATCTTTAACACTGGGCAATAATATTACTCAGTTGTCTCTTACCGCTGTTGTGAAATTCATCTGTAAGGACAGAGGCCCCTGTGGTAGTGGGAAACATGCCACACAGATGCTGCTCTGTGCTGTTCCAATCCTTTTGTCGGTCTTTAATGTGCCTTTGTTCCTCCACATGCTGCAGAAGAGAAATGAACAGCTGGTGATTGTCTCCAAGTTTATATCTGGCTTTTATTTAAAAATTTCCCAGTGCCTACAATCTCCCCAGCAGACTAAAACACAAAATGGAAAGCCTTACTTAGAATACACATTCCTCCTTTGCTTCTGTACCTGGCATTCTGACTGCAGGTTGCCGGATTCCCTCTCTCCAGCTTTATCCCCCAGTGCCCTTGCTTTCTTGCTACATGCATTTAGAAAGCATCCAACTGGACCAGTAACAGATGGCCTGCTGTGGCTTCAGGCACCTGTTGAGCCAGGTGCTGGCATATTGAAGCTATTACAGATAATTCAATCCACGCTATGATGCTTTTTGAGATGCTAATGATCACTCTGATTTAAAGTACAGCGTCATGAAGTTTTTAAAAGCCATATACTATCACTGTTATATAGATAGGGTCAACTATACAGGTTAGTGTAAATGGGCATACCTCAAAGGAAACCAGGAGAATAAGACAATTTGCATCGGCATGACCCACACTCTGCAAGTAGATCTTTTACACTGCAATTTACTCCCAGTGACCTGGGAAGTAATAGCTTTAGTCAGTGTGCCTTGTATGATAAAGCAGACATCTCAGCGAAGGGAAAGAAACCCTAGTTTTTCCCAATGTGGGGATTGCAACTAGCCCTCACATACAACATCATTAGTAGCCTCTAATGAGCAAATTCCAGCATTTAGCATATACCTGGGAGAAAAAAAGGACTGGGGAAGAGATCCTGCTGCCTTTTCCCTGGAAAGTCCCTGGAATTTACCAGCCTCAAGATTCTGCAAGGTCACAGGGAGGCGAAAGACTTTATCTATGTTGGGTTTAGACCTTAGCAAGCACAGCTGATGCTCCACAATCAAACGTGACTGAGAAAGAAGTAGGACGTTCCCTATAATTTTCTTTGCTATGCAGACACAGTCAAGTTTGCCTATAAACTGAAATACATCCCACAAGGTTTGACAGTTGCATGGGTTTTACATGAGAAGCTGCCTTAGGAACACAATGATGCACAACACTGCACACTGTGTTGCATGATTTTCAGTTCCCTGAGCATCATACCCAGCATTTAGATGCCCAGCACCATTTGTGAAAGAATTTGGATGCCAGTGGAGATGCCTGGGGCCAGCAGTATCGACAGCAGGTGGTTTAAGCCAGCAGCCAGCGCTTCTAACTACACCATATTTGCAGTACAGCATGCCATGGCCCTGTGACAATGACATGAACTGGTTTGTTACAAGGCAAAGGGGAGACACTGGCCTAGCTGAGAAGACAAAATATTTCAGTTGGTACTTAGTAGCCCCTGGCCTTGATGTTACTAAACATGGAAAATTTTCACGATTTTGTCACGGTGTGGAAGGCCAAAAGTGGAAAAGAAAAATAATCCTCTAAATGCATGACAAAAATAAGAATTTATGAAATTACTCAAACAAAACTTTCAGATTCCAGAGGGTCAATGGGATTCACATCTTCCTGTTTTGCTTTTGCTGTGGGAGTTTTGTTCTTTGGTCCTGGCCCCTCTCCCACATGTGCAGAGCGTGATGGAGCAGCTTTTCCCAAGCAATGACCCATTCAGCCAGCTCAGCTTTGGCAGCCATCAGCATCCTACCAGGGTGGTGAGATTGTCGTTACTGCCAGAGAGCGGGACTTGCAGGGGCAGGGCCCACAACGCCTCTCCATCACTTTTGCTCTATGGTGACACAAAGTGAAAACCTTTGATCCCCCTCCCACACTTCTGCCTCTACCTCTCACTCTGTTCCTGCTTCGCTTTCAGTTGAACCTTCTGCTTACCTGAAGGTTTAGCCCTGGCACATTCTCCCACTTTCCATGCTCTTCAGACAGAGAATTCACTGAAACTACAGCGTCTAACAACCCACCCCCACCCTCCCCCCATGTCCCATTCATCCCTGTTATAAGAATCCCGATCAGCCCCTTCAGGCCAGCCTTTGGCCCATTTAACAATACTGAAATCACATCAGCCACATAGAGTCTGCACTGAAAACTTGGCCCTTTCAATTATTAATTCCATTAGAGAAAGGCAATCCTACAGAAAAATATTCCCAATTGTTAATTTTTGCTAGAGCTGTGTTATGTTAGCTCATTGAAATTTAATTGCTAAAGGGTTATAAGAGCCTAGAAACAGACCTAGCATCTGTCTTTTTTTAATGTCTCAATTATCACCACAGTAATTTAATGGCACCATGTAAGAGAATCACCATTGACATGCTAATGAATGGCACCATGTTCACTTACATTAGCTCTATTTTTAAAAGGTTATAGGTTGAAGACAGGCATTTTATGCTTCAGATATCACTAAGGCAAACCGTATCACATTTATCTCATTTTGCCTTTACAACTGAAATTACGTATCTTAAAAATGTTCACTGAACAGTGAACTGAAAATGGGTTAAACTATGGTCAATTACAATTATGTACTTGCTTCTTTAGATCAAGATAAGTAACACAGATCCTTTCAACCCATTTATTACTTAATTTGTCTGTCAGCATTTACTGTTGAAATTCTCTTCAGTTGTTTTGTGAGTTTTTCCACAAACAGGTATGTCCTTTAATACTAGCCTTTTAGTTGGACAGCCTTGCTTTCCTATAAATGTTTTACACTGTTCTCATTTTGCTGAACCGTTTACCTATCAATATTTTTCTTTCATTTATTCTGCAGAAACTCTGTTGCTAACTAAAAAGTCCCAAATCTATTACATCTAAATGATCACAGCAATTTCCATAATAAGAGATGCGATGATGTACACTGCGCTATTTTTCTGCAAGCTTTTCAACACATCGTATATGCATTTCTATAGACAAGTAATAAGGGATTGACTTCACAAACACAATGGAACAGCCTTCTGAGATCAGCTAAGTGCTAGTGTTATCATCAGAATACATTTTGCATGGAAAGCTGCATCCTGACAATAACGTGAAAGGATTTCTCACTTGGGCAAAATTAACACGAGACCAGAGAATAATGCTAGAATATTTAATATTGACATGTATTTAAGAACCTTTTACAATGAAATTTATTCTATCATCATGCACGTTTTCAGCAGTTCCACTGCATAGCTTAGGTCTGCTGAGAACAATTGCAGAGGTGATGCTGCAATACTTCAGCTGTAGGAATGGACTATGATGTTTCACAACCTCTCAGCTCTCCGGGTTTCCAGTCCTACTCATGTTGCCAGATGCTCAGAAGAGTATGTTTGAAGTTGTATAATAAAAAATTAAGTTTTCTAAGTGTGTTGTTGGCAACACAATTATTACAGAGAGTGTTTCCTTACAACACATCTCACAGAATAATCTCTCCTCTGTTTAACCTACATAGAGAGAGGATGTAATTGCATCTTGGCGTCCTCAGCGCTTCAGACAGTGGTCATTGCACCCCCTGGTGTCCACATCTCCCATAGCAGAATCTGAAAATGAAAAATTGATCATCTCCGCAGTTTTCTCTTCTCTCCCTGCTTCTGGGTTTAAAAAATAAAAAATAAAACCCTCTAAATCCACGCACAATTTTCAGGTGTTTCTCCCACGTGATGCTTACTTTGTCTGTGTTGGGATGGTTACCTCCACCCCTGGGGGAGAAAGAGAGAATCCAAGCCTGGGCTTTTCTGCAGGGGCAAGTCTAAGGGGTATGGGACGGGCAGCCAAATGCTGCTCTTAGTTCTCTGTGCCCCATCATCTTCCACAGAAATATATGACAATATGTGGCTCTAATCTCCTGCCTGAGATATTTCTCTGGCCAAGTGCCAGGCTGCCCCTCTGTGGCTGGGCTGCAGTCTTTTAGGAGGGCTGCCACTAATTAGCTTTGCAATCAAAGTGAGGGAGGTAATGAAGCTGGAGAGGAAAAGTGGTCATTCCATTAACTCCTTCTTACCTGCAAACACAGAAGCTTATAATTTCCACCAGGCAACTTGTGACATCTATTTCAGTGGGAATCCTACAGATGCTGTTTATCTCCTCATTTGCAGAAAAGCCCGTGCCCGGTCTGAACTTTGTCGTTCTGGCAAGCTGATTCAAGAAGAACTTCACAAGGGAATTGTGGCAGACACTTCCTCTCCTGTCTCATGCTGCTTTTTTCAGCTGAAGGACATAATTTGCAGAATAAGTCGCAACTGAAAAATTAAGGGAAGGCTGCCTAGATGAATTTAGGGCATAGTCCAGTGACTATTTTTTTCCCTAGCACCCTGTTGATTCTTTCAAGGTGAGCTTTTAATACACTCACTGGCTTGTACCTGTTCATGTTACTCTTTATTAACCTACTAGAACTGTGAGGAGCTTGATATCAATCATTAGAGGGATTGCAGCCATCCTCACACAATTTAAAGCTGAAGGATAATACATTGTCCTTAAAAGAAAAACTAATTATCGCAGGAGGTGTCCAATCTATTTGTAGGTATCTGTAACTGGAGACTCTGTGAGAGAGAAAGGACAGAGAAGAGCAATGAATTAAACAATGATCCATGTAATGTTGATCTAAAACATGATGGATGATACAGCTCATTGCAAATTCTTTAAGGGTCTTCCCACTCCTCTTTTGAAGGGTTAGATTTCCATTGTTACTCATTAATATGCATTATATTAACCTTCACAGTGACTTGGTTATAGGTCCTCATACTGATTAATTGATGTCAATGTGCGGTTCTAGCTTGGTAAGGAACCTTTCACCTTTAGGTGACTGATTGCGATTTTACAGAGGTCAAGAAGAACTGAAAATCAGCAAGAACATTTCTAATTTGGATCAATAATCTCAAGAGCAAGAAGCATCACATCCCTGTTGGATTGCTGAACAGTGCCTGGTTAAATGAAATTTGGGGCTCCTTCTTGTTCCACACACGTGGAGTATACACCTGGCTAGTTATGTTTGTCATTATATTAGTTTTGAGAAACGAGAAGGACTCAGAAGACTTTAGAAAAACCTAAATAAACAAAAAGAAAACAGCAGAAAAATATCTGTATTTATCAGTGGCAAAATGAAATGTAATTTTCAGCTCTCTAAAGATGTTACATATTTAAAAGACAGAAATAAATTATTCTAACTTTACATTAAGGTGCACTAAGGTCAGCTTTGGAATACCATATATTTTCTACTGGTTTAGATTTGAATATTTCTCTTCAGTGGAATTGTACCAGTGTATCCCAAAGACCTTACACGTGCCATCTCCCACACTTTTCAGAGATGACAAACGCTTACCACTCCTTCCAATTTACGGGTGAGTACGTGTAGGATTAAAAAGAAAGACAGAATTAAAGTCTGGTGCGTGCAAAACACACATTCTATTTCTCAGCTTCAAATCTAGTAAAGCCTGTCATAAATGTCAGCTTTCACGGCCAGAGCTCATTATCAATTGCATAATCAGGTCTACTAAAAGAAGGTCTTCTCCTGCACATGAGCATGTTCAGCTCCCACTGCCTCCAGCAGGAATCAAGCACCCACGTTAGGAGTCCCAGGTATCTCAGTTCATCTGTGTGTTGAAGTTCTGAATATCACATCAATGTTCGGGAGCTTGAATTCAACTCAACAATAGCCCTTTTCCCACTTCCTTCTTTTGAGAGAGTATGTAATGGTTGTAGTAATATGCATTAGTAGGATTCATTCTACAGCTCTTTGTCTATTCCAGACAGATGTACTACAAATTCCGTATTATGACTGTATGAATCCAGACTGCACACGTCTATGTTCAATAGTTAAATGGAAGTCTAAATCAAACTCAAACATATTTTCATCTAATACAAAAAGTACTACAGTGTGGCAAGGACAACCACAGTAACAGTGGCCCAGCCAAACACTTGGAGATGGGTACACATGCTTCAGATTGTTTTCATTTTCCACTGTAACAGTGCGTTAGCAGTGTCCTCTGCTCCCCAGGACCAACACTCCGACACCACAACCTCCTGCGGAGCAAACCCTCTTCAGTTCTTACAGTTAAAGAAAAGCCTCCTGCAAAAGAGTTACCTACAGAACACCTTGGTGTTGGTTCCTGGTCTGCAGCTCCGGCTGTTAGGATGTTAATTGTACAACTCCCCTCACTAGAGAAAATTAATGCGTATTTTCATAGTGTCACTGAGAGCAATCTAGTGCCAAAGGGTGAATATTCCTCTTTGTACAAATGTTTTAATTAAAAGAAGTCATGTAACATCGAATCATTTAAAAACAAACTAAACCCAAAGCATTAAAGCAGAGCAATCGTCACCCCTGGCAGGTTGGCAGGGGGCCATAACCCATGGTGCCTGCAAACCACAGTGCCCACAGCAGCCCTCTGAGCTTTGCACTAGCCAGTACCTGGCAGGGCTGCTTGAGCACAAGTACCACAAATCTCCTGTTTCATGGGGAGCACTTCAGGGGACTGCTCTGATTGAAGCAAAATGCAGTTAATCAGAGGTTCAGAGGTGGATGCCTGCTGGACCAGACAATACAGGAGAGCTCTCCGTGTCCGTGAACATCCAAGCAGATGCAACAGATTTTCAGACCTTTATACACAAAAGGCTTCAAAAAACCACAAGGGCTTGGGGTGTCTAATCTTCTGCACACCAAGGACATCTATTCATTTCACAGACAAATTTTTATAAAGAATCAGGGTATCACAAAACAAACACATATTTCTTACTGCTGCTTTCTTGCTTTGTTGAAATGAATTTTGATACTTAAAATGAAATTTAGACCACGTAAAAAGCTGAATGAAAAGAGAGGGAGAAACAAAGGAGAAACAATTATGCATGATAAACCTTCTCATGTTTTGAGCAGAAGTTCCAGGAACTTGAAAAGATTAGATTAAAACCATCTCATTTAGTCCAGTGACTTAGGCCGAGTCAAATTTAATTATATTTTAATATATAATATGTAAATTTCTGCACTTGTTTTGTGTAGTGTTGGATACATTTAAAGATTAGCAGGTTGTAAATTTAAACACGGCAATTAAAACATGTTTTTTATAACACTATCACAAAAAAAGTTGTGGGTAGTCTACACAGTGGGCTTTCAGACAAGAGATTTGAACTCTTATGGAGAAAGCTCTCAGAATGTCTTGAAGAAGACTGTAATCAATCGCTGCTGTTTGTCCAGTGTGCTTTGGAAGAGAGGGTAAAGCCTGAAAGACGCCAATATTTACATCTGAGAAATTCAATTTTATTTGACAGTGATGCTAATCACAAAGAAAGAACAAAACAAAATAAGCAAGCATACTTCAGTGGTTAATTTTTCTTTTCCTCTCCATTGCAACTGGTCTATTAAATTTAATGAAGTTCTCCCTAAGCTTTTCAAAGCAGTGAGTTTTGAAAAAACAAAGACGGGAGACAGCAATGCATAAGGCAGGATTTTCCTAAACAAGCTAGTGAGAAATATATATAAAAATATCCTGCATAGACAAGTTCACGCACAGCAACAGTAATATAGAAAAGCCTACATTGTTCTAATCAGATGGTGTTTCTCCTGCAGTCCATCTGGTAGAAAACTATATTTAGGTCCCTTGGGGTAATTCCACCACATGCTCTTTTCTGTGAGACAATTTATTAATTTTTTCTTAATGTGTTTATTCCGTGAGTTGTGTGGTAGCCCCTACTGGCAGATTTGTGAATGTCACTGTGTCCTTGATTAAATAAAGACTTCTCTACATTATAGCCACACTACGAAGCTAATCATTCTGCTTCACCATGGAAGTCACCAGTTATTCCATGTAAGACTGGAATTATAGGCATTTTCCTCCTATATTTGACGGTTTCATGTTACACATGAAAAGTCTGTAACAGTCAGACTCCTGGCAGTGTGACCACAATAATTCATTCTTCCTGCGAAAAGGGGAGTTTTCCTTGAGAAAAAAAAACCTCCCCAGTAATTTCTTACAGATAAACAAGCAGTCTCTTTTTCTGTCCTTTCATTTACCGGTGATCTGTGTTCATGACCTGTTTGACTCACTTATGTTCTTTGCTTAATACGGACAACTTGAGAAAAGCGTGCACCTTTTCTAACAGACATGAATTAAGGGGGAAAAAAAACCAACCACACTAACTCATCAGTAGAGCATTCAGTGATCCAAATTCCAGAAACAGAAAAGTGTGGCTCAGACCTTTCAACTTTCGTATTTGTTGAAAACATCATGGGAATCAGTGGAGTTACAACAGGATTGAACTTACTCCAGTGATGTCTCCTAGATAAGCTGAGCCTACAGGGCAGGGTTTAGTTCACACCAATCCCACGGGCAACTAGTGCTATAAAGAATATTGTCCTATCCCTTCTGTTTCATTACACCGATCTTTCCACTCACAGAAAGTAATATAGCGATGTGATGTACAATCATTGGTGGTCATTAAGAGGCTTCCCTCATGCTGTCAGATCACGTCAGGAGTGGGTGCAGAATAAGGAAAAGTCTTCAGACTCATTTCACATAAGAGACGTACCATGACTCTGGTGCAAACGCCGGTGCTTGTGTTTCATTTGTTCCTTGAAAACTTTTAAAAAATACCTGTGTTTCTGTGACTGAATCCAGTTAATAGAAGTGCTGAACATAAAGTGATTAAAAGAACCCAGCTGACGCATATTAATTAAAATACCAGCAGATTCAAGGCAGAGATACTCACCTAGATTTCTGCAACTGGTCATTTTTCTACAGATCAGAATGAAACTCTTTTATCTGTCACCAGGCAGTGCTGAAAAAAAGACAAAAATTCTGTGGGTTACGCTTAACTCCTTCTCCAGCATGATCTAGCAAATTCCACTCCCAATATTCAAAATACACTTGTTTATGTGCACACAATATGCAAATTTCCCTAGAAGGCTTGTACCTCAGAGAGATGTATTTTAGGTGAAAACAGCTGGTGTTATGTTATGTTATTATATGGTATTATTCTGCAAAAGAAGCTGTGAATATAAATATAAGCACTGCCTTTCTTCTTAAAGATTAAATACAGTGACTTTGAGAAGTTTTATGAAACAGTGGAAGTTCCATTAATTTCCACTGTTATTTGTAATTGCAAGTTTTTTAATTTGTATATTATAGTAAATATACCAAAAGCGTAAAATCTCTTGTCTTTGTAATGGATTATTTCAGTATAAGTTAGAATACTGACAGAAACACTTGAAAGGGGCTGCCTGTTGGCATATGGATAGGGAAACAGAAGACAGAGGCTATTCTTAAAGTCATCCCTGACCCACGTACACTTTGGAAATAACAAAAGATATCATAATTTCATCTTGGACCAGCTGATATTTTTGCAGGAACACAAATACATTTTTGGACACATGAATTATTGCCAGGTCTGAAATAGAAACAGCTATTCAAACTGATGAGTAGTGTATGTGCCAAGAGATGGCCAGTCTTTTTCAACCACATTACATGCCAATTTGTACCTTTATTTGCACCCCATTTATACCCTTTGATAACAATAAACGACTCTCCTGTTATAATAACAGGAGCCGGCGTCTAAGACATGTTATGGATAAACAGCAGACTGCTTGATAAATTTATAAGGGTTTTCAGGACTATGTGGAACTTCATTTGGTTTTTTATTTTATTTTTTTTTTCTTTTTGAAAGGGGGAAACAGCAAATAAGCATTTCCAGTGCATCATGTTTAGATAAAGCACCTTCCAAATGTAAACCAAGCATTGCTGATCCAGTACTGTCTTCCTCGGTTTGCCAAGAGACAAACAACGTGGACGAATGGATGGAGGCAATCACACATAGCCGTGCCAGTGCTCAGTCTGGTGAATCACGACCCACCTCCAGGCTGGAAACTGCAGCCACACCAGTGTGGCCCTCTGCCCACTGAGTTTAGCATGGCTTATTAATTCAGACAGCATTGTACAACACAGCAGTTGGTGGGCTCCCAAATCAATGTTAACAAGCAGCATGAATACATGGGGCTGCCTATAACCATCTCTGTAGTGACACCTGGAACATAACAACGTAACTGGGAGTAGCAGCACCAGGTCACAGTGCAGTTTAATTTAGCTCAGTACCTTGCCTCCAGCAACGGCCAACTGAGATTGCAAGGAAAGAGAACTTTCCTTGCAAAGAACAGTGCAAGCACGTATGACAATTCCTTCATAAACTCTCACACCTGCAAGGACCTGAACTCTTCTGTAACACCTACTAATCCACCCACCAGTGACATTTCAAATTACTGACTTATTACTGCTCTGGTGGGATGCAGGAGTAGATACAAACTGGTGTCACTGTGGAACATCAAATGTTCTTAAGCAGTTGTAAATGCATTAAGGTACTAAATGTACTAAAGGCAAGTGCCATATTTTTTCTGATAAAGAGACAAAGCTTGAAATAGTTACACTTAACACATATTCCTGGTTTTATGCTGGCTTCAGACTTTTGCATGCAGGACTTTGCCTGTGGGGACAATAAAATCATCATAGTGTGTTCTGGCATCCTGGTCTTCATTAAGACAGTACACGCTTCTTCTAAAGGGCAGCACACATCTGAGAAATGCAGCACATTTACTCATTCAGCTCTGAGAAAGGCTCTCTCTCTAAGCTTCATTTCTAATCAAACTACATTATTCCACCTTGTAGACAGAAATTTAAAAAAAAATAATCTTTAAGCTGTGACCTATACATAATGAAAAAAATATTCATCAATCTGAAGTCGATACTTGAGTTACATTTAAAAGATGAAACAGAGAAAGTATATTTTTACATGTTAGCCATCAGAATAAAAAAGCCCAAACCCCAGAAATGAGGAAAACCAGTCTGTAACTCAAATTGTACACAGCGTCATGTGTTTGCCACATTCCCAATATGCAACATACCTCTCTCTTACGTAGTTGAGTGCTTTTCTAAGCTCTTCGGAGGGAAGAGTTGGCATGTGCAAACTAAGACATGTGGGGGCCATGACTTCTTAACCTAAGTTCACCAAGTATATTGGAGACAGATCTTCTAAACAGAATCCGAGTTTGCCCTATCATCCAATTCAGTGCTCTTTCCACAAAGTTACATTCTCCACTGTCCATTACATTTTCAACAGGAAATATTGCATCAGTTCCTGGAAATTCATCAACATCCAGGGTATTGTACGCAGCTCATAGGAGTTTCCTTTGACTTCCACATTACTGCAAGCAGGATACACTGGTTGTGCTCCACACACGCCTCTTGTAATATGTTGCTTAAATGGAATAGAGATTGCTCTGGTGAATAAGAGCAAGGTCAGTCTCTTGTATCTCTCTAATTAGTGATAATTTCTGCATACTAAGTGGGTGAATGTCAGTAAAGAATCACTAAGCCTACTCTCATAGAGAGTCAGCAAAAGTAATTCAGATGAAAACTGCATCTGTGCCTTTTTAAAATCAGCTAAATTTGTTTCTAGTAGGGTGGTAAACGCTATGTTAATTTGTATTTGTATTCACAGAGGTCTTAATCCGCTGAAATCCCCCCCGCCTTTTATCCAGGCCCTGCTAATGTGAAGAACCGACGTACTCGGCCTCATTTCAGCTGCTGTCCGGAGGCAGGTTGCTAGAGTCACCACTGTCATCACTGTTGTGTGGTTTGTGACACGTAACTAGAGAAAATAACTGTGTGGCTTTTAAGGGTACTGAATATCCAAAAGCTAAAATAAACCATCTTAATTACCAGAGGCTGGGAGAACATAACGGACCAGTTGACTAAACTCTGATTAACCGAGTATTCACTCCATACTGGTTACATTTCTACCTTAATCTGATTTGTGAGCAATGGAATGTAAACAAGGATCACATCCAGTTGAACACATCAGCAGATACCATAAATATCTAACACTTTCGGGTGTCTCTTTCCATAGCATGGAGCTGACGTACGCTCTGGTGAATGTCCCTGCCTATTCCTGTCTTCACGCAAACCCACCAAGTGCCTCATGTGGAAAAGGAAGAGCAGCCCAGAAAGTGGTGAGTCCACTCATCTGCTATTGTTAATTGTCTGGTAGAGACAGAGCTAAGGTCCCTGCCCATTCATTCTCCCATTCTTGCACTGTTTCCCTGTGCCACTGATTATCACAGAATCTTCATGGTTGGAAGGGACCTTTGAGATCATTGAGTCCAACCATAAACAAACAAACAAACAACCAACAAGAAGAAAAACCCCAACCACACACCAACAACCCCATACCCAAAAAGACCCCACCACAACAACAACCACCACACCCAAAAATCTCGGCCACTAGAGCATGCCCTGAAGTGCCACATCTACACATCTCTTAAATACCTCCAGGGATGGTGAGACTCCACCACCTCCCTGGGCAGGCCGTTCCAGTATCCATCTCAGTAAAGTATCCAGTGACCACCATCTCAGTAAAGTAACTCTTCCTAATATACAGTCTAAACCTCCCCTGCTGCAACTTCAGACCATGTCCTCTGGTCCTGTCATTATTCACTTGGGAGAAGAGGCCAACACCCACCTCCCTACAACGTCCTTTGATGCTCAAGAAAACAAATTGAGGGGAGTCCTTGTCTTGTGACATGGATGCACAGTAGCAGAAGGTCTCTATGAGAGGTAACAGCTGTTCTTTCTCGCTTGCTCCACGGTAATGGCTTTCAG
Source organism: Nycticryphes semicollaris (assembly GCA_013400055.1). NCBI lineage: Eukaryota > Metazoa > Chordata > Aves > Charadriiformes > Rostratulidae > Nycticryphes > Nycticryphes semicollaris. The sequence continues at coordinate 365,596 of VXBJ01000893.1, read as the reverse complement.
ATAGTACCAATAAACAACATTCTTTATTCTTGTTCATGCTGAAGCTCACACTGCACAAACATTAGTTGTATTGATGGGAACTGACATAACCGTTCAAGTCAAACTACAACGGCAAATCTTTCAGCGCTTCTGGGTTCAGCAATTGGTAAGCATAAATCTAGAGCTTTTGGTGCAAATCTCTTTTAGCCATCTGTTCTGTAAGGGCAAACTCAAATTTATGGAGACATTCAAAGCGCATGTTGTGAAAACAAGGAAGTAAAAGCATGACCTCACCACTTCATAAATGTCCACAAATCTTTCTCCCTTTTGAGTTTCGCACTTCATACTTTCTTGAGCTATGACAAAAACTGTTGACTACGTCTCCTTCTCTGTTGGTTGCTTTTTTGATTTGGTTGTCTTTATCCAACCTCAAAACTGAAAATAAACTCAATGAGCTCATCTTGTTGCCATTTAGAATACATCAGAGAAAACTGTACGTGATAGCAAGTTTACCAACCCTGTGGACACTGCCTCTATCTATCTATCCATCTGCAGGCTTAGCAGAAATAGCCTGAAGTAATGAAGACAACAAACAGTCACGGTAGCGTTGTATTCCACAAGGAATATTTCATTCAATACATTTTTTGTTTCAGTTATATTTTTCTGCTGCTATTTGTGCCTAGGAAACATTTTCCCTCCAAATAACTGGCATTTGTCCTTTTGTACAATATATTAGTATCAATTTCCTTGGCTGGCTGGCAGCATTTCTTCCAACATGGCTTTGTGAAGGTTCAGATCAAAACAGGGTCACACACATTCCCCTTTACAAGCAACCTCTTTTTACTCAGCTACACCTGTCCCGCACACTTTGTTTGAAATAATTCTTGGCTAAGGGTTTATTCCAAATTTCATATACTTACGACCCTGCGTCTAACACATTTGCTATGCACTTATCTCTCTTTTCTACTTTTTGATCACAAAAGCTCAAAGTTAGAGAATAAATAGAAGAAAGTTCTAAAACATCAGAAAAAAAGCTTTGATGGTTCATACACAAAATCACATGGAAAACCAGGTGGCAAAATGATCCTAGTGGAAAGTCAAAGGAGGGAGTTACTACATGAGGAACAAATAAAGGAAAGGTTTTGCACCCACTGTGTAGCCATGAAAGCTGTGAGTTCAAAGCAGGGTATAAGCTACACTTTTGCCTGAGACTTTGGCGAGGAGGTGTCAGGCTCTGAGGCTGGATACTTGAGGAGCCTTCTGCACATCAGGTAGAGGAGTAGTTCCCTTCTTTTGCACCACAGGGAGAGTCCTGGCTCTCTCTTTTATTTTGGTACCTTTGGAAGCTACCTGCGATCTCTCGGTGTCACAGTGACACTTCAGTTCTGAGACTTCAAAGTTATTTTAATTTTCTAAAAGAAAAGACATGAAGATATCTACTCCTCTCAGATTCTGCTCATTGAAAAAACAATGGCTCTTTCAACATGGGTCTTTCAAAAAAGTAAAAAAAAAAACCAAGAACACAAACGCTCTGTATAACTAATTACAAAATTAAAACCAGAACTATAGCTTTGTTCAATAACCCACGTTTTCTTGCTTCCAGGAATCCTGCTGAACAGACTTGTTTTAGTGATGAGTTTTTATACACTAAATCGAGCCTCATCTTTGACACTTTCTACTTAGTTGGAATTGTTCTTTTCTCCTGCATACCTTCATTAAAAGGAACTTGGAAAAAAACAGTATATTCTAGTAATGAAATGAGCATGCATTTTGTGAGTAACTGTAGCAGAAGTAGCAGGAGGAGCACGTGTGTTAATGTGTGTTAAAAATGCTTGGCGAAAAGGCCTGCTCATCGACAGCGACACAATTTGACAGCAGCACTGACTGCAGTACGTGCACTATGATACAAATAATTTTCTCTACATTACCACCTGTCAAGAAATGAACTGGAACTCTGTTAGCTGCTTCCCAAAGAATACGAGATAATCTGATCACTTGAAGAGCATGCTTTTGCTCGAGTGGTCCTATGAGCCATTTCTAGGCTTGAATACTCTTTTGCCTGGACTGACTCTTGTTGGCAGTATCTGGGGATGTGAACCTGCAAACACCGTATCATAGACATGGCAAATGTCCACCTTCTGTCCCTTTGACAACAATTTCATTAAAAACAAAACTGAGTAAAATAAAAGGAGTAAAGCTTAAAAATGATTGTGTTGAAAGACAAATGGCCATCGCTATGTGGACAATGAGCAATGTGGTATGAGCAATGGTCCTCTGTTTGCCTGCAGATGACTCAGATACTTGCAAACATCCTGACACCAAATCCACAGGAATGAAGAGACTCAGAATTGTTCACATGAGTCCTTGGATTCCAATTCCTTCATATTCGTGTGAATTCACTATGTCTTTCAAAGCCAAGAGGTGATACAAAATCTTTGTTGTGTGAGGCCCAGAAGAAAAAAAAAAAACAACCCACTTTTAAATTATTAAATATTAAAAATAACATTTTGGCATGGTTACCAGAAATAAACTGTGTTTGTCCCTATTTTGTTTAATCTGGAATACCTACGTACTCCAATACATTGACAAAAATGCTATCCTGCATGATGTGTGATGACCAAAAAAAAAAAAAACCAAAAAAAAAGCAACAAAACCCCAAAAAAACCCACAAGCATGAAAAGGAATTCTGTCTACTCTAGGTTTTATATTAATAGCATATCAATACGGTGCTTGAGTGCTCCCCATACTAAAAAGGCAAATGTATCTCAGCAAGCTTCCTTGTATTTCTGAACTCTGAACCATAAGCATAGTTTTACAAACGAAGGTGAGGAAGGGTTCTGATATGATTTGTGGTGACGGAACAGATTTCACCAACACGAACCGGCTGTTATGTGGGAAGTATGATCTCATCTCTAGAAAAGCAAAGGCTCCCTATCATCAAAGTTATCTATTCAACACTTTTTCATGGCTTGGTTTTCAATCTGTAATAATAGTAGCAGCAATGTTGTCCTGTTCCTAAAACGAAAATTTAGAAGATCCCTTATTCTTTTATAAAATGTCACGATCTTTTCATCTTAATTTCCCAAATCACCCCAGACTACCAAATGACAGTTGCAACTCAATTAAACAAATGTTTGCATCAAAATGTCAGACTTGCATTTCCTTCTTTACAAAATTACATTGTCTGTGTGTATGAGGGGGGAGGAAGGCAGAGAGAGAGCAAGCGTGTGCATATATATGCATACATACAAAGGCAGATACATATAGACAGCATAATGAAGGTGAAATAATGTCTCCATTTGATCGACAAAGAGATCAATTACATTTCATATAATTATGAAAAAAATATCAAAAATTTATCAAAAAAATTACATTTCATATATTTACATACAGCAGTATATCACAAATAGAAATAACTGATTTATTCATTGTGAAATACAACTAAGTTTTGAGGTTGCAATTCTGGCAAGCGTATATTCTACACCCAAAGCAGTTTTGTATAAAGTTTCCTGAGAAGAGTCTATCTGAAAATTACCTTTTGTATTCTGCCCCTCAGCATGATAGCTTAGATTTCAGCAGAGGACAACTAGAGGACATCACAGTAGAAATTATTCTATTATGCCAGCTGCTAAAACAAATGGAAACACTGAATTACAGTATACAGTACTAAAAAAGAATGTTTTACTACTATGGGCTTGTCTAATAAAATCTTGTGAATGTCAGATCTTTAACCACAAGGACACCCAAGACATAAAGGTATTAGACAGATGTTTTACATGCTGAGCAGTGAAACACAGCAATGCTGTATTTTTATCTGCTCCTCAAGTGAAACACCTTTCCTATTTGGTCCTTTTATTCTGCCAGCTCCCCTTTTCACATTGTCACAAACCTATGAGTTAACTTGTACATATATGGCTTATGAGGTAGTTTGTAGAACTTGATATCCCAACAGTCCTTTCAGCGACATGTGACTGACAGAGCCTGAAGGGCATGGAGCTCAACTTCTACTCAAGTTAGCGAGACTAGCTACCTGCATATATTTGAAAGTCTGGAGTAAATGACTTCCAACCTTTTTGCAGGTTCCTTCCCAAACAATGGTGTTCTCATTCTGAAATGCCTCATGTGAGGCAAATGTTTCATCAGGTTTTGCGGTGTTGACTACCTTGCTTTGAGCAGACCAGCTAGTTTTATTTATTCAGTCAATAGTACAATAGTAAGTTTAACAGCTTCTTTCTCTTGCCTCCACCCGCGTGTGGGTTCTCACTACTGCAACATGACCTCACAATGCCTTTCAGTTTTGGTGCATTTTCTTTCACAGATTTCCAGCAGTTCTCTATTGCTTTCAACTTCAGCATAAGATGCCCAAGGCACCTCTGTGTCAGAATCTTGGCAGCACAAACTCATGTTCAAGATGCAAGACTTGAAGACACAGAAGAGGCAACGCAGAGAATTTTCTTTACTCGACTACAGCAGAAGCTCCAATGACTCTAAAACCTTACTCCACAGAACTGAAATATTCACATGAATTAGTGTAATTATTGTCTCCCCTCATCGACTGTGGGAGTCTCGAACGGATCATACTACCTTAGCATACAGTCACACCAACACCTCTCTGAGTCTTTCTATACAGATTTATTAACAACAGGGAAATACATCCTCTTCAATTAATTTTGTGGTATCTGATGTAAAGATTGAAAGAGGAGATTAAGCAAGATTTCAAAATTCTCATGTTTTAATGAATCACAAATTGAGATAAAGCAGCCTTTTTCCAGACCTAAATTATACCTTGAGTTCTGCAGAAGTTTGACAATCAGGACATCCTTTCTAATTAGTCAGAAATGTGTAATTGAAGCCTAACAGAATTGAACCTTGATGAAGGGGAAATATATGTGGTAAAATATCTCAAATTATCAGACAATTAGGTGATTTCGCTGGCTGACAAGAAACAGAACTTTGAGGAGCATGTTCCAGAGTTATTTTCAACAAAGTGATGAAATAGTTATAAATATAAAAAACTGTAGAGTATAGACAGGTCAAAATGCTTTTAATTTAACAGAGGATGGCTATCCACAAGGAAATTCGGTCTGCACAGTATACCTCAGACAGATGACAGCAAGTACTATCCGTGTTTCACAAAGTCCTTAGTTCCGGAATGGCCTAAAGTTAAGGATTTGCATGAAGAAGTCCAAACGTGTATCAGGGGAATTACAATTTATGCAAAGAAACATCTGATTTTTTGTTACACACCCCTTTTTCTTTTGGATTTTCAAAATTAGTTTCCTGATCTGCTTTATTTTTTTATGAACTTCTAAGGCACTGTGAATCTTTGCCATGGTTTAACCCCAGCTGGCAACTGAACATCCCGCGCCCCTTACTCTCCTCTCCCCTGTCACGGGATGGGGAGGAAAGTCACGAAAAAAGGTAAAACCCTTGGGTTGAGAAAAGGGCAGCAAAGGAGAAGGAAATAATAATGACAATAGAAATAATAATAATAGAGTATTTAACCCTATTATTGCACAGCGCAATTTCTCACCATGCACTGACCAATGCCCAGCCAATGCCATTCCCCAAACAGCAATCCCAGCCTCCCGGGCAACTCCTCCCGGTTTATATACCAAGCATGACATCATACAGTATGGAATACCCCTTTGGCCAGTTTGTGTCACCTCTCCTGGCTACCCTCCTTCCCAGCTTTTTGTGCACCTCCTTGCTGGCAGAGCATGGAAAGCTGAAAAGTTCTTGACTTAGTTGAAGCACTACTTAGCAAAAACCAAAACATTAGTGTGTCATCAATTTTATTCTCATACTAAATCCAAAACACAGCACTCTACCAGGTACTAAGAAGAGAGTTAACTCTATCCCAGCCGAAACCAGGATGAACTTTTAATCAAGTAGACTTCCATGATCATGATATTCTGAAGCTCTGACGCAAAGCAAAGTAATTCTTAGTGCTTTAGCTTTACTGCACATAGATTACAGGCTTGTAAGAGGTCCGTGCATTTTTTCTAATGAAGTCAGCAATGCAGTCCAGTTATAAACCTCTAGTCCTTGCTAAGCTTTTGTTGAGACAACAGTTAGTAAACACTCATCCTCTGAGATTAAGGTAATCTGGGCATGAATTTACCCATGTCACATAAAACAAACTCTGCAACTGAGATGGACAGCTGGATGCTTGCCACCCATGAATGCAAAAGGTCAGGTAGGTCTTATGGCTTGTGGAAGGGATAGGTAGAGCGTAAGCAGAGTTTTGTTCTGTAATTTCTTGCCTACATGTTGTGAAATCCACTGGAGAAAGCCAGGGTTAGAATCAACAGGGGGCTAGCATACACAGGTCATCTTAGCTCCCTGAAATCGCCAACATCTGCATCACCCACATAGCAACCTGACATCTTTGCTAATGAAATTCCCGCTTTACTAATTGCTTCAGGCCAGATCTCGAAAAGGATTCAAGTCCCTTGAGCTAGCCACAGCTTTGTCTGCTGTAGGTTCTTAGACTAAGGTGCAGTAAGTTCTGTTAGGCGATGTGGTATCCTTAATGTGGCAAGTTAAACTTCTCAAACAACATCCAAAATCTTAAAGTTGGAAGCTGCTGGAAGCTAGCAAATAAAGAAAGGCTCTTCATGAAAGTGATTGCACAGAGGGCAAGAGACAGGAGAAGAAAGCCTTCACTTAGTGGTACAAGAAATCACACTTTCTCCTTGGAAGCTCTGCCTGCCCCACCCTATGGGCAGGAGCATATATTTTGCTTCAACATTGAGCAAACCTTACTAAATGTAGTTCTGTCCTGAGAAGTCACAGATTTTCAATCCTCCTGGCAAACAGAAAAACAAATTCAAATCTCCCATTTCCTGGTAAAATCCTCTAGCCACTACAGCAGTACGTGGAAAGAGGGTGGTGGTTCTTCCTTAGGGTACAAATTAACGAAGGAACAGCTGGAGCTGAAATCTGTGATCCATTACTAGATGTGCTCTGAGAATCTCCACCAGGAAAGCTCCATGGGATTTAAGCAAGGCACTGGCTAAGTTTCTGGCTAATCATCCCTAAGAAATGTCAAGTAGTTATCAGCATGACCGTAAACATACTGAGAACTAAATGGGAAGGTGCTTTAGGCATCTGCAGAGAGTTACGCCATAGTGTTCATGTCTTTGAAATTAAATACATCGATTCTGCCAAAGTCTCATGGTGGATGTGGTTTAGCTTCCCAGTCCCTCTTTCACGAAACAGGATATATGTTGATATACTTCTGGTTTGGCCGCTGTACTGAAGTGGAACTTGCATTTTAACTGACTAATATTTTTTGTTACAAAACTGTGACTCTTCATATGATAGTATGCAATAAAACTGAATTTTAAAAAGTACCTAATTAATACCATTGGGTTAAATGTAATAATTAAAATAATTACCATATTATTTACCACAACTAATTATAAACGTAATTATTTTCCAGGATCCCTATCAGTGTTTCAGTTGCTCAAGAGACATAGTCAGGTAGGTTAATTTGACAACGTCTTTGCTGTTTTGTTTCACTCATAGTAATTAACCTCTTAACATCTGTAGCCATTTCCTCTTGTGTGGTTAATGCACATCTAAAGTGTCCAACATGCACTGTTTCCCCAAAGTGCTATGTTACCTCAGCTTGGCCAGAGGACAACTTTTTAATATCCACCTTTAGCTTTCGCCTAGCATTTCTGGTTGCTACTGCAAGAGAGCAAAGGTAGTCAGCAACTCCACCAGGGAGAATTAGAAAAGTGACACTGCACAGCCCACTTCTGGATATTTGCAAAGGTGTTAAAAATAATAGAGCTTTGAAAATTGTCCAGGGAAAACCTGGCCCAGGAAAACCTCTGAAAATCCTGACCTTTGATGTTCCTTAGGAATTGCTATTTAGTTATTTCAGTTCTATCTTCCATTCTATTCTGTAAAAAAAAAGGGACAGCCTGTTCATCAGATTAAATACTAATTTCTCAAAATAGCGTCTAAACCAAAACCCGCATCAAGGTTAAAGGAAGACTTTTTAATTATTTTGCTAGTCTTTGGATCAAGCTCTCTTACTTTCAGGAGGTTTTTAAAATTGAAATGGATTATTCCTCTTTGCCCAGGGGTTAGGTTATGTGAGGATGAAGCACGGCATGATAACTGATTACTAGAGCAGTCTAGGAGTGAAATATGAAGTGTTAGCTGAATTAGTTGATGAGTACTTTATTGCTTCTTTTTTATGTGAAGGAAAAAAGATTTTTCTGTAAAATTATATCCAGCTAGGTTTTAAAAATGATAATGGTGACAAAACTTTTCAGTGATCTGGGATGCCTTAATCATCTCCTGATTAGTCAGGGAATATTTATGTTAAATAAAATAATGTAGCAATAAAAGATATCAGCCTTCCATTCCCCTTAGACTTCCATCTGCGGTAGCTTTGCTCCTGTGAAGCTGTACCCACCACCATCAGAGTCAGGGCAGAAAGAAAGGGTCTACTGATTCTTCTAAAAGCTCATGGGGTTTTCTGTTCTAAAGTTCAGGAAGAAGACTCACGGAGTTACTACTGAAACCATTACAAAGCAAAACACTTTTTAAACTTTGAACTGCCATGTAGCATTCGGCTGAGGTTTCACTGAACTGCATCTCTTTCACCTCCCCGAATGTAGCACAGTATGATGCAATCTGGCAGGCACCTCTGAGGTCTCTCCTAGACCAGTCCATCTTAGGGCACAGTGATACATGAACGGAAGAAAACCACCAGAAAACAAGATCTCTGCATTCCTGTCTAAGAATCAGTGCAGGTGAGTAATTACAAGGATGCACACAATAAGAAGTGAGCTCCTAAACCCAGCATTCACAAGTGGTATTTCTCACCTACAGACCACACACTCTCTGGAACACAACCAATAATTGTAAAGAAACCCATGCACAACTACACACACTTTAGAATTCAATCTGATGTCAGTCCCACTGGCTTAAGGGCAAAGTTTGCTTCGATTTAATTAGCACAGACCCGTAAAGGCCGAGATATCCACTGCTAAAAAGAAGCAAGTGAACCAGTGGCAGGTCACATTAATAAAGCACACAGATTTTTAAGCATGAAACATATAAACTCTCAGAAGCTACCTAAAGTTAAGAAATTGACAGCCTAGAAAAAAAAAGAAGTGTGATCTTTACTGAAGGTCTACAAGAGCCTGAATACCATCTGTGGCATAACCTTCCCCTTCATTCTGCACAACTTTGTCACTGGCTTAACTTTGAGGGGCAGTGAGCACGGTAGACATTCATCAAAGACTACAAAGATCTTAAGGAACTCATAAATTTTAGGCCACGGGGGACTGCTGTGGTTAGTGTTTGACTTGCTACTTAGCAGACCATTTAATTTCACCTAGCCACCTTTCCACTGAAGAAAATTCTCTGCGATGTATAGTTGAAGCTTGAGATCTTAAAAACCTAAGACCGAGGCTCTCTTATCCAGATTTTTATAACAAGAAAAGGGAAGGTTCCACATTTTTCACCAGGGTTTAATTTCTCATGCGGGAATAGACAAACTTTAAAGTTGAAAGGAAAATCTGCAAACCTACCCCTAGAGCAACAATTAAGAACAACCTTATGTTCTATTACATGGTAAAGGACAGAGGTATCAGAATTTAATTCCACAGCAAAATACAATGCAGGGTTATAGCAAATAAGGATTCTCAGAAGCAATTTTAGATTAATCTGGGTCTTTTAGGCTTAGTCTATGAACTTATTTTGCATTATTTCTAATTGCTGTGAAAAAGCTGCCCTGAGATTGCTTTCCCTCCTTGTTCTCATTTCTCTTCCTCTGTGAGAACTTTAGATGTTTTTAAGGCAAAAATAGGACCTGCTGCCAAATCTGCCATCCTGTTATGCCCTCGGAGGAACACATCTATATATCCTTCAATATGTCACTAATCATAAATCTGAGTAGCTGAAGATCAGGTTGCTGTGACAGAATACATTGAACTAGGCATTTTTGTTGTATGTCTGAGTGTGTGTTTGTATACATATACATAAATACATAATAGGTATAGGGGTGTGTGTATATATATACTTATATATGTACAGGTATACGCATATGTAGAGAGGTATGGAGGCAAGATAGTTCTAGACATAAAACATTTATTCTCTGAGAAGGGATAAATTTGAGTATGACCTTTCATTTTCACTTGACCTTTCAAAAGACATGATTAAACTCTATCTTCTGGCACTGTAATTGATTTTCCCCAAACGACCATTTATCAGAGAATAAACTGGGTTTGGACCTTGAAGTGTATATTTTGTGGCTTTTACATATCAATTGGTATTTTAAAATAAGCCCTCCATTCCAAAAAGACTTCTGAGAATACCAGAAAAAGAAATATAAAAAAAAATATCACTCAGGTTTTTTGTCAATACATCATTCCAGCAAAGCTTGTCAGTTGAAAGATTAACTTTTGAGAAGAGCTAGAGTCAAATAATAAGCAGAATTACAACTAACAGGTTATCTCGGCAAATAAGGGACCCATGAAGGTGTTGTTTAAATCACTGCAGAGGGAGAAGACAGTTCATATCAAGTTTGGGCTTTGACAACTGAGGTACAAACCCTCTTTCCCCTCTGTCAGAGCAACACTTCAGTGTCCTACACCAAGCTCGCTGATGCACAGGAACCTTTTCTTTCCCTCCAACATACAGCACCATAACAGACAGGCATACATAGCCATATTCCAGTTAAAAGTCTCTAATACCACAAGGTCAAAATGTTTGATTTTAGCTGGTGTCTGGAGATTTCCACACACAGCAACCTGGTGGTGGAGACTTTTACACCTGTTCTTAGCTCCAGCGGGAGTAACTCCTCAAATTCTGTGAGATGCCTTGTGTTTAGAGTTGTAGACATCCTGTTTGTGGACAGGCAAAAATGTTCACAGATTCCAGCTTTGAGCCAGAATTCATTAACTCTGAATGTTTTAATTAATTAATCTTAAGACTGTTTTTAAACAGGATGCAACAGAGGAAATCACGTAATTTTCATAAGCAGTCCAAAACTAGAATATACAGAATCTCTACAGGATTCACTAGTCCTACAAACAAGACTTAGTACTGTGGACACATTAAGAATAACTTCAGTGTTGCAACTACAAAGGAATTTAAGTTAACCAGAAAGTAATTACCTGTGCGGTGCAGCAGAGGTAAAGTGATATCTAGATTTAACATTAATGTTAATTGAATTATACATCTGCCGTGGGAAAAAAATAACTTCCTTAAACTCAAATTATGTTCTCCCAAATGTGATTATATGTAACACATTTGCGTATTCTCAGGCAGTCATAAAGCAAATATTGTTTCATCAGCATCAGAAGGCAGAGGTACTAGGAATATTTACTGTAATGAAATAGAAGAACATACAGACAAACAAAAGACTGGGAGACAAATGCCAAGCCTCTGTAGTGACCTTTACTTGATTCCAAGAGAAACAAGAGGACTCGGGCAGTGAGCCAACACAACATCTGAGTACATCCTTAGCCCTGAGCTTACGAGTTGTCTCAGTGTCATCATGCTTAAGAGTTTTGGCAGAGCCAGGTATTATAGAAGCCGTAAATTCTCCTTTGGCCCTAAGTGATATCAAGGTATCAGTTTGATAAACCATTCACTTAAGAAGCTTTCAGGGCAATAAGAAATACACCTTTGGTGTCCGATCCTCTCTTCTGGAGGAGGCTACTTATGTCCATCAATTTCTGGGGAACAGAAGAAACAGCTTCATCTCATGGCAGGATTTCAGATCAGCACTGATGGCTGCCTGTCAGAAGCTACTCATAGATTCTTGCAGTCCTCTCAGATTCAGTGTCATGCACACAGCAGAACAAAATCAGAGTGTAGAAGGAAAGATATAACAGATGGATTCGTGGAGATGTGTATCATGCCAGATTAGAGAACATTCCATTGTTAAACAAAACTTAAGTTTTCTCCAGGAGATCTTACAGCAGCGTCAGCTTTGCTACTCTCATTAACAGAAGGAAGAGCCAAGTTGCTGGAGTACAAGTGGCCTACTGATGGCCATCCAGAAGACTTGAGGCAAAGCCTGGAGCAGGACCTGTGCAAGAGTGCAATAAACTATGCTGAATCTCTGACAAGAGGACCACAGGGGGAAGGTTATAAGCCGAGCAGAAAACCTCAAAAGACTCTACTTACAGAACAGCATTAGTTTGAGGCAGATTAGTTTTCAAACCACACAGCAACTGAGATGAAAAACACACTTTAAAACTTGCCTTGCCTTCCAAATAAATGATGGGTATAATTTATTGTTCAAATGCACGTGGGAAAGGATTACTTTATTGGGTACGCTGGTCTGCCACCGTATGCATTTCACTGGTAGAAGCCCTTAGGCGCAGCTCAGAGTTGGGGACAGCTCTGATTTAGCAGTCACCGACTGGCAGTAGGGACAGCTGCACCAGAGGTGATTCTCAAGCACAAACGTTTGTCCTGATTAAGCTAATTCAAGTTAACTTCTTCTAACTCAATACGCAAAAAGATCTATCTTGCCTGGCTTCAGCCAGGGGATATCATGACAACAACTACTCCAGTAAGCTGGCACTAAAATCAAGCAAGGGAAATGAATTGGGTGGAAGATAGGACAGCAAGATGATTTGATCCCTAGAGAAGTACAAATAAATTTGAAAGAATGTTAAAAAAATACCGATTTGAAGGGAATGCTTTTAAGGAGCCCCTTGTTCCAATAAATTCAAACCTTAACTCTGTTCCTCCATCTGGCACAGTAATTTACAGGGTGATTTGAGAATTAACGTGCAGATTTTAAAGTGTTTAGAAAAGTCAACATTTCGACATAAGAGTTTTTCAACTAACTGTAGCAGAACTGGATCTCTACTATAATTAAATGTCCCTGATGAAAGGAAAACATCAAACATCATCTTCAAAGTCAGAGTGATAAGAGGTTATCAGTAATGTGCACCGTACCTTTCCCACTTTGGATAAGAACAGCAGGTTTTTTTCTAAGCACTCTGTGGCCTCTTAACTAAAACAATTTTACATCAACTATTTGTCCAAACACAGAAGTGCTCTTCAAACCATGCATTCACAGATGCCATATCACTATTCTCACTATGCACACCCACCAAAAAAGGGTATGAAATAATTCCAAGAAAAGAAGTATGACAAAAGCACTGGCAAGATATTCACACTTTGGGTGCTGCAAGGAACCCAGAAAAAAAATAGGAGATAGTCAATAATTCTATATTGAGATTTGATTATGGATGAATTGAGGTTGTTCTTCCTAACAAGCGTGCTAAACACAGTGAGGACAAGTGTGCAAAATTATACTACTTCTTGGAAGAAAAACTTAACCAAATTGCACATGTGACGGGGAAGGAATACCTAAAAAGGGGACCACATATCCAGCTGGTTCAAGTTAGTAGGGCCCTGACAATGTCAGTGCAGCTGCAGTGATTTATACCAGCCAAGGATCAGTCTGGCTTATCATCTAAAACGGCACATTGAATCTTTGCAGAGAGCCACTAGCATTTCAATAAGACTGATGACATGTTTTCCACACCTCAAAATAGGGATCCTGAGAGTATAAGCACAAGATGATAGTAGAGACCTTGAAAATACAAGGCACAGGATGAAGCCAAAGGCCTCCAGCATCTAAATACAAATGGTCAATTACTAAAGGAATGTAACTCTGACAGTTGGATAGAACTGGTTTTAGGGCATAACAAAGAGAAAAAAGAAGCTGTATCCAGCATATGTAAAATTACTCATATGGTAAAAATACAAAGGTGATAACAAGAAGGTATAAATGTGAGTCACAACCTTCATACGAACAGAAGTGAAGTATTCCAGCATCAGCCCCCAGGGCTAAGGTCACCACAACTGATCGATGCTGCTGCCTAGCTGCAGAAGGTGAAGAAACTGCTGCTTTTTGATTTTCCAATCACCGTATTTCCCTACTTCAACTTTTTATATGTAATGTATTGTATTTGCTAACTAATTGAGTAAATTAGAATTTTAGAGTGGTGTGTGTATATATATACACGCGTTTTCTGCTCCAAACATATCACATGACAATGTGATTAATATCGGCACACTAATTCAGAATAAGCTTTGTAAATATTTTATCTTTGTCCTTATAAATGTATAATAATAATAAAGTAGCAATAATAGGTGTAAGAATGATGCAAGACTCCACCTCTCTGCTATTATTATTTTAGATTTTGGGGGTAAAATTATGTATTGCATAAAATATGTTTTAGCATATGTTGTAGTGAAAGCAAATGCTAAATAAAATCTGGGAAAATTCAGAGCAACTAGCAGAAAACTCATAATCTTGTAGGATTCCCCTGTACCAGAGAGCAGGAATCCAAACTCAATGATCTGTGAAGTTCTTTACGTACACACAATCTCTTATAAAGTTATAATTCTAGTTTAAGGTTCCCATTTCCAATCCTCCACAGGCTTGTATTTCCACTTCTAATTAGTATGCTGTTGTTTGGCATGTGAGTAATGATGTTTAACTAGTGAGCTAAGGTGAGGACAGATCACAACCAACCAAAGAACCCTGGATCACAGTGAGACAAATGCAGTTCCACAATTTAAGCACAAAGATGTAGAGCCAACACCTTCAGCAGCATTTTGACTTTTAGCTCCTTTTAGCTAAATTGGCTTCAAAGGGAGTTGTTCTTCTAAACATCTTTATGAACTTGGGCCTTTCACTGGGAGCTGCAGTTGTCTCCACCAAGATGCCTAAGCTGGTCAGCAATACAGCAAACTGGTGTAGACAGCCCAGGTCAGTGAGCAGCAAGTGAACCAAACTGGAAAACATCACCTTCTGTTCTTCTTCCTCAGCCCAAACACAAACTGACAGAAAAACCTTCTTTCATTTTGCTTCTGAGCTGTACATCACAGCCATTCAGTACAAGAGAAGACCTTCTATCCTTTCAAACTTAAAAATACACTACCTTTTGTTAGCCTATTATCACTTCCCAGTGAAAATGGTTTAGTCTTACAGAAGCTGATGGGACGTAGCGAGCCTGCTGATTTCAATACTAACATATTGATGACAGCAATACAAGCATGAATATCCCTAAAAGTACTCTGGTGCTCATTTTAGACACTAGCAAATTGTGCAAGTTAGCTGTTCACTGCAGCATTTTGGCATCTCTTTTTTTTTAATAAAAAAAAAAAATATTCTCGTTCTGCATCAGACACTCTTCTCTTAGGAGACGTGCACAGGGGAGAAATAAAAACCCTGCACACTTTGATATTAAGAAGTAGCAGGGAACGTTCAGCTGTTGTACTGCTCACATTTCTGTCCTCACTTTCCTCCAAAGAGAGGAAAATTCTTCGGCGCTAGAGGATTTGCTACATCGTTCTGCACCGCTGCACTCTGGATAGGGAGGAATGCTTTAAAACTATCGACTAATGTCCATAGGCAGCTGGGGAGCCATCCTTCCCTTTACAGAATCTCTGCACACAAATCCCATTTGGGGAAGACGTGTGGCACAACCCTCAAGGCTGCCAGTATGCATAACCCTCCTGTGACGTATAATCAAAGCACCAGTGTCCCTCAGCAAATATTATATGCTGCCTTAGTGTTCCGGGCTCTGAAATTCAGCTTTAACTCTGACATCTACTCTCCCCTGAGCTGGCTTGATACAGCACTTGAGTCACACAGAGGCAGACAAAATGACCTTGTGAATAAGAATCTACTACGCAAAGTTCCTAGTTAGAAAAACTCCACTGCCATTTGCCTCCCAACCCCAATATTACTCCGCCGTTTCCCTCTGTGGCTGAACCCACCCTCAAAACTCTTGCCCAGGAAGCAGATTGAGCTGCACAAAGTCAGTGGGATTTCCCCATCTGCAGCAGGGAAGGGAAATGCCTTCAGGTGCCAGGGGTTCCTCTGGCACCATACAGCAGCCGATGGGGGAGATTCTCCCTCTGACCTCGAGAATGTTGTTCCTCACCGTATCCTACCTTCATTCCACATTCGTGCCATAAAAGGATTAATGTGCTGAATCAAAAAAATAACTGCAGTAGTTATAGTGACTATGTTGTCATTCTGCAAAATGAGAGTTAAATGTGTTCATCCTAGCCTGCATACAAACTTCTGGTGATGTGCAAAGCAGGGGGGCATGTGATATTCAAAACATTTCCACAACAAATAGTGCATTTCTAGAGGATTAAGTCTATTCTTCAGGTATGTTGTCACATGGGACTGAAGGTCAAGTACATACAGCCACCTGATCTGTGAAATAATCCTCCAGAAGTACATTGCCTGCAGAGACTTATTATTATTCTGAAACAGAAATTAAGGAAAAAAAAAAAATCAGGAAAAAAAATAATCAGAGCCCTCATTTTCCAGAGATTAATTCTATAAATATAACATCATTCAAAGCCAATCAGGAAAGTAAAATATTTCAGCTATTCTGAACATAATCTATTTCTGGATTTCAGATATTATTCATATCACTATGGTAGTGCTTTGGATTTGTTTTAGCTGATTATATTAAACCAATATTGTTTAAAAATTCAGAAGACTGTAAAAGCCTGCATGTTCCTGCTGCCTGCGTGAATGAGTTTGAGGTTGCTACAGTGGAATGACTGCTGGAGTTGACAGTTCTGTCTGGAAACTGAAAATACCATACCACGGTGTGCCTTTCACATCCTTGAGGAATACTGTGCAAAGGAAACTTGATGCAAGTTAAGGGGATGAGGGATCATTTTGCGTATGTGCATCTTGTTCTTGCAAGATCTCTTCTGCATGCTCAAGTTCTTTTAGTGAAAATTGTTGCTTAACTGAACTTCTGTGGCACAGCAGCTGCAGATGTGATGGAAC
Organism: Nycticryphes semicollaris; assembly: GCA_013400055.1. Classification (NCBI taxonomy): domain Eukaryota; kingdom Metazoa; phylum Chordata; class Aves; order Charadriiformes; family Rostratulidae; genus Nycticryphes; species Nycticryphes semicollaris. The sequence goes on along the minus strand of VXBJ01000893.1, from coordinate 348,789 downwards.
TGTCCTTCAGGGCAGCTCCCAGTCAGGAGTAACCCCAGCTGTCCTACAATACCAAGACTTGGCAGAAAAACACTTCTTAGCAAACCCTAACCTACTGCACAAGTATCAGTTAAATCAGAGAGGCCATAGTTCTCATTGTCTGATATAAAAATTCTGACAGAATTGCTGTCCAAGCCCCATCATTTTCTATTACATTGCTACATCAAGATAAAAAGCACTTGAAAAATTGTGAAGGATGCAACATTCATCTCATAAATTTATCCACAGTTCTTATAAGGCTTTTTTTTTTTTTTTTCCTCCTCAGAACACACATCAAATAAAAGGGGCACTGAAGTTAGAAAAGAACATTCACTTAATTTTCTGATTTCCCAAGAAGAACAATTGACAAGAAAAGTGGTTGCATCACCCTCTTTGAAACAGGACAACCAAAGGCCCGATCCAAATTCACTGAGTTTCTCCAGGGCTTAGAGAAGGGCCAAAGGGTATGGAGAACAGAAACCAAATGGAGATTCTGGATATTTGTGCAATTCTTTTCGCAAATCCTCACTGAATTTTTTGGTTAAATTCTCAATTATCAGGAACACAGAAGATGTGGCAATATCTATTTAAAGTGTCATGTTGTAAGGTATAACAAGTTCATTCAGATTGAGCAGCTTTTTGTTACCAAACAACTGGCACTAGCTGAGGACCAAGTTCAAAAGATTTGACTCAGAGTCAATTAAGAAATCAAATTAGAAATTACCAACTCTTCATGACCAGCATTTAACACTTTCTCAAGTATGTCAAGCAAAATCCAATTTCCAGAACTACTGTGTTTTGGATTTCTGTATTCCAGGAATATTACACAGGCAACACCTCTCATCACAATACAGAAACCACTTCAGGTGAGACACTTTGCCATCATTACAAACCAAACCACTCCCAATTCAGGGAGGCACGACCTCTTGAAAGGGTACCTGCATGTCACCTCACTATTAAGTACTACATCCATAATCTGCCCACCATCCTGCAATCTAAAAATACTGCCCTAAGGCATTTGTTTCCTTTTCTAGTCTCATAATTGCAGTCAATTTCTGCAGCAGAATCTGACATTCTCTTGTTTGCTGGCTGAACTCATTCTGTCATGAAAGGTCAGAAAGCAAACTGCTCCAGAATGTCAATAGGTGTTTAACGTATTTCACCTCTGCCTGAATTCCTCGTGTGCTAAACTATCAAGTGTTGATTTAGAGGTCACTCACTTCAAAGGCACTTTACAAATACACTTCAGGATCATTATTTCTCGTAAGAAAGAAGAAGAAACTTGTCAAAAGCCGGCCAGTACTGAATACAGGAATGTTTCCAGTGCACTTCCAGTGCATGGGGTCAAATGGACTCAGGTGCCCAAGACAAGACTAATATAGGCCAAACAAGTGATGAATACAGAACTGCAACATGGCAGAAAACCAGTGAATTTGTGAGGAAATCACAAGATAAGGAAGTACTTGTGATTCTCAGAGCTATAACCATGTAAAATTTTTAAAAAATTACTTTGTGCAAAAAACTCTTGATATAGTGAAAATTAAGAGGAAAATTAATGTTAAATTCAGACCATAACTGAAACTTAATATTTATTAAACTTAACCCTACACTATCCAAGTTAAAATTCTTTGTTGACTGAGATTTCTTAAGCTTTTTGTTTGCATTTTATATTACTTTTCCTTTCTCCCTCGAAAAAGGGAAGAAAAATGAGAAACAATGTTATTTTTCCCGTAGTTTTGGACTGGTTACAGTGCTGTCTTTCACCTGGCTTTGAAGTTCAATACTCTTTGATGGAATGGAGTTTTGAGAGCTCATTTTGAACCCACTCTGTTCATCAGAATAGCTGCACAAAATTCTACCATGGAGCATATCACCTATAAACTCCATACATTTAAAAATTGAGTTTGAAAAAGAAATCTACCAGAAAAATACATATTATTTTAAGGCTTGTGAGCTTATTTTCACTAAAAATAGCAAGCTCTACATTGTTTCTCTTTTTTCCATTATGACTGACTAACAAAATGGAACACTTGTTTTCATGTTCTTAATCACTTAGTGCATGTTTGTTTTTTAAACACTAGCTTCAAAAAGGCTGAATAAGACCCAGTTTTTTGCAGAAATAAACAAGCACCGAAATGTCATGATCAAATAGAGGAAATTTCAGCTTAAGAGGGCTTCTTGTTTGCCAAGCGAGGAGCAATTGAAAATGGAGTTTACAGTGAACTGCATTTCCAGCACAACTTTCTATTTGATAGATAAATGATAGATGTCACAAACGTACACCACAGTACTTTAATTGAAAACAAACAAAAAAAAAGCCAGCTAGCGTCTAAAAAGCAAACCGGAGATTGAATAATGAAGTAATCTCTGAACACTGCTTCAGTTTGCCATGCAGCGTCTGGTGCTTTTATCCAGCAGCATGCAATTTAAACATTTTTGCTTATTTCCTGTTTCTTTTCTTTGTGAGAAGAGATAGACAGAACTGACTATTAGTCGCCTTCTCTATTAGTATGCCATATGCATGCTGTGCTCCAGCTGTCACGTTAAAAATGCATAAGGCTAAATTAAAAACCGCTGCAAAGACTTTTGGTGGTAATCAGATAACTCTCTATGTAAAATATGATTTAAAATGATAATATTTTCCACACTTTTCATATCGGCAATACAGCTGAGGGATAAGAAGAATACTACATTTTGATAATTACCCTTTATGGACATTCTGTGTCGTGCTATAAATGAACTGTGTTTCTCAATAGCATTTAGAAGTGCAAGTACTGAGTCATAGCTTCAGCTGGTCCAACCAGTAGTGAATCCAGCAATTTTCACCAGCTTGAGTGTCATGATCAAATGAGAACAGCTTTTCTCTTTGGAAGGAAAACAAACCCTTGAAAAATAGTTATCAGACTACTCAATAAATGCAGTGAACTGAACTATGATGTTCAGCCAAAATCAGACCAATTACCAAATGGAAACAGTGGAGTAAAAGCCTCAGTAGTTTTTGGGAAATCACAGTGCCAGGATCACAGATTGCTGCTTTGGTCACAAGAAGGGAAGAGCAGAAGGAAATGGAAGCTGGCAAATTTAATGTGTACATCATACTTGATATGGCTGTGAACTCCAGAAACTTCTTGGTCCAAAAGTGTTTCTGGAAGCTACTTGACCTCAGAGGGACGATGAATCTTAGAGCTAAGGCAGTATAACAAGACTCTCCTACATGTGTTATGCTTCTTCAGGCAAATGCAGTTTAACTGGCTTAGTCACAACCTGGCTTACCCTTCTGTCCACAGCAGGGGGACAGTGAAAGGAGCATGTCATAGTCGTTGGTTTCCTTTTTCCCTATCTTCCCAATGTCTCCCTCAGGGCACACATGGTTGCCTCACTTTCTGCATGTGGCCTTGTCTGAAATACCCCAATGCTGCTTCTCAGCACCCCTAGGATGTTTAGTGGGAATGTCCCAAGAGCAGTGCTAGTGACACTTCAGATTATTCTTTTCGGGTGACGTAGCAGCAGAAGTTGCATTCTTCTACAGTTAGTAACACAAGTTCTGAAAGGAGCACTTATGTCACAGTGCTGCAAAAGCAGGAAAGAAGAACAGCAAGAATGATAAGGGCTTGTGCAGTCAGACCCACTACTGCGCACACCAATGGCTCCAGCACTTCCAGCTGCTCCCACTGACTGTACAGGGCTTTGTGCTTAGTAATCTGCTGACACTGAATGCCATTTTATTACTATTATTGGATCCCAAAAATCCAATAGTGGACTTGGGACAACTGATCTTGTAAAACAGTACTACGTGAGGGATTTATAGAATCCTTCCTTGGCAGATAAGGAGACTACAATCTAATCCATCATCCCAGTCTTTCTTCGGCTTCGTTTTTACACATAGGAAAGAAACCCATCATAAACCACTGTTCAGCTGAACAGATTTATTTTTTAAAGCAAAAACGTATTATTATGGACCATCTGTACATCTGCACAGAGGTTAATAACTGTCAAGTCAGAAAATAATGGGTGCATCTAGATAATAATTTTAATCAAAAAAATTTTTGGACTACTGCATAGTGAAGTCTAACAATTCACCCCTCCAACTACAGGAAGTAAATTTCTAAATAGATGATTATTCAATTTATTGTAAGACAAGATAAGTATTGTAGAGCAACCAGCTATCAGAAATGGATTAGAATCAAGAAATTTCTGTGCATAATGAAACAATACTATGTAATTTTAAGAAGACATATGAAATTAATTTTATATTGAGTAACAGGCTAGCTACATTATGCGTTTTATAATAACAGATATTAAAATATCTATCTTGTCCACAAGCTGCAGTTTCAGACTCAAGGCAAAGTCCACATTGTTCTGAAAACCACAATTATAGAACACAAATAGAAACTAAACCATAGATGTTTTAAATTTGCAAAGGTAATGAAACAGTGCTGGAACATTAATCACTTTTGAGACACAAATGCTCCAGTAACTCAATGTGTGGCAAACGTGTGGCATTTCAACAACACAAGAGCTATTTGCTATTGTCAGGGCATATCTAACCCTGGGCACAGCACTGGTACAACAGAATGAACTGAAGGGTGCCAAATTAAAAAAAAAAAAATCTATAAAATACCTCTGTTGCACATAATACTGTGGGAATTCTCTGTTATTGCTATCTAGTGCTTCAGATGCTACTGTAAATAGTATAAGCCCCAAACATATGCAATTTAAAACAAGGCTACATTGACCCTCCTGCCTGTCCCCTCTGCTCAAACAACAGAGAGACACATGAGCTTCCACAATATCTGCTTTTACTTCTTGTACCGAATCTTCTTATCAAGAATGAAATTTTAAACCCTTTTACTTAAATGCATTAATTCGATGCATGGTGGTAAGTTCCACAAGTCTCAAGCTGAGCCTTCAATGCCAATGCAGGCTGAATTTGTACCGTATGGGATGGATAGCCAACACACATGAAGAACGTAGATGGTGTGTACTGTGGAACTGCACACCACATGCAGACGTGGACAACGTTATACCCAATGGTCATTTAGTGATAGCTTAAAGACTTCCCCAAAATCACTGCCTCAGCACTGAAAGTGGCTTCCTTGCTGCCACTAAATCAGTAAACACAGTGGGTTAACGAATCTGTAATGAAATAGAAGATCAGCATTTTATATTAAACAGAAAACATTTCCATTTGCCCTAAAAGCAACAGACAGGACTATGCGGGACACAAAATGAATACTTCACAGTAATTTTAACTCAAGAAATACCCTTCAGACTCGAAAAATTCAAATTGGTCAGACAGTCTTTTATTTCATCTAGTAGTTAAACTAACCTTGCTAAGTGTTTGGAGGAATCATTATGTGTCTATTATGTAGGGCAATCTTGCTTCTAAACTATGTTAAAATTAAGTATGTAATTTCCTTGACATAACTAACTTTGGCAGCTTATTTCAGGGGAAAGACCAATTCAGGGAAGTCTCCTGAGCAAAGGAACACAGCTGCTTTTTGCAATAGAAATTCAGATGGAATAGGAGCACAGCATTAGTCCTACGAGCAAACCTGTTCCTTTCACACCTTGCACATCACTGACATGGCAATTCCCAGGTCTCAAGGGACCCAATGATTTGCTCCCTTGTACTCCGGTAGTTTATTTTGTTTTGGGGTGGGTTTTTTTCCCATTTTGATTCACCAGAAAATGAAATCAATCATTGCAATAATATGCTGCTTCTTTTCTTTTCACTGGGTACACTCCTACACTTCTTTCCACAACATGTCCTAGAATCAACCTATAATGACATTTCTAAAGGAAATTTTACTTTCTTATCCACCTATGTAATATAATATGCAGCATGTCATAGCCATATACCTTAGACCTCCTAGACAATACATTAGCTCTCAGTGGTATCTGAAGCAGTCCATTCCAGGCAAATCTGCGCTGCTTCTTAGCCAGATCCTAAACTGTATGCTCCTTGAGCAATTTTTGCACATGGGACTGAAGGTCAGATTTATACTTTATACTATCCATCAAGGTTTCTTGCCTTCTTTCATTGCACAGAAGGGAGAAAAAAGAAAAAAAAAAAGAAGAGAATTCTAGGAACAATGTTCCCTTTTCCTTCTCACCCAGGAATCTACATTTAGCAAGATGGCAAAAAGACCTGACAGCTGCTGTGCCCTTGGTGGCTAAAGGCATCTACATCATCACCACAAAGGAAGGAGTTCCCAGAACTTCAAAACGCCTTTCCTTGTAGAGCGTAAGGAGGAATTACCTGAAACAAAATATCAGCAGGAAGAAAAAGCTTCAAAACGAATCAAAATGAACGAAAACAAATTGCTTTTACTGACTGAACAATTCCATCTATTTTCTAAACTCTTCTGAATTCACCAAAGTGTGCTACATATGGGGACTACCTTTCATTTTAGTTCCCTTCCTACATCCAGGAACTTTTTACTTAAACATACATCAGACCTTTTTCCTGTCTCCTATCATTCCCTCTGATAATCTCTAACTTCTTTCATTCTCTGAAACCACTTGTCATTTTCAGTCTTCAGTTAATCATATAACAAACACCATCAACTACTTTATTCAAAGAATCATAGAATCATTATGGTTGGAGGAAGCCTTTAAGATCACCACGTCCAACCGTTAACCCACCACTGCCAAGTTACTACTAAACCATGTCCCTCAGCAGTACATCTTTTAAATACCTCCAGGGATGGTGATTCAACCACTTCCCAGGGCAGGCTCTTACAATGCTCGATATCCCTCTCAGGGAAGACATTTTTTCCTAATATCCAATCTAAACCCCCACTGGCACAATTTGAGCCCATTTCCTCTTGCCCTATCACCTGTTACTTGGGAGAAGAGACCGACCCCCACCTCACTACAACCTCCTTTCAGGTAGTTGTAGAGCGTGATAAGGTCTCCCTTCAGCCTCCTTTTCTCCAAGCTGAGCACCCCCGGCTCCCTCAGTCTCTCCTCATAAGACTTGTTCTCCAGACCCCTCACCAGCTTCACTGCCCTTGTTTGGGCACACTCCAGCATCTCAATGCCTTTCTTGTAGTGAGTGGCTCAAAAATGGACACAGTACTCAAGGTGGGGTCTCAACTAGTGCTGAGTACAGGAGGCACTCACTTCCCTAGTCCTGCTGATACAGGCCGGGATGCTGTTGGCCTTACTGGCTACCTGGGCACACTGCTGGCTCATATTCAAACAGTTGTTGATAAACACTCCCAGGTCCTTTTCTGCCAGGCAGCTCTCTGGCCACTCATCCCCAAGCCTTCAGCGCTGCATGGGGTTGTTGTGACTCAAGCGCAGGACCCGACACTTGGTCTTGGTGAACCTCATCCCATTGGCCTCAGCCCATTGATCCAGCACGTCCAGACGCCTCTGTAGAGCATGCCTACCCTCAAGCAGACTCATTTTGCTTGAAAAGACAAATAATGGAATATAATGATGCTGATTTATCTTTTTTAATTAAAAATAAGAAGCTTGGGAAACAGTGCCTAACCACAGTAGGGCATTATTGAAAATTGTAAGTAATTTAATTTTTCCTACTGTTTGTTCTACTGCTGCTACATAAGTATTCTTTCCAGCCATCAGCTCTCATATCTAAATTCTAATTCCAGTGGTATAATTAGAAGCCACAGCAACACAGCTGAATTACTTCATCTCTAGAAGAGATAAGTAATATGATTACATTGTATGTATGTATAATTATTAAGCAAATAGTTGTATGGTGTAAGACCAAGAACCAGAAAATTACCCAAAGTATCTCATTACTCAGTACGATTTCTCCAGATGCCTGATTCAAATTCCATAAAAAGTAGTCCATTTTCTTGGTCTTCTATGTTTCATATAAAAATTGTTATTAATTGAATAAACAACCTTGCATTTTTGTTGTCTTTCCACTTCTATATGCAAACTTATTAAAAACAGAAGTGAAGGGAATATATTAAATCTTGTGTTTTGTTGAATAAAGACTCACTTTGCAGATTTTTATTTCATCCTGTTTTTTTTGCAATATATCAGAGAATTGCAAGAAAATCAGTAACTCTCTTTTAAAAAAAAACTTGGAAAAGAGAAATGAAGTCTTTGCACTTCAATAAAACTGGAAGTAGTAACATTTCTAAAAGATTTAACTGAAAGTTTTATACAAGAACTTCACATAATAAATTATATATGGATAATGTAAGCAACAGGAAACAGAGTAAAACCATTACACAAGCTGCAGAGACAAACTGAAATATATTCTGCATAGTTTACAATGGAAACAATGAGAGAGAAATAAATACTTTGCTGTATTTCACAAGACCCCCCTGTTACAGGGATTTTTATATTTTTTAAACCCACACAAATTCAACAAACATATATTCAATTATTTAAGAAAAACAATTGTTTTGTAGCAAAGAGGGTCCATTGAAGAAAATTAAAAATATAAAAGAAAAATTAAAATGAAGAGAATTTCTGCTGTACTCTTCTTTCTTTTTCTTTTTTTTTTTTTTTAACGAAACAAAAAAGCATTAACACTTCTACAAAGAAATTTCAAGCCAATAACTTACTTCTCCCAAGGCAGCACTATGTCACATTATTTTTAGCAAGTTCATCACGGAAAGCTTTTTTCCAGAATGGAAGATAACCAAAAATAACATTAACAGAGCTTCATCCTGGTGTCTAAGTCATGACCTACCAAACCATACACTTCAACATATTCAGGTTTGAGCACAAGTACTTCCATGAAGTTTAGTAATTTCTTGTATAAGAGCCTAATGCCAAAGTTAGGGAGTTTGTCAACTAATGTCACAGAAATACTTCAAATCAGAGCAACATGTACGTTGTTGGAACAAGTACCAGATCCCTGGTTTCAGTAAATCACATCTTATTCCACTAAGTAAAAACATTAAAACTCTAAAGATCTAATTAAGACCACAGTACAAGATCATCTATTTTCAAACAGAAGACTGGAACAGCAAACAAACGTATGTAGCTCTTGCACAGATATATCAATTTCCCAACTATTATTAATCATCTGACATTCGCCTTAATCACTGGCTAATTCTTTATGAGCATTTTGCAGGAATATTTTTTGGGTTTTTTTTGAAAAAAGATGTTCAAAAGAGGTATCTCCTATGGACATCACATCCTTTCACTGGGGAAATGCACAGGGAATAGCATAGTCATTCATACACAGGAAAGGCTATTTTTAAAATTAGCATCACCAAAGACATGGAACAAAGTGTTTGATTTTGAGGTTCTACTTTATGGGATTCTTCGTAATGACAAAAATGTATGGCAGACTGTAAAATATTCATTGAGTACTTAAGTCCGTCAAAGCTAAAAAGATGCTGTGAAACTGAACAGTCAGGCGTACATCAATAACCATAGAATCAATTACATACTGTTGAACATATCTAATGTTAAAGGTTATGTGTTTTAATTTTACTGGTAGTGAATTAATTACATTTATTGCAATTAATGGACCTGCTTGATTCGTAACTTGGGCGAAGATTCCTTCAGTAAACACACGAATTTGGATGTTCTTGCATAAGAGGTAACTCAAACAAAATACAGAAGAAAACCAAGAAACTAGAACACATAATTAAATTTGGTGGGGGAAGAATTTTCATCAGTTTCCAGCATGCTTGACTTACTGCTTTGGTGCTCAGCATGTGATATTGAAATATGAGATTTAACAATTCACCGAGATAAAAGGATAATTCACAGTTCCCAGAATTACCTCCATTATAAAACACCACCACCCTACTTATTTCCAAACATAATCTCTTCTTAAGGTTTGCTACCAACAGGATAGGTATTTATGCCTTCCTGTAGATAGATAATACTCAACTGACAAAAGGATGAAGTATTACTGAGAGTTTCCTCATAAACAGCTATAATTCTGGTAAATAGGTCTTATGGCTGTTGTGGACAGCCCAATAATTCTGATAATTTTCTTATTACCAGCTGTTCCTTGCCTTCACACTAGGATCACTAACAATCATTTTCAGTCTTCAGAAGTGACAAAGAAGAGGAAAGACTATATTGACAAATGACAGATTACTACGATGATAAAGGTACATTAATATATTAGATAAAATAACAGCACTGCTCTTATTGATATGACACATTTTGCTACTTTATATAGCAAGACAGATTCCATTCTGAGGGCACTATGAACACCCAGAACATTAATAAGCATAGACAAAAAGTTGCAGGGTTACGACATTTCCATTTATAATCGGATTCCATGGTCTGACATTAGGATTTGGTTATGCTCATTCAGAATCTTATTTGAAAACAGTCCTATTTTCAAGAAAGAAAAGGATAATCTCTCTAAGACAGAAGTGGTGATGGGGTTTAACATCAGCTGAAAACCAGAACCACGCAGCGACTCATCCCCTCTCCCCAGTTTGGACAGGGAAGAGAATCAGAAGAGTAAACATGAGGAAAAACGCATGGGTTAAGATAAAGGCAGTTTAATAGGTAAAGCAAAAGCTGCACCTGCAAACAAAGCAAAACAAAGAATTCATTTGGTGCTTCACATCAGCAGGAAGGTGTAAGTAAGACCACATCTTACTTGGGAAGATAAAACACCTTAAGTCCAAAAGCCTCCCACACTCTTCTTCTTCCCTCAGCTTTATCTAAAGAGGATGACGCCACCTGGTATGGAATATACCTTTGGACAGTTGGGATCAGCTGTCCGGTCTGTACCTCCTCCCTTTTTCTTGTTAACCCCCAGCCGGCACTAGCAGAGTGGTATGAGGAGCGGAAAAAGGCCTTTGAGTACTTAGCAACAATCAAAACCACCAGTGCCCTGTCACACTATTCACATTCCTAATGCAAACCACACCATTACACCAGCTGCGAGTGAAAAATTAACTCCACCCCAGCTGAAAACGTGACAAGCAGAAACTGTGGGATGTGCAATTTGCATTGATGCTGAACAAATCTTGGGATGCTGGATATACCAATGGCTTTAGCATATTAAATGCTAAGCCTAAAGTGGATTTAAGCAAAAAAACCCCACAGGCAGGGCAGTGAGCCTACAGACGGAATTCCAACATAGACAGAGGAAACAAGAAAAGCTTAACACCATCTTCTAGAAACCTACCAGCAATTTATATGTATAGTACTGAATAAAAAGAGTCAGTAGATGAGGAATTGCTTCAAACAGGCAGGAATTTTACATGGGACATGTTGGAAACACAGCAAAGGGAGAAATCATGGCCTTGAAAACTATCCCAACTACAGTAAAACAGGACATTAAAATTAGTTTTCCCCATTGCTATTAGCAGCATGGGATCCTCTGTTATATTTTCCTCATCTGTAGTAGTCTGTGTGTCTTATGAATGATTGAAATTATTTCTCTTAATGAGGCCCCACCCATAACCTATCAATGCTAACAGAAACATTTTCAGGTATCTTCAACAGGTTTCAGAACCAGCCCTGTCTGCAGAAAGGTTTATTCTGAAATGAGAGTTCCAAAATACACGGAGACTTACTTTGCTTATTCATCACTTTGCCAAGGCTTGAGATTTCCTATAATGGGCCCAAGCAGGCCTTGAACTCAACCTTAAGAGGCCAAATCCCTTTCCTATTTGGAACAATAAATAAAAAAGCACAACAAGCCACAGCTGGTTTACATCTCTCATCCCGTTGGTAGTAGTAATTTCAGCTGCTGAGGGATCTTTTCCTCATGTCATGCTGCTGCTTAGGGCACATGCATAATGTTTTCTTTTATTTTGGTTAATGCTTATTACTAATGTATGCAACATGTGGTAGCTTGTTATAAATTCAATTAAAAGTTAATGTAAACATCTGCTCAACTTCATTTGTATACTGATATATCAGACCAAGAACTAAAATTGTTACCCTATGAGTTGCTTTTCCATTATGTGCCCCTCCAAGGGGAAAGAGACAAGGAAAAGGAAAAGGAATCTGTTAAATTGACATTGGGCAGCTATAAACGTCTCTAAATCACTGACATTATAAAAGATACCTATCTGTATCAAATCAATTGAAATTAAAGGTACAACAGTTAAAAGATTTCTTCCATGGCTCTGGAATACCAATGAGTAATAAAAGAATAAATAATAACCTCAAAGAGAGTGCAAACAGAAGTATCACCGCATGTGGAAACAGGAGAGTGAAGCCACTTGTACAGGCAAGACTGCTTACACTCACTGACATGTTCAACTTGTCAAAAAATGACATAATTCTCAGACATAATCACAGGTCACTCATAGAAGAGTCACTCTCAGGAAGAAGCATCTGAGAAAGACACATAAATAATAGTTTCAGCTGTTACAGCACGTATAAGCAGAGACAGAGATGGCCAAACAAGCAACAGCACTCTTGGCCTGTGAAGGATTTTTTAAAACCCTCAATTCAAGACAAGAGAGGAATCATTAGAGAAAATGTGCTGTGTTTTACTATACACCACAGCAATTATCACCGTCCTCTAAATGTAATTTCAACAAGTGAATTCAGCCAAACCACATAAAAATTAAACACAACTTTAGAAAGTAGAAAAATATTCATCTGGAATAGCCATAGAAGGATGCTAAGAATATCATTAGTCACATCAAACACAAAAGCCATCCACAAGTACCTGGTTCACTGGAAAGCAAGATGGGTTTCCACTACACAATACAGTTTGTGAAAGGAACAGATGCTCACAGATGCATCCACACTGGCTGACTTACCTGATGGAGGTGACCCTACAGCTCCCATGGAGACTTCTGCTGGGTGAGCAGATACAGGACATAGATCTACAGGGCTTTCTAACAATTCTAGGCTCTTTGGAGGGACTTGGCAGTATTGGATTAATGGTTGGACTCGATGATCTTAAAGGTCTTTCCCAACCTAAATGATTCTGCGATCCTGTGATTCTGTGCAGCGCTGCCTCTGCACTCCCCACGCCAGCTCAGAGGCAGCTGAACACCTACGTGACGCAGTAAAGAATCACTAACGCACCCCCAAAGCATTATAACCACAAGCATTGTAACACTGCGTTGAACTCTAAAGCTCCAAAAGTCTTGCTATCAAAAAGGCATGTGGGTGAGGTTTGTTTCTCCTCGCTACCCAACTAAGTGGCTGAAAGGTCTGACACCAAAAGTCAGCTCAGAGACTCAGTCCTATTTTTCCACTCCTTCTCCAGTACTGGGCCTTTGACTGGGGATCTCAAATAGAAGTGACTTCTATTAGAAGTGGTGCCATGTAGTTCTGCATAGAGCACTGTCATAACTGTCCCAATTGTCTCACTCTTGGGCAGCTAAAATGGAGCATCAGTGGTCTCTAATGGCAATGCTGTAGAGGTTGGTGAAAATGTCGGTTGAATGTCTTGAGGACTTCTACACTAATTGGATTAGTGTTTATATAATTAATAGGGCTACTCTGGCTATGAAAATTAATAGGATTTTTCTTTATCAATTCCATTGTGAAACTGCATGTGTCTATATACCTCCCCCAAGAACTGTGTGAATCATGACAGTACCCAGACTCATAATCACAAAGTGGTTTCTCTGAAAGCTCCTTTCTGAATATATTTATCTGGTGTTTTGCAACATCCTCTGAATAAAAATAAACACTCAAACACATAAACGTTTTCTGTTGCCTTATGTAAACCTTTACCCATTCTAAACTGAATTTTCCAACCACACACATACTTTACTGAACACATAATACCGAGTTCTCTCCAAGGCTGCATTTAAGATTACTCTTTTTTCTTTTTTTTTGCCCTTCAACCAATTCCCAATCCATTAAGCTGCTCTACTCTTCTTTTTTCTGCAACTATTTAACTTGGACATTAACCTTTGTGGCTGGCCACAGCCTCTTAAATGCATTTTTTTTGCAATACACTTTCCTAGGTTGTCAGAAACCCTTTTCTTAGAGAAATATGGAAGGGAAACTAATAAGCTTTATTATGGCGTCTTTGCTGCCATTTTTAGCTTTTGACTTCCCATGAAGCTCTCATATGAAAGCTCTGATAAAATAAAAAGATATTTTAGACAAAGTGCGTTATTAAATCAATGGAAATAAATGCCCAACTCTGCACGACTTTATTTACAGCCTCTACTTATATGGCAATTTATATGGTCCAAGCAGACCAGCGCACACACATCCTTGACCGCGGTACAGTCACTGCCTCTACTTCCTCAGTGGAAACGTCACCAAAGTCTTTCAAATGGATGCCTGCTTTAGGAACTCATGTCCTCTGACAACGCATCCCAGGGACAGAGCAAAACCATCAGTAAGAAGCTACTCTTTTTGCACCAGATCGGAGTCTGGGCTCCTCATTCACTCCCCATTCTGCCTGAACCTTCAGGAAGTCTTACAGACCCCCTTGTAGAAACACTTCCTATGGAGCAACCAGGTCTGCTCTTCTTTTTAGTCATCTCATACCCAAGCACCATTTTCTGATCGCACGTTCCTTATAAAGATGTGTGATTTACTATGGGAGGTCAAAACCTGAAAACTAATTAACCCAGAGATTGTACAAAGCCTGTAAAAGTTAAGAAAAGATGAACATCACCCAATTTTTTTGAAAGTGTTCTTTTTTTCTTAAAAAACCCCACAAAGCCTAAACTAATTACTGAAGTATCCTGTTACACCTTCTTGATCATAACTGTGGAGGAGAAAACAATTGTTCCAAAATGTTAAAGGCACTTTGATTCAACCTATGTGCTGCTTGTCTTTCCTTTTTGTTAGTTTTAGTTTACTTCAAACATTGTTAATTCTGTACTTTCTTACTGTTGTCTAAAACTAATAATGGATATTCAGGCAATATCACCTTAATTAATGGCATGACTGGCACTAATTATTCAGATTTTTCATGTAGAATTGTTTTCTGCTAAAAGTTCTGTACCTTCCATATCCCTCTGTATAGAAAAAAAAATATCCTTAGCCAGGTGAGCTATGTTATACCAAGAACACTATCAAGCAAACACAGACACTCCAGGTTATGTAGATCATTCTTTCTCCAGTACACTGAAGTGTTTCAGCCAGTTTATCTTACTCTACAGTTCTGCACTTTCACTCACTGCTAACTTGCCACCTGCAGCTTCAGTGATTTTGAAATCCTACCACAGGCGGTCAAATACAGCTCTATGGATGGGTCTGAGGCTTCTGTCCTCTGCCCCAAATTCCACATATACAAAAAGTGAATGTGTTAGCATTCACAAGAAGGTAATTTTCTCTTTCCGTGATCAAAACAGTTGTGCAGACGTTCAATTGTAAGCAAATGAGTAGTTTTACTGTAGCCACTAAGACTGTTTATGTGGACCTGATTTGCTTTTTTTCCTGGTTAGAACTGACTTTGTTAAAACATTCAATTTAGAATTCAAATTAGAATCATGCTACTGGTGACACATTCTATTTAGTCAAGTTGATTACGAATATTAGCTAAGAGTCTGAAACGCCAGAAACATCAAACTAGTTCTCCAAAGCTCAAAGTGATGATAGAAAATATTTCAGAATGATTTAAAACATCTTCCTTTATAACATTTGTTTAAGAAAGCTTTCCTGGACTCTCGGGAAAAATAGGAAAAAAAGTTAATAAGCCCATACTTATCATTTCAGATCCACTTCAAGCAGCCTAAAAGCTGAAGTGCCAGGGCAGTCAGCCATCTCATCTTATTCCTGAAGATTGCGTCTTGCTAATTGTGTAGAAGAGCAATGAATGCAGTGAGGAAATTCTCTTTTCTTTTTTTTTAATTCTGTCAACAGTAGCATTAATTCTTCCAATCTCTGAAGAAAATTTGTGAGCTACTCATCGTGACAAATCACATAAAGCAACTCTTCTGTGCTTCTAAGAATGTTTCTTCTTTAACTCACACTTTTTACATTGCTCTTTGGTGGCTGAATACTTTTAATCACAGAGACCCAAGCATGATCACAAAGGTAACTCATGTAGCTTCTTCCACCTCAACTAATCGCTACTGAAGTGATTCCAAATTTCTTCCCCCTTCTTTTTTCTCCTCTTGGGCTCTTTTGCAGAAATTTTCCAAAGAACTGGACTCTACACATGCTTTTAGAAACAACCCTTTTTCACTTTGCAATGTGGTAGCAGCCACTCTTTCTGATAAAAGCAAGACGTAGAAATAACTTCTTAAAGTCTGCTTGACCTCAGCAGTAAGACCACCATAGACATGAAAGCTTGCTGGCAGAGCTGAGTGACACAGGGCAATATCTGCTATGCTTTAGTTGTGGCCTAAATGCAAAAAGAAAGCGATCCAATCATTCAAATTACATAAACAGCAGCTGAAGTTTGCTCTATATTTTCTCATTTGGAATTAATTAGGCTCCAAAGCTCATAATTTATGCCGTAGCTAAGATCCAGAATGCACTGCTATGAGCATTTGATGCGAAATTAATGAATGAATAGGCAAAATCCCAACCCAAAGCTCTCAGAACAGCACACTACCTGGAGTTTTTCTTTATTAAGCACCAATGAAGCATAAATCTCAACTTAAGTTTTTCCCGTGCTTTTCGTGTTCCTTGGGTTTCTCCACAGTATAATTTAAGACTTGAGTAAACAGCATGTGGAGAGGTTTAGAGGCTGCTGCACAGGTTAGCAAAGGTTGAGCAGGTGCCCCAGATTCAATTCAGCAGAGGGTGTTTGTGGGAAAATAACAGAAGATTGGTGAGGAGGATTGTACACATGGTCAACTGACTTGTAGCTGAGGTGTCGAAGCACACGTAAATCACACTAATCATTGTTTAGTCTTGTGTGCTTAGATAACATAGGGCAGTGATAGAGGCAGCCTATGGAACAGGCTGGAGATTGCTGTCCTCTGTCAGATGGATCAAAGCACAGTGGAAAACTGCACTTGTGCGAATCCCTGATATATAGGCAAGAACAGCAAGTTCAAAAAACACTCTGGCAAGGACAGAGCTCCACAGTGGCTACGTTCCCACTTGTGTCCCTCTGCCTAGATGACGCTGTGGAGATCCCCCAGTTCATAAGACATCAAGGTTAAACTTATGCTTTGCATTTGATCCATGGTTTCGTGGTTGTTCCTGTGCCCTACTTGTGTCAGCTCACACAATGTCTATATGCCTTGCACTGGGCAAATAGTCTTTTTTTCATTAGAGTATCTGCGTGAGTACGAATAATTGTTAGTTGGAAAAGCATACTCCCCCACAGAAAGGGATAAAGGAAAAAGGAAATGCTTTATTGCAATACAGAAGGCAACTGCCCAAAATTTCAAAAAGAAAAAAAAAATCAGCTTTAGGGAGAAACTTTACAACTTGTTATTTGCAAGCCATGCTTCCAGGTAGCTGCTGCTTTGTTTTAGCCTGCTGTTCACACAGTCTGGAGAGTTGGAAATTTATTGAAAGTAGACAATTAGCAGCTCTGGCTTTTTCATTCGCTCAGGGTTCCCGCATGCTCCTCCACTTCCTAGTCAGTTCACAGTGACTATATATTTGGTATAAACACATGCAAGGCAACAAGCTCTCCAGTCAGAAAGCTAAGGCTTGATGAGACTCTCTTACGTTTAATTTTCACTGGTAATTGCAGATAGAGGCACCTGGGCTGAGCATCTTGGCTCTGTGAATAGGAACCAGCAGCTGAGCAGTTACCAGAGGCAATATAGTAACAGTCTCCAAGGGAGAACAGGATGCCAGGAACCAGAGCTGACAAGTCTGTTTGTCAGATCTGTAAGAAACAGGGTTCCAGTTCAAACAATACGTCCTATAACAATCCTCCCAGTTCAGCATGCTCTTCAGGAGAACCCCGCTGAGAAAAAGTCTTGTTCAGTTCCAGCTCTGAACGTTCAATACATAGACATGTAACAGTCTTCTTGTGTCTTAGGAACAGCATTCCCAGATGAGCAGGTTTACAGTGTACAGACAATTACAAAGAAGCAAATGCCTGAAGCGCACCTCCTACAACCTAGATACTGACAAATATTGCCCAGTGAAATCCATAAAGGACCTGGCTTAAAAAGTAACCTGTACCACTCACCGGCAGGGCAAAGCCCTTTCTAGAGGCTGCTAGTCTTTTCCAGCCAGCCTACACTTCTCAGTGTGTGGAAAGGCACATTCTAAACAAGGGAAAAATAGATTGTAAGTTTGATGCACTCAAAGTGCCTGCAGGAAAAGGCTTACACTATTCCTACTGTCCTGGTTTCAGCTGTAACAGAGTTAATTTTCTTCCTGGTAGATGCTGAGTTTTGGATTTAATATTAGAATAATGTTGGTTAACACGTTGTTTTAGTTGTTGCTAAGTAACGCTTATATTAAGCATTACTGACTTCTTCAGCTTCCCACAGACACTGAGAGAGAGTATAGATGGGACAGATGACCCAAACAGGGCAAAGGAATATTCCATACCATAGGCATCCAGCTCAACATATAAGTGGAGGTTTGCCAAGGGGAAAGAATCCACAACTGCTACACAGGCCAGACTGGGCAACTGATTATCAGGTGGTAAGCAACTGTATTGCATCACTCATTTTGTATATTCTTTTATCATTATTGTTATTATTATCTTCTCTTCCATTACTGTTGTATTAAACTGTCTTTATCTCAACCCATGAGGTTTCCTTTTTTTCTGGTTCTCCTCCCCTATCCCACCTGAGGTAGGGAGTGAGCGAACGGCTGCGGGGACCTGGTGGCTGCTTGGCGTTAGACCATGACACCTATCCCTACAATCAACTTATTATCTCATATCTTCCCATAATTTTACAGTCAGGGTAGAAGTATTTTTTCCAGGCAACACTGAAGGACATACTCTCATTTACAAGAGCAGGCAAAGAAAGCTCCGTGCAGCTTCTCTGTATTTGCCCCTTAAGATGTTTCATTTTCTCAATGTGCATTTCAATCCATCTCTTAGGTACTATCATGGCCACAGACAAAACCTACCCCATTGCACGTGCTTGGTTGAAAAAAAAAACAAAGCCAAATGTATTACTGGCATGTTAAAGTATTCATTTTTGATGTATCATATCTCTGTAAATAAAAGCATTTTAAAAGGCATTTATTGTTCTCATGTGTTTCTGCTTCAAAAATACGACTTGAAAATTGAGTTTTCCAGTATATGTTTAAGTAGATATAAAGCAAATCGGTGTTGCTTTGTGCATTTTGTCTACTGAGAAATTGAATTGACTATAGCAGACAAACATGAAAAAATAATGAGAAGAATAAGAAAGAGAAAAAACGGGGTGATAATTACCATAGATGTATGTCAAACCTACTATAAATCTTTGATTTAACTCACAAGACTGAGTAGCAAGCTCATTAGCAAAAACATAACCTTATTTTTATTTGTAACAATTATTTTGCACTTGTTTACAGCAAAGGCATAAGAAAGTAGCATGGGGTTTGTACATCTGTCTTATGGTCTATGGTCTGGGAAGGCAGTAAGCAAAGAGGGATTACAAACAGTAATCCTGTTTTAAAACAAAATCCTGTATTAGAGTGGAAATACTAAAATTTTAATCTCAAATGATAATTACATACTTCACCTCATTACAGGCTGGAAAAAATCCATGACTTGTAATTTTGCATAATTCTGGTTTCATTTCTATTTCTTCTGGTGCTGCTTCATAGATAAAGGTAACAATATTTAGTAATAGCAGTAGAGTCTTTGGAAAAAACTATCCCAGCAATCATATCTCAACTCATTTCCTCTTGCACCCTATCCTGGCAGAACTCAGTGATCTCATTAGTTTTGAAAATCCAAGTTCCTGTGTCCTTTTCTGTCAAAGTTTCTGTTGGAGCACTGAACCATTCCAAAGCACAGACCATTTGAGCATTTCACCAAATAATAGGTTTGATTAACAAGAGAAAACAATATATGAAATTTGACTCAGAAATTACTTGTTTCAAACTTGCTGTTAAACCAGCTCGTTCCTTGGGTGCTTCCTGAGGCAAATTCAGGGCACAGTTTAAATATCTCCACTACTGACTTTTTATATAGATTTCAATATACCTCTTTTAAGTACTACAGGTTATTGGTAGGGTCACATTTTCTATTTTACATAGTCATATTAAATCCTACTGCTTAGATTAACTAGCTTGTACTCTCCGCAGGTATAAGAGACTCCTAGATCCATAATGCTAATTATGCTGAAAAATACGTATGAAAATACTGGCACTGAATCACTAGCAAACAGATGACTCTCTTCAATTGACAGTAACTTATTTTCAGGAAAGTGTACTGAAAGTAAACTGTCTTGGACTGAAGATTTTGTGATGCCCCAGGAATATCACCCAGTGATACATCCTACACTTGAGATGAAAAAATATATTATACATTATACATTATTAACTTTTTTGAAAAAAAATGCCTGTATTTGAGCTGAATCGCTTTTTACTATTTAAATTAATCCACTTTTCAGAGCTTCTCTGTCATACAGCAGAGTTCCTGATTCTAGATCTGTGCAGGAAGGAACCATTTTGAAGTGTCTTGATGTTCCAAATTGATATGAAAATGACGAAGCACAACTATTGTGGAAATAAATGCAATAAAAACACCCAGTGAATAAAGATAGATACTGTAACATCTTCATTCCTCACATATTGAGGAAATCCAGACAGTTTTACATGTCAATGTGGCATATCTAAATAATGAATAAAAGTGGAAACTTTTTTGGAAACTACACTTCTACAAAAGACTGCAACACACAGGCTTAATTTCTCTCCCTTAGATTCTACACAACAGCGTGTTCTTGGCATTGTGCCATCCATTAAAATCAAGCACACAAAGTGGAGTCTTATCGCTTTTAAAAACATTTCTAAAAGAGCACAAATGAAAAGTTTCCACATCTTCTGTTCTGTGCAAATGAAACGCTTTCCCAGTACGGAGGAGCAGGGTTAGAGGCAAGACAAGGACACTGCTGGAGCTCTAAGCAATAATCATATGTGCAGTATAACCATCACATACAGAAACTGTTTACACACAGCAGAAAGGGAAGCTGCCAGCAAAATCCTTTAATATTCCCAGCTCCTTTTCTTAACCAGCTCTCACCTGGTTTTGATCACGTTCAAACATCCATCCGTGGCATGGAGTAGCGGACAATAAACCAAAACTGTTTTGTAAAGTAAGTTTGCCATAATAAAACCCTGTTTAGCCTTTTTTCGTTTTTAATTGCCAGTTTGCCCCTTTTAATTGTCAGTTTTTGCTAAATTTTATTATTTTAATCTTTTCCTCATGAATTAAAATGCATTTCAGAATTATAATTTCTGTATTTTAATTCCACTTGCAGAAATTAGTGATGTAAATTTTGTTTGATGCTGAAGACACTTTCTGTGACTACCAGGAAATGCAAAGACAAAGAAAGTTCCCCAAAGAGAAAAATAATTGCACAGCTAAACTGTTTTCTGCCTCTCCAAAAACCACTGGAAAGACTATCCAGGAGTCATGCCTTCACTCCTTTCCTTTTGACCCCTACCCTGGAAGAATATAGTGACCTCACTTACATAGAAAATGCAAGTTTCTGTGGCATTTATGAACCAAGTTTCTTTTGGAGCACTGAAAGCCCATAATCAGCTAGGCTCAAGGGCAAGTAATCAATTTGTAATGTATTACATTACAAAATTACACAGCAGAGGACAAGACCCCAACTGCTGGTTGCCAGCTATGATTTTGGATCCTTGCATGGAATTTTTTTCTCTTCATGTACACACTTTGCCATAGGCTGCTAAACCACTCAGATTTCAAATTCAATAGATACCACCGTATCTGAAAACAAAAAGTAACCAGTGTTCCCTCTCTAGATCTCAAGACACAAAACATAGTAAACTGAAAAGCTTTTCTGTCCCAGAATCCTCATGACGAAGGCCAACTTTCAAGCACTGGGAATTCCACCACAGCCGATGTGGTGGAATGTAAATTTAGCATAAGGTACTCAGGTTCTGTCGTATTCAGTGTTAAATACTTTGGAATGACCCCAGGAATGCATTAGCAGAGAATGAAAGATAAAGAACATTACTATAATGTATAAGTGGCTCTAGAAAAAGAAATCATAACATAATCTGAGCTTCAAGAAGCTGTAGCTGCTGAGAGGCCAGGAGAACCACTTCCAGCTAGACTACAGTGCAGCAGTATAGGCTTCAGAAGTGGAATGAGGCAGCTGCTGTTACTACATCTCCACCTACTATGAATGAATTCAATATCCCAGCTGAGGCAAAGAATATCACAGGTTTCAATTTCTATAACCGGCAAACTCCAAAGATGTGATTAAATCTTTTCATTTATAGCTATTATCTGTCACAGTTGCATCATTTGTTCTTGCAACGATTATAAGATTTTTAGACACTAGGAAATTGAGGTATATTTCAGATAAAATTGTGTTGGTTTATGACCACCAGGACATATAAGCCAGTGCTATTTCTTGGCATTTTTACTTATTTCCTTACTTTTCTTAAATTGTCTTTTAACCTAGATATTCTGTAAACTCTATATATACCTGAGTTTACAAGTGCAAAACTGTAGCTTGAGGATTTGCGGTATATTTACCTCATCACAGGGTACTGCTGCTAATTGAGTCAGTAGATTCAACACAATCTATTTAAGGAGAACAACCAATCCAAGCAACTGAAAATTGGTATTCATCAAAAAAAAAAAACAAAACCAAAACCCAAACAAAAAAACAGAACATGTGTTTAGTCTGGTCAAAATCCTCTCTGTGCACACCTGCCCAGCTAAGTTCCCTTTCTTTATCCTGACAATCAACTCAGTTATATCTACCAAATCTGGTAGTGAGGAATCTCGTAGAAAGATATGGCTCCAGGCTCACTTCTCAAGGCTGCTGGACATCCACTATCATTAAGAGTGTGTCTATTATGAAATTCCAAGACATAATGACGATTTATGTAGATATACTGGCTTTAAATAAGCTATCTTTGCTGCAATGGGAGTGTTGCCATGGTACCATTTAAGTCAATGCAGGCCACAAAACCTGCCTAAGTTCAGGGATCTAGTGTCCGCTAAACTCCTGGTTGCCATGGCTGCACTGCTATAAGTACTAGCTAATTTAGCAAGTTATAATATGACATTTATGCACTGTTTTATAAATTGCCCTATAAGCCTATTCTGTGATTGCAAGGACAAATTCTAGGAAATACTTCTGCCTACTATTCCCAGTCTTCCTAAATGAGATGCCAGTTGGGAAACAAGATCAAAGTAGCAAGACCTCCCAAAAAATAAAAAAAATATAGTTCATACAACTAACAAACACGTTTTGCATATTTCATAATAGAAGCACTATTGATATGTTCAAGACCAGGCTGGATGGGGCTCTGAGCAACCTGCTGTAGTGGGAGGTGTCCCTGCCCATGGCAGGGGGGTTGGAACTTGATGATCTTTCAGGTCCCTTCCAAATCTAACCATTCTATGATTCAATATTTAAAAAAAGCCACTGATGTTTACTCCCCTCCATCTGCATTTCATCCAAGTTCACAGATTCACCATGACAACTGGTATTATCATGTCTCCTGACCAGTGCCTAAACTCATGTTGATTTTAGTGAAATAAGCATCAAGACTTAGTGTGTAGGATGAGGGGAAAGTTTTCTTTGCTTTAAATTCTACAAATAACCAAATTTCTCTAGTGAAGTGAAGAACAAGGTATGCCAATGTGCCACATTCCACAGGACCTAAGGAAATATGGCTAAACTCTGAAAACTTTTTTTTGTCTTTGAGGAAAACCTCAAACTCAACATGTTCCCTACTACATGGAATTTGCTATCCAGTTCATTATATCATCCAAAGATCCAGGCTGATACACAGCAGAAAAGATCGATAGTCTTTCTGACTGTAGACTACAGGAAAAAGGGGGAAAATTAGAAGAATGTCAATATTTTTCCTTACCAGAAGATAATGATAATATTCTCTAGATATGATTCAGACAAGATTCAAGATACAAGAACACCAAATTCAGTTAACCTTCCCCTAGTTTTTACTTCCCAGGTGTTTCCAGCACCACTGTCACTGTTGACATTATTAGTCACGCCTGAGTGTGCTGAGTGACTTCTGCTTTTCAATGAGACAGGAACAGTATTTTCTTTGATACCTGTTAGCAAAGTTTAGGATGCAACACACTGTGCTTATACAGTCCTGTTTATGGAGTTAAACAATGGCTCTGCTGCTAGAAAAATCCTCATGAATTCTAAGTCTTAGTCTTTCTGACTGATGAGATTTTGGTTTAAGATTAAATTCCTTTCCTTAAATACTCAAAATTATTCCACTAAAAATAGTTTGTAACAAAATTTTTATTCTTCTGTCTACTTTTGTTTCCTCTCCCTTAAGTACCATAGCTCTCAATCTGAGGAAAAAAATCCCTAATCTAAATGCTGACAAAATATTATTTGCTTAAATATATTTTACATATTTTAAATATACATTTGCTTAAAAATAATGTGGAACTGTCTTTAAACATTTTCTTTTTATGAATATCAAGGTAACCAACTTTGAAATATATAAATTCCTAGCATTACCTATGGTATAGAGAATACAACCTCCTCATAAATTTTCTCATCTTGCTAAAGTTCAGTCAAAAAATTATGCACGACAAATCACCGCAGAACTGCCACTTCCATTTCTAAGTCAAAATGTAGTGCAGGGGGAAAGTCAGGTTAATCCCTGTAGAAGAGAGATGGTCAGTATTTGCTGTTCATGTTATAAATGCATTTGTTCCCATTAATTATGCTTCCTCCCTTGCTTAAGCATCATGACTATAACTTTACTACACATAGTATGCTTAACAAGCATGGAATGTCTTTGTAGGGTACCATGAAGGTCGCTTCTTCACTTGTACAATTCACTATGCACTTAGATGTAATATAACTAATATACAGTACCTTCTGAAGCCATGGTCTTCTACAAAAAGGAAAACCTCATATTTGACCAAGACTCCCTCTTTGCATTTGGGATAATTTCACCTTTTCTTTTCACAAACTATGTTTCCGATGCCTCTCTCATTTGCTGGACCATATACTGTGGCAGAATTTTATTTGTGTTGCTCTTGTTGGACAAGAAAGCAATCTCAGCTTCCTTCCCCAAAGACCGAAGCTCAAAACCGTGAGACTGTATTCACTGCTGCTACATTTATAAACTAATGCTGCAGACTATAACCTTGGAACACTGAAACAAATGCAGCATTATAAAACACATGAGTTTATCCTTCCACTATGCAATATGAGATTTCTTTTTCTTTACCAACACTGGAAGGTAGAAAATTTACTTAGATAGAACATTCTTTGATGTATCCACAGATACAAAGCAACTGCATTTATTCTGCTTAACTCAAAACCATTATGGAAAAATAGATCATTGTTTAAAAATAAGATCTAAAGGTGAGCTTACTTCAAGATTGAGGCAGAAAAATTTAGAACCTAATTCAAGAGGAGCTGAGAATAAGGATATCCATATCTTAATTATTATTCTGCTAGTGGTTGAAAAGTAGTAAAAGAAAGCTGACTTTTCATGTGTCTCTCTAATTTCCTGGACATAATTTTCTCCACTTTCAAAGCTATATCTAAGACACTGACTTCCTTGGCAAAGTCTTAGGCTACTTAATAATAAAAAAATGCTGTATTAAATCAAGGATTGATTATTAAAAATTTCCTAGAATGACAATTAAGAGCTTCATATTTCTTACACAAATAAATATATATTGGAGCTAATATGATTATTTTTAGTCTAAGTGGATGTAATACGCAGACACTGAATGTAGCTAATAATCTCTGAATGTACCTACTTCTGAAGTAGAGAGGCTCATTCTGAGGCAAAAGAGAGGCAGTGGCAGAGCAAATGCAAAGGTAAACTCGAACTCAGGAGCATTTCACTCAGTGAACGTAACCACTGTTAAAAAACACAGTTCCCTAAATTATTTTCAAAGTCCATTACGAGCTTACAACACACAAGAACATTAGACAGAATTAAATCAGCATAAGACTATACACAGGCTCAGAATTAGAAAGACGTATTATTTCTTTTTTCTGTTTCAGAACTGATATTGCTAAGCAAGCTGAGTCAGAATTTTTACCCTGATTTACTGTTTTCATCTTAATTTGGCTAAATTACAATAATAAACATGACAAAAAATAAAAAAAAGAAATACAGCTCTCCTCCTGTTTCATGCCATGGGAATAGGTAAGCACTGGTGTACAAAAGCACATGCTTGCTTCTCAGACACTTACTTTTGTCTGTATTTACACTGATGACTAAAATAAAGTAGCTGATAATTGTCCTTCTGTCCCGTAAAATTAGAAGGAATGATACATTTGTTAATTCTTCTCTTAAAGAGAGCTGTTAGGTTTCCTAAAATAGATCTAGTGAAACCTGGCCCAGCAAAGTTTTCTTGATTACCATTTGTTGGAGGATTTTACTCTTCACAAAAGTCACTTCCCAACAGGGTGGTTTGATGGTATATTGAAGGTCTTATAAAGCCCAGCTTTCAAGCAACTGCCTGATGAGAAAGATCAGGGTACAAAAAGTAAGGAAAAAAGTTTTGACTACTTTACTAACCTCGCTGTCTCTGCCCTCGATTCACCATTGATAAAGGGTGTTTCACATCATAAGCCTGGTTTTCCCATTGGTACAGGCCCCTGCTGTGCTCAGCAGGGATGCAGACAGGTTTGGCATGCACCCTGCCCTTCGGGGCTCTGGGGATCTCTTCTACTTATTCCCCCAGTATAAAACCAGTTCTTCTGCTGGGAATGGAAAATAAGAGGAAAACAGCCATCACTATCCCCTTCTCTGAAGCCAGTCTATTACAATCCTGGTGGTGGCCAAGGGATCTCAGTAAAATGAAAACTCTGCAGCTACCTTACTGGATTCTATTTCACACAAATCCAGTACCCAAAAGCTGTATACAAAACAATGAGATGCAACATGCAAATCTTATGTGCTATAAATAAATTATAACAAGGCAGTGGGTAATATTTATCACATGCTCACCTGTCATAAGGATTGTGATTGTGCCACTTTCCAATGATTATCACCTACCCAAACCATGTGGAAAGTAAGATGCAGTTTATGAAATGAAACTGAAAATCTTCCTGGTGGTGACATGTGAGTGGCCCTACAGTTTGGTGTGACTTTTCAAGTTTGCACTTATTATCTAGCTACATATTCTCTGTACAGAGGAAAAGGCTTTCCTCTTTAGAAGTGACAAGGATAGAGAAGGAAATCTATAAATCAATGAGGTACAAGACTTATCTCAATGCAGTCATGTATGGATTAAATCGGACTACTAGAACAAAGACTGTCTCATTTTCAAGGTCTTTTCTTACAGTAAATCTAAGCAAACATGAATTAGATTTCCCCAAAGTAAAGCTGCAAACAGAGATATGCTATTACACGCTCTCTTTCCTTTGTTCCTTCAAAGCATACCTGAATTTTATTATTTAACAGAATATTCTAGATAACCCAATAAAAAGCCAGTCTAATTATTTTGCGGGATTTATCCTTTGTGGTAAAGTTTCTGATGCATACTGTATTAGCATGTATCCCTCAAGTTCTTTTGAAGGGTGGCAGTACGTAACACCATGACAAAAGGGACTGATACCTCCATTCCAGATTACCGGCTCTGCCATAAGCAGTCTGGCAAAGCAAAATCCTCTAAAACAGCCGTAGCTGGCCTGCCTAACCTCCTGCTGCTGGACAGAATTCATCCTTCTGAAAGTAGTTCTTCTCCGTCAGATTCAGTGAGTACTCTAAATACTGGACTGAGATATCAGTAGGAAAAAATGTTGAAATGGAGGAAACTCTTTGTAAAAAAGATATAAAATACAGCAAGCAGAGTCTTATTATCTGGCCTTACAGGTCATGACAGCCCATTCTTTCACTTCCTTGCTGAATTAGCAGGATGTATTTATACTAGTTTATGCAAATGTAATACACATGGCTATGAGTGTCTTTTCCCAGTTGCGCCATTGTAGTTCTCCCTCACAAGATGTATTATTCTCTTGTTTTGGGACCAGAACAAAGGCTACTTTAGATAAATGCAAAGATGGCTACAGATGTCAGTATTCTTTCTATCAAGCAATTGCTAAAGAAACCTTTTTTGGGAAAATGGAAACAGAAATATATCCTTTTTTTCTGTATTTATATCTGTTGGTAATCATTTTGTAAGTACCTGCACAACACTGTCATGAAAATGAAGAAGACAGATGTGAAAAATTATACTTTGTGAACAATAAGACCTTCTTCTAGCCCGAGAACTGAGGCATGCTGTAGATCACATTTAAATTTAATTGAAAAAAGAACTGCTAATGGTGATGGATGTTGATTTTCATTCACATTAACTACCAGAAAGAAAGAAAAAGGAAAAAAAAATGTGAATTGTAGTTTTGAAGATAGGAAATGAATATTGTGAGAGAATCAGAATTATGAAGTACGTCATGCCCAATACAATGGTGCAGAGGAGTAAAAACCTTGACTATAAATTCAGATGAGCAGAGCTCAACTCTGAGTTTACAAAGGGCTTAGCAAAGGGATCTCTGCACGTGAAGAAACTCCTAGCATCTCTCATGAATCAAACAATTATCTGTTGGTGATGGAAGAGAAAAAAAGACACCACACAGCCTTGTACACACAGTTGTAGAAATCAGGTAGATTACTTCAAGCAAACTCTAGTTTTTTGCCCAGGAGCAGTGAAGTTTGCCTGCTCTCTGCACGCACTCATTACAGATTCTGTATTGCTGGCACGACCAACTCAGGAACTAAAGAGTTCCTTTTCTCCTGAACTTTTTCAAAATTCCTTTGCCTCCTCTCAGACTCTCAGGTTGTTAGCAGCAACTGCTACCTGTGCTGATGGAACCCAAATACACTGGATTCATCAATACCCTGAACCTGAAGACAAATGAGAATGAAAAAAAGCTAATGGCAAAACAGTTGCTGTAGGTCACAACCACTTAAGTTATGATCCTGATTCACTGGAACAGACAAGTGTATCTCCACCAACTTTCTCTTCAGGACTCCACCAGTATGATTAGTTTTATGCATGAACTGTTGTTGATGTGTGATATTTTAGGGAACTAAGTGAGATACAGCAAGTCACGGTTGATTTCTTGTATATGCAGCCTTTTATCATTTCTCCTGTGCTCCACCAATGAAATTTCTTGTCACGATTTACAATAAAAAATTCAGACCTCAGATGGCCACACATTCTCGAGGCGCTCTACTGAGGAATGATTAGCATGCAACTACCTTCACAGAAATTCAAATGTAGGTTATATCTGCTGCCTCCTGTAAGAAAACTATTTGTCTACAAGAGCATGTGGTGACAGGGCATTTGCTTTTCAGATATCGTATTTCAACAAAAGTTTTTCGTATATTCTACACCATTGCCAAGGAATATCTCAAAGTTCAGTGCATCAGCAACACAGTAAGATGTTCTTTTTATTTATAGGCATGTGATTGTATACTTTAATTCCAGATATGATCAATCTCAGTGTAAAGGAAGTACACTGTGTTTTATTAAGGAATTCTGGAGAACATAATTCTCACAGTAAGTGAAAGTATAAATAAATATTCTTGCAAGTGATATATAAATCATTCTAAGAGAGCAGCAGCATGCCAGTCAAGATTGATAAGATTGTTTACAACATAGCCTTATGAAAGAAAAATGTTAGATTTGGGTCAAAATATGGAAATTTTCATTACCGACATTTGTGGCACTTTGGGGATCAATGAACCTTTTGTCAAAACCTGAAGCAAAGTTTTTACTGCAGGACATGGAGCTTTTTTGGAAATTCAAGTTCGTTCGTGTTATCGATCTGAATTATATTTGTACCTGAAAAGTCCAGCTGAAATGAGCCCCCCTTGTACCAGCTGCTATATTTACACATAGGAAGAAATGCACAACTTCATTACCTCACTCTCAAAATTGTCCAAGTGCTAAAGAGAGGAAAAGAGGTAAACGGCAGTCAAGGTCATGTGTTATTCCAGGCTCAGATGCTGACTTGACACCTGGATACTATCTCTTCCTCTGCTGCGCTCCACCCTCTGGCAGCTCAATCCATTTGAAGAAAATTTATGCAAGTATATGTTCTTTCACAAAGTCTTTTAACTTCAGAAAAAAATGCCAGACATTACAGCAAGTTCAACAATATGTGGTCTTCAAAGCATAAAATAGTAAGGAAACAGAATGTTTCCAATTCTTATCAAGATATATTTAAAAATATAGAAAGAGTGTATATATAAAATACACCAGTAAAGAGCATCTGAACAGTGTAAGAAAATTACCAGATCCAGTAAAGCATTCTCTTAAGGAAACAGGTAGATGATAATTCCTATTATTTCCAGTGAAAGTTAGGAGTGTCTGTACACTTTCAAATAGATTCTTGGAGAAAGTTTGTTTCTAGTTATAACAATTTAAATTCAGAGTAGTAGTATCTACCCAGCTGTTCAAATTTACACAGATGTCACTAAGAAAAACTGATTTAACAGTTTTGCTTTGTAAAGCACAGTATAGATGACTGCATGTATTTAAGGGATGCTCTGGTGTACTATTCTGTATGGCAATTCTATCTAACAAAATAATTAAATATGCTCTAGCATGTTGCTGCAAAATTGATCACCACTTTCTTGTGAAAAGCCAAGCGTTTATATATAAAGATGAATGTTCCTTTCTAGAAATGGATCATTTCCAGATTAATGGGTAAATTACTGTTCCTTGGAAATTTGTACAACTAGGTCTACTTCTGCAGCAATTTAAATATTCACAAATGAAATTGAAATGCTTTTGTCTTTTCTCTGACCATCGCCTTCCCGCTCTGGTGAAAAAGGAAAAAAAAACCAAACCAGAAATGTAATGAACAAATTGTGCTGTCACTTCTGTGGGAAAAGTAACTTATAAAGTTACTACGTGGTGTTGTAATCCCCAGTGTTACAACTGTGTTAAAAGAAACTTGTGACTCAAACCACCCATGATGAGATGCCATGTTCTTAACAAACAGTATCACGCAGAGTACTTTCATTTCTTTGTTTGACCCTCTAAGGATGAATTCATTGAATTTTCTTCCAAGAAGCATATGGGCTAGGACCTTCAAAGAAAAAGACAGCTTTTCCACATAATCACAGAGAGGGACTGTTGCAAAAACCCAGATTTGGCACTAGGTTAAAGTGGTGTCTTGAGAGCTGGATCTGACCTTAGTCATCAACCACGGCCACTATTTATATATATTTTACCTCCACTCCCTCCCCATCACTCCTTTAAAACTACTTTTGACAACTTGACATGAAAGTGTTTCCTAAAATGGCTCCAAAATTTTGAGGGACTGTAGCAGCACTGAGTAAGAACACAGGTCTTACCTACACTCACTTACAAGTCTCTAGCGCTATTATTATTGCCCATTTAGAAAATTAAATCCATTTTTCATCAGGTAGTAAAAAGCAATCCCATTCTAAAGTCTATTTTTTCTCCTATTACTTAGGTTTGCTATGAAATGCCACAGAAACTCAGCATCAGTATGGTGAGGTATTTGCAAGCATTTACAGGTTTAACAGGAAAAATCAACAATTAAAGGGAATCTGTGAACCTTGCTGTTTCTATGATATGTCAGTTTTATTACATAAAAAATCCTGGATCATTAAGCAATTGACCTATTCCCGTTCTAAGTGAGGAAATGATTAATGACTTATCTAGTTTCAGAAGCTAGAAAGGACAGCAGGGAAAGGCTATTTTTAATAGCTAAGAAAAACTGACAGTTGAGAATCAATAAGGAAATGACAAAAAGCTCAATGGGCCCTGGTGGCTCACCATGATGGTAGGAAAAAACTTTCCCGGCTTCTAAAGCCAACTATATGCAGGTGTTGCACGTGAGTGGTGACAGGATGTGTCACGTTTAACTCCATAATCTCAGTGGTCAATACATGGATACAGGTGGAATGGAAAATAGCCTAAGTTTTAAGCAGACCTTAAATTAACACTTGCGAACCTAAATGACCCTAAAGCTGTTGATATTCTCTATTAAATAATAAAACACTGAATCTGTCCCTGCGATTCTTACACCAAGAGACACAATTATGCCAGGCAAAGGCTTATGCAATTACTTCTCATGTGACCAGCACAAATCTGTGACTCCCAAACACTTTCTCGGAGAGTGCAGCATCAGGTGGTCATCAAAAATTTGGCATAGCAAAATGCCAATTTGCTATTCGAAGTGCAAACCCTTTATAGTATGGTGCCAATCCTGGGGAAAAGATATAAGAAAAAGAAGTGGTATATGGGCACATTCCACCAGAATGCTCTCCAATGCTTGCCAGAACACGGGGCATTATAGAGGTTTGAACATTTGATAAATCAACTGAGAAACAGGATTAGTTCACTTAATAAAAACACGACGGCCACATAACTATATGGTATGACAGAAGTGTTTGGTCTTAACAATACAATGTTCGTGCAAGGTATGATTCCCCTTTGCAGGAAGAATTTGTTTAAATTTTAAGAAATTGATGATATAGAGATGTTGGTTAGCAGAAATTTTATTTTGAGTTACAAAGATTTTTATATGACAGCTGAAATCGGTTCTCTGCCTTAATAATTTACATAACACAAGGTCTTACTATATTATTACCAGCCTATTTCCATCTACGTTGAGATATTTGCAGAAAAGTTACTTGTGTTCTTACACATCTGCTACACTGCAGTACTACCAATTTAGTGTAGACAAAGACCAATGTCACCTTCTACTGCTTTGATAGCAGGAAGGTGATCTGAATGTAACTGATGCCATCTCCAAGGGAAGAAGAGTTTGATTCAACATTAGAGTAAACGAGATCAGCCTACTCAGCCTGGAGAAAGAAAATTTAAACCAAAAAATGGTGGTCTGAAGAATTTCTCCTCTGCACATAAGAAAAAAAAATAATCATATTTAACATGGTGGGTTTTTTTTTTCCCAAGATCAGACCAATAATCTTAATCAGAAATTTAGAATTCAGTCTTTGAAATAAAAAAAGCAATAGGTTTTCTTGTAATTAAAATTATTCAAAAAGTATGTTTTTGGAATTGGGAAGATGTTAAGATGTTTTGAGTGATCAATTGGTGCCACATTCATTCAAAAATATTACGAATTACAAATGTCCTTTACCTAGCTATGAGCTACAGGATCCAAACCATTCCAAAAAAAATGGCACCATTCATCACCTAAATTAAAAACCAATAATTAGGCAGCTCTTACTTAGAAGATGCTTTTATTACTCTCCCCTCCTCATTTTCTACATTATTCTGCAATTGCTTTGTCACCTGAGTTTTCAATGTAGATAGGTACTATTTAAATTAATATAGCTCACATTATCCCTATACTTTCATTTTTCATAAAATAAACTATGGAGAATACATACAAATGAAAAACTGCACTTTGCCTTTATAAAAGACCTTTAGAGTGCAATACAACTAATGAGGTATTGCTCTGAAATATAATGCAGATTACCATGTAGTAGATTGATTTTTCTGCAATTGCCTTCTAACTGCAAAGTGCCTACTAATTAAAGCAAGGCAGAGCTCAGTCTTGCCCTCTAGCATCTGCAGCACAGTTACCAATTTTCAGAACCAATAAACCTCAGTGGTTTTTTTCTGTAACCCCAAGTTAAGAAAAACATTTGAACAGGTCCTGACTGTGAGTAAGTGAATGAATGAAGGCTGAGATCCAGTGTCACTTCTGTTTGGATCTACAATTGCAAATTCTACAGGTTACTGTAGAACTGATTTTGAACTTTCAGGTTCAATAAGGACAGACTGAACCTTTGGTAGATTTTGTATAACAAAAATGTATTTGCTTTCATTTTTGCTTTTTGTGAGCTGTTTCCTTCCACCAGTATAGCTTTTTCAGTGTAGAATGCAACAGCTTATTGCATGTCTATTTAATTCAGATTAATTCAAAATTTAAAAAAGAAATAGAATGTCTCTAAAGAGAATTTTCTTTCCTCTCTTCTCAAACCAAAAGTTGATGAGACTCTTAAGTATTGCACAGAGAAATCAACCGACATGAAGTGAGCTGCCTTCTAACAAGACTTCTGAGAAGAAAAAAGAAGATATGGGAAAGGAAGATATCTTCTCTCTCTGAAGAGAGATACTCAAACACTACCTGAAAATATGAGCACCTCCTTTCATTTGGAAAATGCTGAATTTGGATCAGAGCAACCAATTCCCGTGAAGCCAAAGCCTCCTCTAACTTGCACACTAATTTTACAGAAAGGGTATTAATCAAAAAAGAAGACAACACATATGTTTCAGTTACTAATTTTTATGAACTTCCTCCACTGACTCTATTACACACATTTAAGCCCTGCTGCTTCTGAATTTGGCCTCGAGAACTCCAGATCTCACTTTTTAGGCAGTCTTCCTCAAAAAAGGAAAGACCTACGCAACCATACTCAATGCATCTGTCTGGCTCTGCTTACCAGCTTCCCCCTCCCGCCACCCAACCTCTATAATGATTTTCAAATCTGTCCACCAACCTGACCCCCCTAAGGAAAATGGTGCAGCATACTTTGATCTATATTTGACAGTAGAGAATCATGTATTAGGAAAGTTCAGAAAGAGCACTGATAATAAGTTAGAGCGTACAAAAAGTGGGGAAAAGGGTCAAGGAAAAATAAGCGTAATCTTTTTCGTTACTCACAATTGGCTTGGCATTTTTGTTTGTTTTTTCATGGTATTCTGGTGGCCTTTTATCAATTTCTCTTTCTAGATATCTTTTTGTATTTCCAAAAGGTTTATGAAACTGCTCTACAATTTTAGGAGACATAGTGTTTATCAAAGACAGAAAGAAAGCCTTTGTGGTAAATATATTACTGATGTAGCACAGAACTGACAAGTTTTCATGTAGAAACCTTTAAACATAGATTGCTTAAAATAAAGTCTCTGCTTAAGTGTACACTACGGCGTGCTATGGGAAAATATGAAGAAGGGAGAGTTGTCCTTTATTCCTCCCTCTCCCAGTACAAAGCAACGTTAACAATACAGTCAAAGCTCTTAAGAAGAGGCAGAAGTTTCCTCACCTTGTAACTTGTAACCCAGTACAGTGTTTCCCGAAGCCCTGATCACAAGCAAATCTAACTCCAGACATCTTTATTTAGGCCATCTATCCAGGCCCTGCAAAAACCTACCCTGTGCAATGAGAGATGTGCTGAACCTTTGACATTTCCACAGATATACATCAGCGCCTTAGAGAGTTATGTGAACATTTCCATTCCACTAGAGTAAACAAATCATTCTTATTGATTTTAACTTATCTAAATAACGACCGAAAACACTAACTTCATAATGTCAAGTTTAATAGTTGGCTAGGTGATCTTATGAACCCCACTTACAGTCCCAGCAACGAATCTAATCCTCTAAAATGCATGATAGTTTCAAGAAAAAAAATGAAACTTAATAGCACTTCCAACTCAAATATATCCCTCCAGCAAACTTCTTAAAGTGCACATTGCAGAAAAAGCAGAAAAATTAAATAAAGAAGAAACTACCCAAGAGAATGCTGGTTTCGTTTGACTAATCCTTTGAATTCTCATGTTTTAAAAAAAATCACAAAAGAAGTAAACCATAGGAATCATGAATGACTGATACATCAAAGCTCACAAAGGCAAAACCAATAAATTTCATGTAACAAAATAGGATATAGATTTCACTATTATAACAAATTAACAATAATTCAAGTTGCCTTTCTTTTTTTTTTTCCCTTCTTTTTTACTAGTTGAGAATTTTTAAAGCGTGGAGTGATCTGACAGAAGGATAATCAATACTTTGCAAAGTTCAGTACTTGAAAGAATACTGAGGGAAAAGGCTAACACAGTTACCAACTTTGCCATCTAGTGCTTTTCCCAGAGGAATGCATGCAAAACAGAAGCAACAAACAATTCATCCTAATAAACTTTGGGTGAGAAGTATGCTGATGGATTTAAAATAGCTTTCAATTACAGCTTTCAGGCAAATCTCCTACGAGTGTTCCATGATGGGACAACTGGGACGTGTGTACAGTGAGAACTAGACAGGCTAGAGTTGGGTGGAGAGGAACCTAATGGAGTTTAACAAGGGCAAATGTAGGTTCCTGTACCTAGGGACAAATAAACCAATGCACCAGTACAGGTTAGGGGCTGACCTGCTGGAGAGCAGCTCTGTGGAGAAGGATCCAGGAGTCTTCAGGGACAAGAAGTTGACACTAGCAATGTGCCCTTGTGGCCAAAAAGGCCAATGGTATCCTGGAGCGCATTAAAAAGACTGTGGCCAGCAAGTTGAGGGAGGTCTTCTTCCCCCTCTACTCTGCTCTAGTGAGGTCACATCTGGCCAGTTCTGTATCCAGTTCTGAGCCTCTGAGTAGAAGAAAGACAAGGAACTACTAAAGAGAGTCCAGAGGAGGCTACGAAGACAATCAGGGGACTGGAGCATCTCTCATATGAGGAAAGGCTGAGAGACTTGAGTCTGTTTAGCCTGGAGAACAGAAGACTGAGAGGGGATCTCATCAATATGTAAAGGGTGGGTATGAAGAAGATGGGGCCAAACTCTTTTCAGTGGTGCCCAGTAACAGGGCAAGGGGCAAGGGCAACGGGCACAAAATGGAACGCAGGAAATTCCATCTGAACATGAGGAAAAACTTCTTTATTTTGAGGGTGACAGACCACTGGAACAGGCTGACCAGAGAGGTTGTGGAGTCTCAGTCTCTGGAGGTATTCCAAACCTACCTGGACACATTCCTGTGCAACCTGCTCTAAGTGACTTGCTTTAGCAGGAGGATTGGACTAAATGATCTTCAGATGTTCCATGCAACCCCTGCCATTCTATGATTCTGTAGATCCAGTCACTTTCTGGAGTGTCTTTTCTGTTACTTTTCTAAAAGATGAGTCAGTACTTTTGCCTGACATTATGAGCACTTTGTATAAACACATACCTTGTTCTCACAGAGATGAAAATGACTGAGAAGCATTTGTAAAATACTGCTTAATAAATTTGAGACATTCTTTAGAAACTCTCTCCCCTCTTAAATCATATTGCCAAAGGTGAACTTAAACATTTAGAAAACTAAGAGTTACTGTAGATATGCCAGGAGCAATAACTGAATTTATTTGGCAGAAAATGCAAAGACCTTTCTGTCTGTTTAAGTCATACTGTCCCATTTCATTGCATCACATATGTACTTTAAGGGGCTTAGGGACAACACTTAAATATTACTTAAGTCTTTAGCTTACTAAATTGCTATATTACTTAAGTCTTTAGCTATGCTCTCAGCTACATAATTATGAACTTCCACCACACTGCAGAGAGTGATAATAGCTAACACATATGATTCATGAGCCAAAGTGCCATCACACCCATAAGGGGGCTCATTTACAAGAAAGAGTTTTCAGTAGCAGTCAGAAACCATCAAGCCTGCACATGATGATCAGCAAGGACATGATCCAGCTCCCACTGAAATCACTGTGAATGCTACCATTTGCTTTAGCAAGTTTTGAAACAGAGAATAGTTTGCTGGAGTAATGCTGATTCTGAAAATACTCAACTGACAGCAACTACTATATCGCTGGAGAGCCTGCCAAATATATTTCTGGATAAGGTTTGGGAAATCTTGTGAATTACCTCAAACTCTTGTGAACTGACCCCTTAACTGGGCTCTAATGGAAATACTCCATACGCAAGAACAGTAAGTCAAATCAAGGTTTTCTCTATATAGTGAATCTGGTGTGGATAGTAAGCAGTGATAGGGTTGCCACTGCTTTATAGCATTGGGCTTACAGAGACCAAAAACCTCAGCAGAGGTATGATGTGTGCAGCTTCATTCCCAGTGCAAAAGAGATATTTCATGAAATAAGCTCCTATTAATCCTACCAGCATTTTAAATGAATCATACCATCTACAATGGAGATGGATGCGATAAAATAACAAGAAGCCCCGGTGAAATCTCCCATCAATTTTGTTATTTAAAGATTCTGAGCTTTTGGATTTGTACATGAGAATTTTTTGCACAACATCAGATTTAAATTTACACTGAAACCCAGAGATCATAAAATGATATCTAGCTCATCTCACCCCAGAAACACTGTTGTATTACTAGTGTTGTGTCAGTAGATAGGAAAATTAAGAGAAAGGAGGGAAAGGGATGTATTAAATGGAAAAGTGAGCATGATAATTTGGTTCCAAATCTTAATTTTTATTATAAAACAGCATGATTACAACTAGCCATAGTAAGGGCAAAGAGAAGACTTTTCCTATTAAATTGTATTTAACTGAAGAAAACACACGTAGACGTAATATGAAAGCATCAATGAGGAAAACGTATTTGTTAGTCCATTATATTATTTCCAACAGAAGTAATGCCATCAACTTCAGAAGGAATTAGAATGTGAAATCATTAGTGTGGAAAAGAAACATGAATAAGAAAAGCCTCTTTTTAGCTTCAGAGGTTGGCTTATGCATTGGAGTATGAGAGGTTTGATTTCCTACCCTTTCTGAAACTGTTTACACCTTCATAAAATAACTGTGAATATATGCTAGACACATAAATTTGTAATCTATTCTGCACATTTACTCAAAATGACTTTGATCTCAAAATCACAGAAATACAAGGCGGACAGAAACTTCCTGAGATTCAGCGACATTTACTGCTTTCACTGAGGATGAATCAAGTATAACTAAACCATTCTCGAATATTATCTAACTTGTCTTAAAGTTTTCCATAAAGTGCCTAATGGTCTGTTCCATTGGTTTGTCACTCAAAAATTTCACTAATATTTAAAAAAAAAGTTTGCTGCAAATTAAGATGGCTTCTTGATCTTCTGCTGTTATGAACCCTGTTCACTTAATTCCCTCATGAACATTTATTTTCTTTCCCTCAAAAGGATCAGCTACAAAATCAAAAGAATATAAAAATCAAATTACTAACAACCAGTTCTACCATGACACTGTTTTAGCCCTTTGACATAGTGGTTTGTTTTAGTGCTCTCTAATGAGAGCTATTTTTAATTGGCTATTAAATTATTGTAATTGACCTAGATTTTGTTTATGCTTGCTATGTATTAGTCAACCGTTTTGCTGCCTCGTTTGGTTAACTTTGTACACCAAATGAGGAACAAGAACTCCAAAATTCTAAAAGATCTTCACCACAATTTCACAAGCTTTTTCCCCTCTGACATTCCTGTTGGTTATTAGGTCCTTATTCCATTTTATATAAACATACACAACTTGGTCTCCTTTCACATAGTAGTAAAGCCATGCGGAGGAATACTCACATAAATTTACTTGTTGTAAGACATTTTTTAACCTGACTCTGAAGAGCCTCATAATCCCTACAGAGAACTAGCAGAACAGCAGCAATAAACACGAACTTACTAAGCTAAATAGCATGTCGAGTCTTAGGTCAGATAAGGTGTAGGACAGATTAAACATCTGTGATTCTCCAAGCAGCTAATCTCTACACTTATGTTTTGTGGTCCTCTCCTTCCAATATTAGGCTGAAATTTCTCTTGGGAAATCCTTTCAAAGAACCAGAGCTTTTTCCAGAGTATTTAATAATTTTTTATTCCCTGTCTTCCAGAAACCTTTTCAAAGTCAGTGAACATTTGTAGCTGAAGAAATAGTTTATTTGTTGAGCACTGTTGATGGTGGACACCATCACTTACACCGTATCATTATATTGTCTATTCTTTACAAGACCAGCCTATTCCTTGTTTGTCTTAATGTCAGCAACTGTTGAAGCTTACATTGCATCTTTCCTGTACTTGACTCTCCAGATGCATTCATTTAATAGTCCCTCATGGGGATATCCTTTAAAACTCTTGTCTGCTGCAAGATGTATTTGGCAGGGCAAGCAGATTGCACCCTGCTGTGCCATGTAAAATATTAAATCCCAGTGATACTTTTCAGAGGAATCTCTGCAGTATGGCAACTAGCAGAGGACCACAAGCAAAAGGGATAACATGATTTTCATTTCGTATTTCAAAGCAGGGGGGTTCTTTTTCTTTTTAGACAAACTATTTTTAACAGCACAGTATAGAAAGACAATGCAAACTTGAGATGAAATGAAGAGGCAAGCAAAACAGAATTGCTAATGAAAACCAGGTAAGTGTTAGTGTGGCACATTAACAAATCTGATTTAGAACTAAAAACATAACTTTCATGCTAGCACTGGTTTCTTAGAATGCCTCATGAGATATACACAGAAACTTAATGGACCGATTGCTCAGCACACCCAGAACTCACTATGCAACAACGGGTGTAGACTGAGATTCCTGGACAGAAGTATGTTAAAATTATGTTGTAATTAAAAACCATGTGGCTGTTTAAGTGTTGTCTAAAACCTCAGCAGGGTGCAGATTCACAAATCTTCCAATAACTATTTCAACGATGCTTCCAACAGGATTTCAAGGCTCAAAAAATTCCCCTAGATGGTATTTAGTTTATAATAATGGCTAGAGACAAAATTATTCCTGACTACAGCACAATGTAAGAGCCAGTCCCTTTGCCAAACACCTCTTTAACTAGAGAAGATAAACTGCTGGGAAAGAAACAGGAACAGACAAAGGAGAAAACTTTCTTGAAAGTAAAATGCAAACTTTTGGGGTTTTTGCAAGAAAAGTGATGTAGCATTGAGAAAGGAAATCAAAGTCTTGCCTTAATTTACATCATATATTCTACAATGTACAAATTTTCTACACCCACCGTTTTCCCTTTCTTTCCATGTTCAGATCTCTCCTGTGCTCTACAGGAAGTTATGCTTCTGGAAGAGAAAAAAAATCTGCCGTAATTGTGAACCAACTGATGCAAAATTCAGCTATGTCTTTTACACATGCCCAAAAGCCTACTAATATGGGAGATAAACAAAGGTGCTTCTAAGAACTGACAGAACAATCATCTATTTACTCACAGCCACTGACAGATCTGACTGCTACAATTTCTTGCAGGTCTTATCTTTAACGCAAGAACAGAGGAAACATTCTCCCCAAACTCACCACAACTCTTGGACACATTCCTCTTGGTCAATGCTGCGTGAAGCAATGATAGGCAGGGACACTAAGAGGACAAGCAGACAAAAAAACCCAAAACCCAAGAGTCACCATTCCTACAAAACTAGGTTCTTACTGGTTATAACAAAACTCTCCTTTTTGCTGCCCAGGTGCTACTGATTTATGATACAGACAACATTTACAGAACTCAAAGGATAAAACCATTTGTCAAGAAATCACTGCCGATAGAAAGTTTCCTAAGTAGTCCACTGAACGGCTTTGAAATGCCATTATTATCCACCTCAGTTTCCAGTTGCGACTATCCATCTTCCAGGCTCCTGCAATATTAACGCTCCCACCTCCAAGTCACTGAACACTTTCTTTTGGTCACTCAAAAGCCAATATTTTTTTCCTTTCCTTACAGACACCAGCATACAGGCATACACACAGGAAGACAACATATTTACGTGGGTTACTTAACTGGGCTTGGGAGAGCTTTCCAGCTGGTGATGAATATTCCTAGTAAAAAACCATTCTCTCTGTTCCTAAGACTGAAAAAAAAATTCTTTCTAATTATTAAATGGCAAGGAAGGGGGGGCGGGGGGGTGCGAAACATACCAGAAGAATTCTATCTTGTATGTCCTGATAATAAGAAACAAGTAGGCAGAAGTAAAATAGCTTGGTATTACGCCAACCTTGGACTCAACGAAAACACTGACTTCCATTTTGGAAGACAACAGAAGTCACTGTGACAGAATACCAACGTTCTACAGAAGGACATAACTTCATGTCATCTGTTTAATATTTTCTATGTTATTGCTTCATGCTCTCCCTCTGTGATTCCAGGAAACATGTCTTGTTAGCCCTGCCTACTCCATTTTTCCTCTCTTGAGGGAAAAAGAAAAAAAGATTGCTTTTATTTTTTAATTTTCTCCATTTTCTCAGTTCAGGCAAGTAATCAAGTGTTCTAAGATTAAGCGAGAGTAGGGCGTGAAGGCATTATAATGGTGGAAATTATCTCAAGTCTGACAAGACAAAAGGTAATCTGACAGTCTTTTATGAGCATATACAGACAG
The DNA here is from genome assembly GCA_013400055.1 of Nycticryphes semicollaris. Lineage (NCBI taxonomy): Eukaryota > Metazoa > Chordata > Aves > Charadriiformes > Rostratulidae > Nycticryphes > Nycticryphes semicollaris. The sequence goes on along the minus strand of VXBJ01000893.1, from coordinate 306,811 downwards.
CAATTTTCATAATACCAAAGATTATTCACAAGCTATCTAAATAAATTACACAAATATCACAGTCGGTTCTCTCTATTAGAAAAAATATACTTCCACTTTCATCCCCCAGTGCATCCTATTAAGATACTGAAATCAAGAGAACTACCTTTTATTTTGCAAGTAAATAGTAAGTAGAGGTCAGAAAGCATCCTCCAAATACATTAGAAGTAGGAAATGTTTGGTTTGCGGAAGCAACTTTTATTTAGACCCTAAAAATAAAATTATTTCAATTCTATTAAAGAGTACTATCATATTGCATTTTGTATCAAACTCATACTAAACATAAAATAATTTTTTAAACTATTAAAAATAAGGTTTTGAAAAGGTAACCTTTGGGAAACAATTTACACAATTTACAATTTAGGTAGGACACTGAGGACAGTGAGATCTGTTTTGCTGTTACCAAACCATATTAATTTCTGTGAGTTTGTAAGAGGGACTGTACCTAAAGTAAAAACATTTTGAACATTCTGTTCAATGCTGATGACTCTAAAACATCTATTAGAGAAACCCTAAAACCATCCTGGCCTCCCAGGACTGAAATGACCAAGGAGACTAGCTGGCAAAGAGCTCCATCCAAGAGCTTTAAGCGTAATGGATGAAAAGCTGAAGTATATGAATCAGAGGAATGCAAACGAAGCAAACAGTGTTTGTTGTTTTTCCTACCCATTTCGAGGTAACAAAATCTATAAGGTATCTTTCAATGTACAAATGGGGACACCTGAAACATGTTCTGGACACTTACAAGCAATCCACCAAGTTACTTTTCAAAAGTACTACAGACAATTTAATATTTATTTTTCCTTTTATATATATCTGGTACATTTAACATTTGCTTTGTGCACAACCAGCCTAAGTACCATTCTCAGCCAGTACTCTCTAGGAAACCCTGCAGAGAACTCACCTAAGTACTGTTTTCCAAACCTACAGAAGGTTTGGAGAAGTCTGGAATAGCTATAACAAGCAGACACAGGGAGGGATGCACACAGACAAAAGCAAAGGGAGAAAACTGAGTCAGAAAGTAGTTTCTGAGAAGTTAAAAAAAAATCATCACATTAATCAAGGATTAATTCGATAAAATTTTATAAAATATTATTTAACATGACTATATCACTTTGACACAAATACAAGGTTTTTTTCTTACTCCTGATGTTGAATAAAGCAAGAATAGCAGAGAGCAATTCTTTTAAGGCATTCAGTATATTTTACAAAACCCAATTTAATTAAAATGCAGTGTGTAAATGCAGTAAGACATTCTTGAGGAGTTACTGTAGTATTGATATCACACACTGACACCAACGCTGCTCTTGCAGTTGATTTTGCAACTGTCTTCAGCAAATTGCTCGATTCCCTAATTGACAAACACCTTCAGGTCTGGAGAACATTTGTATGTACTTTCAGGTGGCTGTAATTCTGTTATCTGCTCTTTCCACATGTGGATGATGGTATGGAGTAAATTGTAGAGATCAGCAATTGTGGGAATTCAAAGGCTGAGTGCAGATCTTATGCAAAACACTACACAAAGAGACGGGCCAATTTATCATCCATCCTTAGCCAAACCCTCTTCTACCGCCCCCTTACATCTTTGTCTAAGGAGCTGCATGGCAGATGAAAGCATTGCTTAATGTGCAGCTTAAAGCAAAAATCATATGGCCACGGAGTCTGTTCCATTCTCCTGCTGATTTTGCTGGGGACAGAAAGCCTACCAGTATCACCAGGGGAAAGCAAATGAGAGTCTGACATCAATTATGGACTTAATATACGTAAGCAGCGATTGAGAATATGTTTCTTTGGACCTGCACCATATCCACAGGTTCACCAACTTCATGTAGCATTAACAAGCTGCCATATATTCTGACTGTTGCTTCAGTATCGCTATAAGCATCCCTGGAAGGCTGGAATCTATGTAAACTGACCTGAAATGATACTAGCCGTTTCCTGTGAACACACAGCTGAATAAACTTTCTTTCAAACTTGCCCTGAGGTTCTTCTATATTACACTTCCTGCAGGGGCAATCAGACGACAAAAAGAGGAAAGAACAGAAAATGAAAGATTAAAGCCTTTAACCTCTTTTTACTTCTTTTTCCAAATTCACAATTGCTTTTCTATTTCTATTCCCTTCTGATTGCCTATCCTTTGGTACCCATATCCTCACACAGGTTTTTCTATTTGCACTCTCCCCATCCTCACCCCTGCATGAACATCATTTGTTCCACAACTGTGCCTAGATCTCTGCCTTTGTGAGGGGTAGAGTGAGAGAGAGTTCCTGACTCATCAAGGTCACAATTGCAGAGAAAGGAGGTCATTACCCTAATATAAGTCACCTGATTGAGTAGGACAAAGTGGCTGCCCCCAGTCAGACAACAGACCACCAGCAGAGTCAGAAATAAAAGCCGGAGTTCTGAAGGCCAGAGCCTCATCTAGTTGCAATCTAAGTCATATTTAGAATATTTAGATCATTTCTTCTTCTTTTTTTTTTTTTTTTCCCTTCTCTGCCATATGAACCCACAATTAAAGAATGGTTAAGTATTGCAGGCAATTAAACAATATTACGCTGAAGTATTTCAGGGTTATTTTTAATAGCAGTCAGTAGACAGGCAGATGTGATGATTAAACATCAGTTTCATGTCTGGAGTACAATAAGCAAGTCAGACCCAATCTGCCATAATAAGTAACTTTATTGTGGCCTAAAGGCTTTTGGGATCTTAATATGGAGCAGATGTTGAGGACTTCCCTAGTAATTATGGGAAGAACTAATTCTGTCCTCCCCCACAGATATACTTTACAAGATCTGCTTTATTGCATTTGTGGTTACTTGACCTATTTATTCACACTTTTCACATATTTGCCACATTCACAACCTTTCGAAGTAGACATTACACAGGAAAAAAAAATATGTACATTTTACTTATATTGATAAACAGGATTATTCATGTACCTAAAGTTAAGCACCGGTGGAAGAATGGAAGAATTAGATGTTTACCCTAATCTCTGCTAACAAATCAATAAAATTAAAGTGCCTACAGAAATGAAAAGTTTGCTCACAATGAACTTCCCAACTACAGTGCTGAGACTCCCCACCTGGGAAAGGAAAGGCACACGGAAACAAAACTCAGGACAGAGTAAAGTGTGAAGATGTCTCAGCAGAGGATGAGGATTTATGAGGGAGATGAGTTTGTCTTAAAGAGACAAGTAAAACACCAAGACATTGTGACAACACCAGTGTGGCAAATGCCAGCCAGCCAGCATCAGCCAAATTAACACAAGAAATTCAAAATCTACCCAGCAAGCTCCATTTGAAAGCTAACTGCCAGGCACAGTCCTCAGCAAGAACAACAGTTTTAGGCAAAGAAAAAAAAAAAAAAAAAGAGAGTTACTGTCACATCTCTTTAATATCAAACCAGCACAGTGTAGACAGCCTCCCAACCTTAAGCAACTGCACTATTAACAACAAGAAACAAGGACTGTGGATAGGATCATTGGATTGTAATAGACTTGGAAACACACCTACATCCACTTTAGACACTTGCCAGAAAAAAATATCACAAAATAGAAAAATCTGGTGCCTTTTTACCTATATCTTTGGGATAAATCGGCTAATTTTTATTTTTCTCAGAGTATCTTACTTGAAATGAAAGCTACTAATAGTCTAGAGGAAAATAATGCATAGGAAATGGATCCTGAGCTTTGTAACAACACCACTAATGTTCTCTCATTAAATGCAACTTTTCTGCTGACTTTAATGTGTGTGGATCCTAAGTTAGTTTATAAAACCAGATGAAATAGCAGATCCTTTATAGAGGCCCAATGTCAGCAGACAGAAGCACACTCCGGATCCTCAATCACAACAATCGTTACCAACTACCAGCAATTTTAACTACAGCCAGATACAGAATTCCCTTTACCCTCATCTGCCATAAATAAAAACAAATGCATTAGCTGCAGACAATAAGTAGAGAAAGGCTAATTATATATTAATCTTTTGCAAGATTTCAGCAGCAAATATTTTAAACAGATAATCTTAAATTGATTGCTTCTGTCATATTTGGAAAACACAAATATGTATTCTAGACTAAGGAAGATAATTGTAACTTTAAAATTTCCATCTGAGTCAGGGTGTAATAAAACTGTTGTATTTACTATATGCAAGGATTCACTGATTTGTTGTCATGTGTGAACTATGGTTTCATACAAAACCAGGTAAAATTTCATGCCAGGCAACTGCCCACCACCCAACAGCACTTTCAGTGTTTGCAATGAAGCATTACAATCAGCTCATCTCTGACAGGTATCAGGAGCAAGGAACGGCAATATAGCCCAACAGCAAGACAAAATCCATCACATACTTAGTATTTTTGATGTAATTCTTGAAAGAAAAAACAACTATAGCAAAAATAGCACCAGCATATCCTAATGACTAATCTCACCTCCAATTTTCTGCAATGAAATAGTGAGCCACACCAGCTTCTAAGGTGTATAAAGACTAGTTTTGTTCGCACTGCAAATTTCTCTCACCCAAGCGCTGTTTCAGAGTTTGTATGAAAAGCATATCTTGTTTCTGGAAACTCCAAATCAGTGACTTACTCTAGTGCTCAATAAAAGAATTTTATTTTTTTTAAATTGTTTAGCAGTGACCTGGCTGAAACACTACTCTACAAGTAGAAAAACTCTACAAGTCTTTCTTGACCCTCATAGACCCTTGCTGCTAACCTCCGACCAGAATCGCAATCATCCCTTTCTGTGACACAATCCAAAATGATTTAGGGGCATTTTCTATTTTGCTGTCTCTGCAACCAAACAACAAAATGTGCCATTTCACCAAATTCAGCGTCATTTGTTTTTAGCTTAGCACAAACATTTGATAAAGCTGTTTACACCAACATCAAGCCTTCAACCTGGCAAGCGGGCGAGAGTTACCTGAGATGTAAAACTAGCCCTTTCTGGGCAGTTGCAGGCTTTGCTTCCTGCTGCATGGCAATACAGCACTGCATTCCAGCTGGAGAACTCCAGCTGAGTGATGTGCAGCCCTACACAATTATCACACCACACCATCTACCCTCTGGCTGCCAGTGCCCAATGATATGGACCTGCTGCGTATTGCCTATTAACAGTTTCATCTCTATCTCATCATCAAAACCTCCCCTGAACTCTGACGTCTACAGATGTCTTTGGTTTCTCTGAACTACCTCTGCTGTTGTAACTTGCCATAAAGTGACTGAACCCTATGGATTACCCTCTTTCAGCAGGCAAATCCGTCGTGCTGTTTCTAGATGCTTCTCAGTTCCACAGTGGAATGAAGCGCAATGCTATCAGATGTAGGCAACGTTGATTTTTTAAACAACTGAAGCATCAGATGTGGCCAGACACATGATACAGATACGAAGGTCTGCTCTGTATATTAATTTTATAGGGTGGAAGCACACTGGATGTATTGTGAAACGCTTTAGCTTGGCAAAATCCGTAAATGGTAACAACAGTACAGCATCAGTTACTCTGATCATGTCTGAGATCAAAAGCGGCCACTTTAGCCATCTTTTATACTGTCATTATAAGGAAAGTGAGTTCTTACTCTGTATGCTGCTTGAAGACATACAAATCCATTAAGGCAATTTTATTAGTGTTGTAGGCCATAAAATCCACAATTGTAACATAACCTTAACTCTGCTGCAAAGCCAAATCCCGCTAAATTCCCGACATATTCATCAAGTGATGGCAGGCAATGAAATAAAAGTAAGATCAACAGCTGGGAAAAAAAAATCACAAGCTTCTTAATATTTTATGCTAATACATTGAAATTGATTAAAATGAGTCTTTTTTAAAAAAAAAAAAAAAAAAAAAAAAACAAACAACTGCCACTGGTATTACTTATGCATAGAATATTTTAGCAAGAATTATATTATGTAGTCATTTAATTACCTACCTGCTGCACATGAAGCATTCATTCAGTTAAATTACAGGCTAAAGAATCCCAAAAAACTACAAACACAAAAGTAGGATGTTTTTCTTATGTTGGCCATTTTAAATAGTTGAATCTTTGGGTTTTTTCCTCTTCTGACCAAAAGGAAATGCTGGAAAATGTACTGCCATGATGAATTTAAAACCTGTGAAAGGGAAATGCAGACTCAATTTATTACCTAGTGCTTTTACTTTATTGTGCAGGTGGACTCAATAAATTAGAATGCTCATTAAATTGAATGGAAACTGTGGCATCATCTCGATTCAGGATTTCAGCCAAATTCTACCCTTCTGTAAAAGCTGGAGCCTTAGCTTCAGAGGATATATGTATGATTCAAACAGGGCACAGGTGTGCTCAACATGCCACTGATGCTGCTTCTTTATCTCTCTGATACACGTATCTGGGGGTAGTTCATGGGTTTTCATGGAGTATTTGTCAGACTGGCTCTTTTCAACTTTGCTTTCTGACCTAAGAAATTCTTCTTTTGTTTATTACATGACATGGGCTTTCAATGAGGATTATAAAAAAAGGACTTTGATACCTATTTTTTTTTGAAACCTCAGCAAATCCCACTGTGGTAATGAACATCTGATTCTGGGGCATCACACGGATGGTCTTTATTCTATGGCCAGAAGCTGGAACAATAGTGATGGCCAATGACAGGACAAGGGGCAATGGGTACAAGCTGGAACACAGGAGGTTCCATCTAAATATGAGGAAAAACTTCTTCATGGTGAGGGTGACAGAACACTGAAACGGGCTGCCCAGAGAGGTTGTGAATTCTCCTTCTCTAGAAATATTCAAAACCTGCCTGGACACGTTCCTGTGTGACCTGATCTAGGTGTTCCTGCTCCGGCAGGGGGACTGGACTACATGATCTTTCAAGGTCCCTTCCAATCCCTCATATTCTGTGATTCTGTAATTCTGTGATTCCTATACCCATGCCCATTTGGCTTAGTGCAAGAACCCAAATTTGCAGGGGAAACCCAATGATTTTACCACTTACTTATGCTTTATAAACAGCATGCACTATCAACATCTAAGAAAAAATCTTTGTGGGCCAAAAAACTTTTCTTATTAGAGCCAAATGCTCAAACCTCTGTATTGAGCTGTGACAGGATAGAGGAGACATGCGGTTGTAAGAAAGAAAAGAACAGGTACATCCAGGTCCTGCTTTCCTCCGGGTTTCTCAATTAAAGGATTTTTCTTCTGCAGACTTTACAAGTGATAGCAATCTCCTTTCCTGGGGCTGAACTGTACTTCCTAGGCTTAGGCTATCTGCAGGCATCCAGACTCACAGCACAAAGAATAAACAGGCTTTCACTACCGTCATTGCCCGTGATCCACTTAAGGATAGCAAGAAATCTCTTAGAGGAGCTTCTTGTGCTGCTTTTTAAAAAGATAACACAGAGGTAATTTAATAGTTTCAGACCAGTAGCCAAAAACATCTCACTGCACATAGAGAGAACTGTGAACATTGTTGTAGCTCAGTTTGTCATAATGCTGGCTAAACATGATGTTTAGTTAAACCACCTACCGAAAACACTTGCAGCCACCAACCGCTTCTTTAAAAGACTCCAGATCATTACTTTCTGCTTCATTCCTCAGTTACAGATGCTAACATTGCAATGTCATGTATATTTCACGTCATGTATTCCTTCACATCTTCCTCCGTTTTCACATCTTGTCCTTCTAATAATTACCTGAAAGAATCTGTGGAACCAGTGATTTATCCTGCTGGCTTTAAAATTTACTCTCTTACAACATATAAACATACTGACATTTTAGTGCTGCAGCTACTTCAAATTGCCCAACTACTTTTCTCTGTTGTGCTCTTCTGGCACCTGTGTCTTTCTGTGTTGGGCAGAGCATTAGAAAACACTTTAAAGCATTTTTCTCTTTGGTTCTAACTAGTCAGTCCTGCTTTACCACCACAACAGAGCTCGCTCTCATGCACGTTGCCAGAAGAGAACTATATAATTTTGAGAAGCCAGTGATCTGCCTGCAGCCAAACTAAATCAGTCTCCCAGAAAGGGCATATTCCCAAGACCTCTCACTACTTTGACAGGAAAGCAAAGTTTTTTAGAAGCTTATTACTTCCCTGTATCTTCTCACTCCATTATCTGATTACTAAATTGATTTTGTAACAGAACCAAGGTACTACATGTTTCTTTTGCCTCTGAATATCTTTTTTCCTTTTTGGATAGTCAATCCATGTAGGAGCCTGCTGTGATCACAAATGATTTTTTCTTCCACTGCTACAACTATTAGGGTTAATGGTTTTCAATTATTAACCTTGTGACTGTATCAGCTTCAGAAGAACTATGCTGGAATAACTTTGCTCCAAAAAATCAACATATAAACCACTATGAAATCTAAGCCAAACACTGTCACTGCAGACCTGCACGTTTATTTCCCTGCCTATTCACATTAACACATACAAGAGTATAAGAGGAAATGAAAAAAACCCCACAACAAAACTGCAGGCTTGCTTTTTTTTTTTTTCTTTTGTAAAGATCTCCAAAATCTCCATGCTTTCAGTTAGTGAGTAGTCTTTTCAAAATCCATACTCAATTTTCACATTAGTATAGGTATTTCCAAAGATTTAGTTGTGCTCTAGATCCATATCCTTAACCAACGTAGCAAGGTGCTTACATTTACACTTATGTTATTTATAGAGACTATAAAACAATGCATTTAATAATGTAATTCTAATACATGCTACCATGCACTGAATCTTTTACTATAATCCTGATATTAATGGTTCAATTACATGATATGCCAGGCATTGGTTTGTTTGTTGTTTTTATTTTAATGAGGCTTCCATTGTGGTGTGATATATGGGAAATTCACGATATTTTTAACAGTCTTTCATGAATGAGTGTGCACTAGTTATCACTACTATTTTGATAGAAAAAAGTTAGTCTATATCATTGGTAATATAAATAATTTAATGTATAAAGTAACATTGATTTTTAAATGCTTCTCATTTCTTTTAATGTTATCAGCAAGGCACAATTTCAGTTCATATATTCCTTTTATAAAATTACTCCTACAAATGGTTTTGTATGCCATTAAATGTCATTTCCATTACAATAATTTTCTGTAGATTTTGAATTCCATATGCATAAATGCATTGCAAAAATAAAAGTCAGCTGTCAGTGCTTCCACATTTTCATTTCAACTTTTTAACGAATAGCTCAATAAACATGTAAATGCCTGCCATATTATTTACACTTACAGTAAACATACTAATCCTATTTGTACTCTAACCTTACACCAAAATTTATTTGTCTGTATAGGGCAACTTTTCATATAGGCTGATTGCAGCTATGGCTGCACCTTTTTAGAGTAGAGAATTGTTCCCCCAACCAGTTTAATATGAAACTACTTGCCCCAATACAAAGGCGGTTCATGATATTTTGCATTCTGCATAAATAACTAATAGTAAACTTCAGTTTTGCCACAGCTGCAAATAGTTCAATAATAACAGCATTCATTCTTTGATCAAACATTACACTAAGATACCTCCTTTGAAAAAATACCAGAAACACACATGGAATTACATTCACAGTGTAAAAATGGTCATGACAGAGAAAGCTGTTGGTTAGCTCTATACAAAATACAGATAAGTAAAATTTACAGCTTCACTGTGAAATACTTTGACTTGTTGCTATCTGTAGATACAGAATGGCTGTGCTGGCAAAAAATAAGCGAAGCTCCCCCTGCTCTGACAAAAGCCATTACTTGTTGTCCAGGAAAGGCAAGATCTCCCATTTAGTTGTTAAAAACAAACAAACAAACAAAAAACCCAACAAAAAAACCCCCAAACAAACCCAAAAACCAAACTAAACCAAACCAAAAAAACCTACCAAAGCCCTCTAGGTAGGTGAATTTTGTAGTTCTAGGGACACACAAATCTCATAGATGCTGACAGGTTTTTTGCTCAAATAACATGGCAGGTAAGATTCAGCATTCATAGTTCTCTGAGAATACATTTTATTTTGAGTCAAATAAACAATAGTTATCCTTTCTTAGCTGGAGCTGCTATTGAAATAGTATTTCCCAAAAATATCACAATCTGATATGTAATGTGCAGCTAAAACATGCAGTGTGTCATCTGAAAAGCCTGGAAAACAGGAAGCTGTTTACCTTACTCATAAGTAAGAGTACCAAGAAGAGAAGATTCATGCTTGTGCACCACGTACTTTTACGTAAGAAATATTAACTTAATATAGCTGCCAAATTGGCTCTACGTTTTGGTGTTGGTTTTGTTTGTGTTCTACTATTCATATATATTACAATAACATTTCTTTCACTGTAAATCACATCAGCTTATATTAAGAGTTTCTGCAACAACATCGGTTATACACTATGTTATATTGACATTTATTGTCAGTTTTATTTGCAGTTTTACGCATGTCATTTCAAATGCTTGGTGTATTTCTACTTTTTTCCAACACAATATGTTTATGTGATGGGGCACTTGCCAAAACAATTCCTATTCTAAAAATGGGAATTTGTTCTATCTGATTTATGCCAGTCAGATATGACTGATGGAGGCTCTAATGACAGGTAATATTTCATATGATGCTCTGCATCTCTTATAAACGCAGCACACGTTGCTTACACATTACATACTGTCAAAAGTGCCAAATAAAATCTGTTAGACTTGTCAGTGAAGAATGAAGCAAAATTCCTCAGTGATGGCAGCTCAAATATCCCATTTAGGTAGTAAGCACTACTTATTTGGGAGCTATTTAGCCACATTTGCTTGTGATACGAAGCAGGAATCAAGAAACTTTGAAGTTATTGGTCAGCTTCACAGCAACAGACCCAAAGAAAGAACAAACTAGAAGGTCCAATCAGCAAAGCCTTATGGGAGGTAAATAGCTAAGTATCTTCCAGCACTTAGGCTGCAGTGTTCCCATTTTCACCAATCAGTAACTATTCTCCATGCCCAGCAGTAGTTAAGAGCTGGCAACAACTAGAACTGTATTTATAAATGCTTCACATTTCTTCATTACACAGTTAATGAACTGAGAGCTGGAAGTCCTGAAAATATGAGCCTAAATACTTGATACAACCCTCAGAAAAGGTTGTCCATCACTATATCATCATGCTGTACTTGAACAAGAGAGAGGTTTTGCCCTGAGCAGACTGGTTCTGTTCCAGCAACTCCATGAGCGCCAATGTTTGTTTCCTAGGATTTAAAAATTGTAACGATTTAAACAATGCTGTACTTAAAATGGAGAAAGCACCAGACTTGAAAGATGTAGAAAAATAAGTAAATAAAGATGTGATGTCCTTCAGTAATGATACTAAAGTATCTGGAGAACGAATAATGAAGGAAGACTGAAAAGAACTGCAAAAGGACTTCAAAATACTGAGCAATCTGGTGACAAAATAGCAGGTGAACCTGAACAGTGGTAAATATTAAAAGTAATGCACTTAAGGGCAAGGAAGTCCTAACTGCACGTAACCTCAGGAAAGAAGAAATAGCTGTAACTTAAAATATGCTCAGTAATTCTCAAGAAACCAATTACTCCAATACTTCAGGAAGGACCAGAAAAACAAACAGAATCCTTATGAGGGACCTGCAGTGAGCCTGCCATCAATGCTATAGAACAGGAGAACAGACTAGGACTTTCTAGCATGACAAAGAAATGGCTGTGGAGGTATATGATAGATGTCTTCATAAGTAACAATGTAAAATAGGTAAAGGAAAATCTCAGATGACAGGTTCAAAATAAAGAAATGGTGGAACTTTAATCACACTGTAGTTAAACGTTAGAATTAATTGCCTCAAGAGTGGTGCAGATATCAACGGTTTATCTAGGTTCAAAAAGTGATTAGACAGACTCAGAGAAGAAAAAGTTCCCCCTTGGGTTTATTAAACTCAAACATGACACATCTGATTGAGAAAAATCATTTAACATGGTTTCCATCAGACTCCCATTAGCCTGAGGAAAACTAGAGAAGATAGTGGTACCTTGGAAAGAAAGTAAAAAAGCTTTGCAAAATAATATAAGAACTATAATCGTAACGGGAATACAGTCTTAAGAAATTCAAGATTAAAAAAACAGGACACTGTAACACCAGAAGATGTTTTAACATAACCGATGTCTACAAAACATCTTAAAATATATTAAATACATTATAATATAGAGGCATATTCAGACTCTGCATGTTTCAAGATGATGAACTCTGTCAAGAAAGTTGGGTTTTTTTCCTGAAGAAGGCTTTCAGTAGTATTTAGTTAGATAAGATATTCACTACCTTAATTTGCTGTGCTTTGAAAATTATAACTGCAGTAACAATGTAATGAAGCATAGATTATACTTTGATTTCCTAAAATAAGTAAACAATAGTTATAGCTGAATGTCAGGAATTCAAGAGAAGGCAGTTTGAAAAACAGATTATTTTATCAGTTCCTACTCATTTAAGCCATTATGTTCCTTAGGAATAGCTATCAGTTGTGTTCATCAGTCCATGAGGGTTATCACAACACTCTCAGCCAACACTGCAATAGTCAATGAAAACCAAATCTTGCCTTCTTAAAGCCTTGTCCTATTAAAGGCAATAAGGGTCTCCTCAGCTGCCACTTCCATGGTCAGAAACCACTTTGATTACAGTATCTTTCTAAACAATGACTCGCAACCTTGGCTTTACAAAGCTACCACGTTACTTTAGTTATTCACTTTGAATAGCTCATCCAGTGAAGTTTATAATTTCTCCTTTTCTCCTCTACAGATTCTTTCTCTAGTTATATATTTCACAGAACAATTTACAGTTTCTAGATGGTGTGGGAAGTGGTTGACATTCCCTAATCTTTTAATCTTTTTTTTCCCTCAGAGGCACTGAGAAAGGCGACTCTAAGAGACAGGACACTGAATTAGGCTGATCTAGTGTGATACAGCACAGCTGCTCTCATACTGTATAGTCAATTTTCAGTTTTATATAACCTTTCTGTATGGTCTGGACTTTTAGTCTTTACATTAACAAGCAAACAAACACCACCACCTCACCCACACCCCGTTATTAGTGAAATTACTTTGCAAAGGTAGTATCTCAAACAGCAAAACAGCACCACTTAGGACAAAGAAATGGGAGAGGAAGGAATACAAGCTTTACTTTCCTTAAAACTTCATTGCAGTTGTAGGAATATTGCAGAATATTCCTATATTACTACAATACCTCTTATTGCTAACTTTATTTTCCCCTCTTTCCTACTCCATTGCCTTCAAATCTCCTTTAAAACCCTCTTTGGCATCTCACAGTGCTCTGTAAATAGGGTTTCTGTTCTTGCTATGGGGAGGGAAACTGTACCAGGTAATCCATGCAAGGTACTTCAATTTATTTTTCATATCTCAGGGGATGGTCAGGCTGTGAAAGTCAGTGGGTGATGTTGTTTTCCTGTGTAAAATACAAAAGTGCACGAAGATTAATGAGTGCCATGACATGAGTGCTGATGAACATTTGGTAGTAAAATTAGCAAACAATTTAGAAACGCTAGATAGTCTACATGGAGCATAAAGGATCCAAAGGATCATCACTCAATTATCCTACCTGCAGGATTTCACAATTACTAGTGAAGAACCGCACTCTGAATCACCAACTCTTCATTGGATTTCAATATTCCCATCCTACCATTTTGTATAGACACAGGTGTGGGGTTTGTAGACATAGAGACAAAGAGAAGTCTTTCATTGGTTTTCTAAATGGGTAGGACAAGGCAGGGAAATCATCCAATGGTAGAGATGATCTTTTCAAAAGTAATAGTTACATATTCTGGTGTTCTGCAACAGGTCCAAATAAATACACTTATTGAAATTAAAGTAATTCATCACATTGATCTAAATGACAGCAATACATTAAAGAAAAAAGAAATCTTTACATCTTCCTGGAAAAAGCAACAAAGCAAACGAGAAACTACTCCTAAAGATAAGGCATTGATCAATGTAATTTGTGGGAAGCTAATATATCTGACTTTCTAGTCTATATTTCCATATGTATTAAAGAGGAAATGTTTGTGGCTTGCATGTATACAAACTGTTATTATAGGCAAGAGGCTGACATCGTATTTTTAGAGCAAAGCACATTAGCATTCAAATACCTTTTCAAGTGAAAAAATGCATTTATGTTCAAGCTTATTTCCAACAAGCCACACACATTTCAGCCCATTCCATTGTTAAATGAAGTTCAATTTCAAATATGCCAGCCAGTGGCAAACCATGACTTGTTAAGAGCAGAAAAGCTATCACGCAGCTTGAGTGACACCCTTAATGGTTTTGTTAAACCAACTAAATACATGGTGGTAATTCCTTTAAGAATCTTTTTAGTAGTATACTCCTGGGGCAGGGTGCCAATCACCTCTTCAAAGAAGTCAGGCAGGTCATGGTCCAGGCTATCCATTTGGTAACAGCCATTAAATATTGTTTATCGTTCATATTCAGATGACATTCTTGACACTTCAGAAACCTCCCTCTGAGCAGCCTTCTCAGCCTCTTCCTCAGACAGCAGACGCAGACAGTGACATGAAAAATTGTGATCTAAGATATACATGTTCCATCCATGTCTAATGCATTGCTTTGCCGTGATTTTTATTCTTTTTAATGGTAAAAATTGGATTTAAAAGGTCTTATTTTCTGTGCATATGCACATACAAAAAATGCACAGACAATACCTTGGCAAGCTTGGATATGTGTAAATCCATAGTACTGTTAGTCTACAGACTAGATAGTCAATTGATTAGCAGGACAGGAATGATGTATGTTAATGCTGTATGGATATAGTTATGACACAGATAGATAGCCATAATCACTAGCTGACAATAGGTTTTCATCAAATCCTGTAGTGTAAATAATATCCACTGAATTTCACCAGTTTTTAATTAAAAGGAAGGCAATTATTCATTACAGATTTTGGGAAGGTAATTTTATATGTAGATGACATATTTAATGAAACATTAATTTCTTCTACCTCATTGAAACAATGCTATCAACACATAAGAAAGCTGTGCAAGCTAAATCTAACGGAAAATCTGTGCTTTGTGTTTAAGAAGAGGGAATAAAATAAAACCCTTATTCCTGTGAATCAAATCTCATTAAAAATTATTGAACTGTTTACATTTGGAAACTAAATAGATAATTTATACATATCTTGTATAACTCATAGAATGGATAAATCACTGTACCAATGAGCGAATAAAGTAAATGGCACGAAGGTCTAAAGAATCTTCTTCACATACATCTGCTATCTACTTTGGCATTTTTAACTGTTCATAGATGTATACTTTTGGGAACTTTTTCATCAGCACAAAGAGAATGTAGGTATCTGAGAAATATCTGTGCTCACGAGTCATAGAATCAAGATTATCAAGTCCAGCTGTAAACCTAGCATTACCAAGTCCACCACTAAATCATGTCCCTCCACTCAACTGCTTCCCGGGGCAGCCTGTTCCAGTGTTTGATAACCCTTTTCCTGAAGATTTTTTTCATAATACCCAATCTAAACCTCTCCTGGTGCAACTTGAAGCCACTTCCTCTTGTCCTACCACGTGATACTGGGGAGAAGAGACTGAGCCTCACCATACTACAACCTCCTTTCAGGTGTGGAAATCTTTTCTTCTCTGCAAGTCCGCTATGAAACATCTTCTATGAAACATCTTCTGTGAGATGTTTACAATGCAGCACACACAATAAAAAAACCCTTGGCTTTTTAACATCTTGAGTTTCATAAAGTAGACATTTAATCGAATACCTAATCACCTATTAGATTTCTGATTAGAATTCTGATGCAAATTACCTAGGATTTGCTAAAAGTTTGAAGATGAACTTTGTTACTACAGTCTCTGCGTTACTTCTGCAAAGAAAGAACTCAGCACCATAGTTCTCAATACGAAGTTTTATTTCATTTGTGAGTTGACTAGAAAACTTGAGTAAACCAATTCCCACCTGCCTGCTTTTTTATTATTATTATTATTATTATTATTGCAAATAGCAGATTAGCCTGAAGGAAGACGTACATGTGTGATTTAAGGAAATTATGCTGGCAATGAACGTAATGTAAAAGATCCCACAACATTTATTCTCTCCTTTCAGCATTAAGTGTAATGGATTGGTTTCAGAACTGCCTGTAACACGGGTAGGTTATTTTAAAATGAATTTTAACAGTGTTGTGTACTGCAGATAGGAAGCAACTCTAAGTTATTGTCCATTCTCTCTGAAACTGTCTGTATTGCTAAGCTAGTAAAGCAAGACTTAAGAGGTAGTTTAACAAACCATTTTTTATTTCTCAAATCAAAAATATCTAATCGACTGTTCATTGTGTTGCAGACCAAGATTCAACTACTAATACTAAAGAAGAAAAAAATTAGAACCCAGTAGCTTTAGTGTGATTCGGGGTTTTCTGGAATATCTTTGGGCACTGCATCTTGGCTTGTAAGGAGCTGATATTTTATTCACTGCCTCATCAGAAGTAAATATTCCTGTGCGTGCTCTTCCACTTTTAAATATTTATACTTATGTTTTTTTCATACAAACTTGGAATATTTCTCTAAATAACAGCAGTGAGACTACTGACATATGGTTAGAGAACAGATGCCTATTTTTTTAACTCAAGGTATTAGCTAGTCAACAAGTTTTAGTTATAAATGACTTACAGGGCTATTTCTAACAGCAGATTACTCTACTACATCTACCTGAGAATATCCTGCACAGTGACATTCACATACCCTCTAAGCTGCAAAAGGATGCTGTGTCATAACAGTGCTGTGAATAATATACGGAGGATTTATTGTCTCACTGTGAATTCCCAGATGAATGGTAGGCCAGTGACATGTGAAGAGATCATCACCTTGTTCCTTTCAGTTCCTTTAGAGCAGAAGCTCTCAGAAAGAGTATTACCCTTTCACAAACTGATGCATGACACTGGAAATGCTGAGGGTACTAGATTTCCACTGACTTGCCGGTCTATTCAAAGACTATTGTCTATCACAATTCCACTTCATGCAACAGTTGTGGGCTTCAAAGAACCCCACAGAGAAGTTTGGGGGTTTATGTGCTCCTGAAATCCCTGTGCTGGCTATTGTATAATAGAAAAAGCTGTACCTGCCCTTGTATTGTGGCAGAGAAGAAGAAAATCGGATATACCTTCATATTGTCCTTTCCAGAGATAACGTTGAAGTTATTAATAGCTATGTTTTACAATCCGTATTTCAAAAACAGGCCCTCAAAAGCAAACGTTCAAGCATGACCTTTAATTCTCCTTCTATCAGCAGCAAAGGACCTTTCCAGAAATATTTAGCCCAATGGCACTCATTTAGTATTAGCCCTTGCTCATTCAAGCTTCTTGAACACGTCTGGAGGGTCCTTAAACAAATTTTTTGACACTATCGACGGAACCTTTCCGACAGCTCATTAGGCAAATGGCAGAGAATTCACGGGCTTCTCCAAACATGCCTAGAGACTTGTGTTCATCAGAGTTCAGCACTAGCTAACAGATTGCTGCAGCCCTCATTAAAATGCAAAGTAATTCTAAGCACACAACCTTTGGTAAATCGAATGCACCAACTGATTTTAAAAAATTGTTTCAATTGTAATAATAGTTTACCAAAAGAGAATATTATGTTTGCACTTAATGAAAACGAGGATCAATTTCGTATCACAGAGTATCTAAAAGTTGAGTGGAAAAAGACCATTTTAAACAAGTGACAGCATATGAAGGAGATTCCTTGTTGTGAAGAAGAGATTATTAAGACACATTTTTAATGCAAACTGCCATGATCTCTGAATGGAATTTCTAATGAAGCACACATTACACCCTCCTGATAACATTGTTATTAGAAATGTTTCAATGAAACCCCAAATATGGTAATAATTACAGTGCTTCCCAGCGAAGTGATTTCCAAAACTCAAATCAAGGTCAAAGGCCAACAACATTCTCATGAACAGCAAAAACTTCTCGTGGTATGATTTCAGTATAACCCATAGCTATACGTTTCATCTCCATAGAAGGAGAGAGTGCAATTTCACTATATACTCACTTATATTGGTATGGCTGTTTTGTAATTGTTTCTTGCCCCAAAGAGGTTGAAAGAAGCAAAGAGAACACAAAGAAAGAGTTTTCAGGAAAGGTTTATATGTTGTAGAATAAGGCACTGTTGTTGTTATTATCATTGAGAGCAATAACAAACTCACGCTCATACCTTGAATACCACGGTCACTGGCATTCCCCAAATCACATACTGTGAGACTAATATCCCAACAGTACAGAGCTCTGCATGGGTACTTCTCCACATCGTAAGTATCAAAGAGCATTTGCATTAAAAAAAATAACCTATATAAAGCATATATAGAAGCAGGCATAGCAGAAAATAAAATGATGAGCAATAAACAAAAATGTTGGAAGATTCTCTTCAGAGGCTCTGTAGATATGCACAGAAACCTGTCTCCCTCACAGGCTACTTTTAAAACACCATGAAGCTAAAACTTGTCTCACATACCAACTTAGCCATTAAGGAAATATATGTGTGCGACTGATTCATTCTTGCAAAGTGCAAGTCCTTTCCAGAAAGCAAATACGTCATTGTAAACTCCCACTTTTGCTAGAAAAAGTGCAAAAAATAAGCCACATATTTCAGAACATCCACAACTTCTTTCCTAGCATAAGAATATCATTGTTTATGATCTTCCTTCACCGTTTCTGCTTCTTTTCTCCTTCTCCAGCAACAGAGGGGTCTTACAAGATCGGTGCTGTCAAGCAAGCAGCAGAATTTAGTCACTTTCTGCACCAGTGGTTCCCTCTCTTGAGGACTCAATGAATTAGGGCCTCATCAACTCGCAAATATGAAGATACAGAGGGTGACCAATGATGCATCACCTAAAGGCCTGTAGCAGCATTTAAATACAGCTGATGTGGAGAACAGCTTTGCCTTATCACAGCAGTAATGAAATCTACGGGAATAGACTTCTGTGTGTCTCCTGTGCAAAGGTTCACAGCCAAACTTCTCTCTCATATGTATGCGTCAATAAACACAATGGAAAGGACCTTTTCCCTTCCAGAAGCTTGTGATACAGCAACCTCCAGATAGAGAGATGCTCTTATATAGATAATGCATGGCCCAAACGTCAGCTGCTCCGCAGAACATAGAATCATGGAAAGGTTAGAGTTGGAAGGGACCTTAAAGATCATCAAATTCCAACCCTCCTGCCATTGGCAGAGACAACTCCCACCAGACCAGGTTGCTCAAAGCACCATCCAGCCTGGCCTTGAACACCTCCAGGGATAGGGCTTCCACAGCTTCTCTGGGCAACGTTCCAGTGTCTCACCACCCTCACAGATAAGAATTTATTTGTGGTATCTCATCTAAATCTCCTTCATCCAATTTTAAAGCTATTACCCTTGTCCTGTCACTACACTCGCTGACAAAGAGTCCCTCTCCAGATCTCCTGTAGCTCCCTTCAGATATTGGAAGGCTGCTCTAAGCTCTCCCCGGAGCCTTCTCTTCTCCAGGCTGAACAACCCCAGCTCTCTCAGCCTATTTTCACAGCAGAGGTGCTCCATCCCTCTGAGCATCTTCGTGGCCCTCCCCTGGACCCGTTCCAACAGGTCCATGTCCTTTCTATGTTGAGGACTCCAGAGCTGGACACAGCACTCCAGGTGGGGTCTCACAAGAGCAGAGTAGAGGGGTAGCATCACCTCCCACAACCTGCTGGCCACCTTTCTTTCGATGCAGCCCAGGATGCAGTTAGCTGCAGTGTGCACTGCTGGCTCATGTTGAGCTTCTCATCCACATGTTTCAACCAATTAGTAGAACCCGTCTTCTTAGTCTTATATCTAGTGAACAAGCTGACAAAAAAACTGTTATCTGATTTAAGGGCCTCACTCTCTCAGAATTGATGGCTTGAAACATATTGATCCTCAGACTTTTAAGCATGTGTTTAACTTTCAATCTGGCATTAAAATACATCAACTTCAACAGGACATAACCGAGGCTGTAGCCAGGAAAACTGCCCTGCAGCTACACATCTCCGAGTGAACAGAGGGAATAGGTCCTGGAGGTGGTAAGCTCAACATAGTTCACCAGCACAAACACTACACAAACTCTGTTCCTAACTGTACTTTCCAGCTGTTAACTCCCTTGTTTAACTGGCTTGTAAAAACAAGATGAGGGAGTAGTGTCTGTGATCAGGACAAAATTTGTAAGTCAGAATTTCGGCATGGGCAAAACCAAGGTTGAGTCTCAGCACCTCAATGACTGCTTGGTGATCTGTCCCAAACCTAACTACTGTCACTGCCCTTCACAGACAGATAAAACCCGCAGTTTGTGTTATATTTAAAAACAAAAGAACAAATGCTCCTCTCAAAAAATATATATATAAAAAAATCTTTAATTTTTCTGGTCAATGGTGTTAGCACTCTCTCCCCTGTCTGCCTGCCTTCCCTTGCTTTTTAAGATCTCCCATGAAAATGCAAACCCATGTATAACTGTGGATTCTGAAAATACGCTCCACTGGGTGCTTAACCATCCTACCTCTGCAGCCCTGAAATTGTGACTCGTCAGCATATTCTTACAGCGCTGAATTCACTGAGGTTCCTCAGCTCAGCAAATATTTTATTTTTCATCAGTGCCAGAAAAAAGGTGAGCATGACAAGAAGTTGAAAAGATTTTCAGTGTAAGTGGCTTTTTTTTCTTCCCCCCACCTCTTTTTCTTGTATTTTTTCCCCCATGTGTTATAAAATCAGGAGACAAAGTCTTACAGCCCTGTAACTAAACATTTCTGTATTAAGTTTTCTGAAGAGTGCTGTTCAGGGTCTCATACTGGTTTTTTGCTAGTTTTGTACTTCAGCTGATCTTTGTGAACGCTGGGTAAAAATCGAAATTTGGTTGTGAGCTGGTGTATTTCTTTTCATTCCTGTATTGTCCTTCTCTGCTTTAGGGCTTTCATATGTTCACATGGCACAGAGAGGGGCTAAGAGGATAAAATTCCATTCAGGTAGATTGACGATGGAGGATGGCTGATAAACTGCATGACAATGAAATAGCTGTATCTTCCCTGCACATCTCTCCCTTTGCCACGCTGATCTCAAAGGCTTTTGTGTTTCTTTCACGTGATCCACAGCTTTCCTTTTGGTCATATTTTACGTGGATTCTCCTTTTGGCAAATGGGAGGGATGGGAAGGCAGTAAGGACTCAGAGTCAGATTCATTTCTTTCACCTACTATCAGAGAAAATTCACGGTTACGATGAAGAGGCTTCGTTAGGAGCTCAGATGTGTAAGGCAAGAAAGAAACAGAATTTCAGTGCGTGCCACCACGAAAGAGCGTTCAGTTCTGGGAGGAACTAGATGGATTTGAGGGAAAGATTGGATAATACGTGTCAGGACAACACATAACTATAGTTCTGAGGGTTTTGATATCTTCACGCTTTCCACATATTTGGGAGCACAGGCCTTCCTGAAACTACTTCATACCGGATCCAGAAGCAGCAGAGTGCCTTCAGATCTCTGCTTCTGTGCCTTTATAACCACAAAGGTCTGGGCAAGAGAAAAGCTACAATTAATGAACTTGAACTGTAAAGAAAGTATAGCTTGAAATTATAAGAGGCTAATTACCTAGCCTTTGTTTGTTGGTCAGCTATTCAGCATTATCTCACAAACTGAAATTAGGGCAGGATTATGGCACTCATTCACTTATTCCAAGCTTTTTATGTATTTAAAAAAAAAAATAAGAAAAAGCCCAAAAGTTCTCTTTTAAAAACCTTCTAAAAGATCCTCTTTTTAGATTCTTGTTTCTCTGCCTTCATCACTCACAACAGGACATAGAAAATAGCTGAAACACAGTATACTATACTACTAGACAATCCCTTGCTAGCAGAGAGTATCAATTAATTCCTGCTGTATAAAGCAGTCCCTGGGCCGGTCTAACCTTAGTTCAGGGTGTGAGCTAGGGCAGGGAATCCAGTAAACTACATGTAATAGAGTACCTGACCCCGAGAGCTGCAAATGCTCTCATTCCTTTTCCTCCCTTCTTTTATTTTTAAAAAGTTCACAGGAACATTTATTCCAGCCTCTGAACATAATCACTGAGTTTCATAAAGAACAAGATTCCCACAAGGCCTCATAAAAGTTATTCTTAGTGTTACAGTTCTACTTCAAAGGACAAAAAAAAAGCCAGTTTACAATAACCTTGCTGTCATAGAGTGCCTACAGCCAGGGCGTTCACTGGGAATAATCCATAATAAAAAGGAACCCTTTGGGACTATCTGTCCAAACGCCACGTATAAAACAAAGCAGAAAATAAAGCGTTGGATGCTTAGCTGTACATTAAGTTCCTGACACCCGCAGTATCAAAATAAAGGAAGGAATAAAAAGGCTAATTAGGTAGCAATATCTGAAGTATCTGAAGTGCTGCTCTGTGTGGGTTTTATTTTGCTTTACATCACATCTTTTAGTTCCAATTTCTTCTTTCAGGTTAACTCTCTTTTTATTTTTTTCCCTTTTTTTTACATTTTAGCTCAAGCTATCAGTACTTCCAACGCACTCTGAACAACTTCGCACTAGTACGGGCCCTTTGAACTCTGTGGACTAGAATTTGGCACATGCAAATGCTGGGAGAGGGGGAGGCCTCAAACACTTGAAGTGATAGGGCCCAAATTAAACTCTACTTTTCTAACCCTCTCAAAATTAATGGCTGTTGTACCTCTGAAGAGAAATATCCTGCCATTTTATGTATATTTTGTACGTTTTAAATATAGATATGTACCTAAAAACCCTGGTGTTAAGATATGGATCTTCAAAAGCCAAATCCATAGAGGATACAAAGGAAAAATTCATAAAATTGTTTTTAGTTTTTCACACCAGTTAGCAGCTTAGGTCCACCTCACTTCAACACTGCATTTTGCTCTTAAAACCAGATACTTTTATTAATTTACATAATGGGAAACCTCTGTGCTCTTAGAGGATACCTGCCCTGCCTCCTGGGAATCTTTATGGCCTGCCCCCTTCTGCCTTCGCTGTGAGCACATCCATAGGGAAAAGCTACTGATGCATCTGGCTAAACCACATTCTGTTAATCATCACATTACACACGTTTCTTCCAGTGTCAAATAGGTTTTGGGTGGCGAGTCAGAACGTCTACACTGTAGGAACTTCCCAGCAAGCAGCTGGCCCAGAGACGATCAATCTGATGCCAGTGTAACTAGCATTTAACCTAACTTCAGGCTTTTCTTCCTCACCCAACCTGACATCTTGAGAGCAAGCCTAGGGTATGCAATACAACTAAGATTATGTACCACGACCATTTTAGGAAAGATCTATTAATGAAAAAGGCTGGTAGTACTGGTGAGATAGCAAGAAATAAGAGCATAAATGAGCCTTTGGCAAGATGAAATGCACATATCTTCAACTCTTAACACATTTATATTTTTTATATGGAGGGTCTGTCTCATCATTTCAGTGCGAAAAGGCCACCAGATTAGAGGGAGGTGCTTTATACAGTGCACTGCTTAAACAAAAGATGGAGATTATTTTCCATTTAGGAGACTTGCATTGCAATTACACCATTACCACATTTCCAGTTTAGAGCCTCAGTGCATTAAGTCAATTTTTGTGGGGGGGTTTTCCAAGCAGTTTCAGTTCAGTCAAAAAGATATCTTTTTTGTTCCTGTTCTATTCTTACTTTTACTTAATAACCTAGATTGGTAATATTTATCTCTCAGCACTTTCATAAAAGGAGAGAAACTTATATAAGAAGGAACCATGTCACAAAACTTTTGATCAAAGTCTTATACACAGATTAGTTTCAGGAGTAGTCTTGACCAAAATAGAGATCTCCTACTTCAAGAACTGTTCTAGCCTCTTTCATCTACACTCCCTTTCATCATCTCTTTTTCTTTTTTGTTGGGGGTTTCTTAATAAAGATCCTTACCACTTTATTAAACATGTAATTTCTAAGGATTAATAAGAATTCCTTAATACCATCCTTCTCCCCCTCATCCTTGTACACACAAAGCAGAACCCTTTCTTCTTGTTTCACCTTTATTGGCAACTAAAAGCTTTAAAGGAAATCTGTTTCAATGAAATCAGTGGGGCAAGGATTTAGTTTCTTCTGCTTACTCGAAATTTGACACAAATGCTATGTATTAACCATGGTACCTGACATTTAAATAGATGTATCACTTAGGCTAGAGCCTCCCATGCAGATAACATATGCAAGTGCAGTTGAACAATCTTAATTAATTTTTGTAGACACATGCAGATGACAAGGAGTCCGCTTTTAATTACAAACCAAACACATGACTACGTAATTCTAGTGACTGCAGAAAAGTTACTTGTCACTTATACCCATGTTCTTGCTCTGTCATCACTGCAGTTATTACTCAAATGCACTTGGAAGAAGAAAACTTTTCAGTTAAGATCTTCCATCATACCTTAATTTAAAAGATGTGCAAGATCCCACCCACCAGTGACCATCATCAAATGCTGCAAGGTCAGAAATTTGCTGGGGACCTTTTTCCCTTGACATTTGCTAAACTCTGTAGTTAATCTTCCTTTCAGGTGTTTTAAAAATCTCTACCAGACACACCCTCATTTTAACACAGGTCAGTTTAAAGTTGACACCTGATAGTTACTGTAGCAAGTAAAAAAGAAAAGTCAATGATATTTTCTACATTTATTTTCCAGGCTCTTCTTGAAGCAGGATGGAGTTAATACCTGGTGAACCAGGAGGAGGAATCTTGGCTTCCTTGGAATTTTTTGAAAAATGTTTGAGCCCTTCAACAAAAGCAAATGCACGGGAGATTCGCTACTCCTTAAATCACAGGGAGGATGATTGAATTTTCATTCACCTCCAGGGGAACAGAATCTAGCTCAGGATATATAAAGAAGGAAGATACAACTCAAAGCTGCTTGCTATTGGCATCTGGACCAGTGAATCAAAAGGAATGCTTCAGAGCCATAAAGAGAAATCACGCCGGTAGAAGAAAGTGTTTCCCAACCTAATCAAGAAAGAAGCAGAAGAAAATATATTGGGACAAAAGAAATACACAAAGTGTTTTAAGGAATTTTTTTAATGTCTAAAGTGTCTTCATAAAAACTGCATTTGCTTTCGCAGAAGGTGTAGTGCAATGAAATGGATGTCGTTTCAAAGTAAAATCTATAGGCCCTGCTTAAGTTAATGATAAAAGGGATAAAGCTTAGACTGAGATGAATGAGAATTTTCTGTTCTCTCAGCCCTACAAAGGAATTGGTCACCTCTTGAACAGCTCTGATATAAGAACCACTGAAGCACTTTTAATTAGCAGCTTGAAAAAACATTTACAACGCAGAGGTCTGTGCTGCTGATATACAGATTTTCTTAGATAATCATCTGAAATACCCATGCACCTTCTTGTTTTATTGTTATTGGGCCTATCTACTCCTTACTAAAAATGAGCCTGATAATATTTAAAATTGATGATATTTTTACAAATTTTCATTCTTCGTTCAAATTCTGAATCTTTCTGTCACATTCTTTTTTACTAGAAATCGCTGTGCAAACCTTCTTTAAACGGAAAATAACCACGTGAGCTGATGATTTCCAGAAATGCAGAAATGCAGAAATTCCTCAAGCACTGTGTAATTTAACCTTCAGAAACAGAAATAAATTTTATTTCCATAGTGCAAGAGAATGTAATAAAATGCATATTTCCATGTGTATTGTGTTTTTTAAAGAAACTAATTACATTGATGAATGGTCTTTTCATTCTTTTTAATAATCATATTATGAGCACACAAGTGGCTTCGCAGTTTGAATGACGATGCAATAATTCAGCCATGGCACTGTTGATGTCACTTGGCTTTTGGCCTCAAACAATGTTAGCGATAAATTATTATTTTACAATTCATGCCTTGTTGATTAGAGCATAATAATTGCAAGGCTTTTATTCAACCAGCTAAGTAAATATTTTCAGTACTCTTTAGATTAATGCTTGGATTAAAAAATTGGGAAAGGTGGTAATATATACTTGAAAATTCTGCATATCAGCTATCCTTGCCTCCTTAGAGATCAGACAACAGTAGAATAGTGTGAAAGAGAATGAGACGAGATTTATGGGAGAGTTACATGAAGAAAAATCATCATTATCTAGACTAGACAGCAACTAAAAGATGACAATTAAAAGTTTGAGGCGACTTGCTATAGTAAGTCTTTTGTAGTGCTTGGGAAATTAAAACCATCAGGAAGCTTAACTTCACCATACGTCTGAACACATCAAGTAAGAAAACAATGAAATCAAAATTGCTGTGAAAACATCTACGGTAGAGCAGCCTTGCAAACAAACTTGGGTTGCTTAGCTTAAGTAAACTATTCCAAATCATTAGCAGCAGTGATTTTATGCCTGTAAGACCTGCCAACTGTCTGAGGTCCTTCAATCATAAGTCTATGGCCCATATTTGCCATTTGGAAAAATTCCATGCTAGAAACAATGTTCCGCAGATAACTATGGTAATATGGTATCCTACATGGCCTTTTCTAAAGCTAGCTCAAATCATTGCTGCTTTAATCTAAAAGGTATAATTGATTTGTCTGTTAAAGGCCTGATAAGTGTTCAGTGAGTTATATATGCTTACTACCTCTCAAAGGTTAATTTTACACAAAAATTCTAAGAGTGCAGGGCACAGAATAAGAGAGAAGACTAGAGACTGGCAATTACAGTAATAAGCTAGCAATATTCTCCTAATGGGGACTAGCAATTTTGTCAGGACCTGATACAATGGTCAGGGAAGCAATTGCTGTGGCCATTAGATTAATTCTTACCGAGCATTTTGAAGAAAAGGGAAAAATGAGAATTTCAAGATGTGTTATTTTGGGCTGTATGCAATATTTATACATTTAATTATGTCTGTTTGAAGATAACTATTTTTTTCTCTTGAAGATTCTAGAGAGATGGAAAATCATAAGCATTTCACTGCTTTAAATATGGAATGACACTGTCAACAAAACACACTTTTCCTTATCTTCCCACAGACTTACAAGTGAGTAACTACAATCAGCTTATTTGCTGTATGTTACCCGAATACTGTATAGAGAGCCTTTAAAGACAACACTATGTTTTAAAAATGACCTTTTTTTTTTTTTTTTTTAATTGCAAAACAAATCCTAATGCTAGTGATAGGCATGTTTACCATTTGTCTGTATTAGACCTTTTTTGGACCGAATACTAGCAAAGTATCAAGCTGCTATGCCTAGGTTTTTGACATGGGAAGAGGATGTAGAATACAGCACTGGCTGTCCCCTGCCATTGTCTTCAATTCTGCTGAAACACCCACAAAGACAATGAGGAAAACCCATGGGAAAAGAAAGAAAAGAAAACAAACCATCATGAAATGATGGCAGAATATAAGCAGAGTTTACAATCTGTACAGATGCAGAAGGAACAAGAAATCATCCCTGTCCCCTTTTTATATGGATATGCCTATGAAACTAATGCTCAGAAGCTCCTGTTTGGGTGTGAGGGTGACTCAACACCACCTTTCTCCAAGCACCTGTTCATTACTACAAAACACTGTCCTCTTCAGTTAAGAGGCAGTTAAGAGGCACAGAACACAGAGGATGTTTTCCAGACACTGATGACCAGATCAGTCTGCTCTTCTCAGTCTCTTACTTTGGCAATTAAGCACTAGAGACTAGCAGACTGCTTTCAAACTCATGTACTTCAATGAATTTTTCCTCTTGGAAGACATAGTCCTGCTCATAGAAATTTTGTTTTTCATAGCACGCCATTGTTCTTTTCTCTTTCAGCAGGAGTTAAAAATGTTTGGCATCATTTCAAGCTGCCTGCAAAATCTTTCCACCTTAATTATATCACCAAATTATCATAGCTACCAGAAGATAAGAAACTGTGAAATAAAAGTAACTCTGTTGTCCTGCATACATCCATTGAAAATTTCAAATGCAAAAGACAAGTGATATTCTTGAAACACAGTTCACAGCAGTACCTCTATTATCTTTTGTATATCTGCCTAAGAAATCCATTGCTACCGTCTGCGAGTGACTGTGGTAATATTAAACCTGAGAATTTGTAAAGATGAAAATGAACATGAAGAGGAAAAAAAGGCAGAACCGCAATTGCAAGCCAAGCAGAAATCAGTGTTTGACTGAAGTCTTCTGGTATCTAGCCGTAGTAACGTGACCTAGCAATGCAGCTCAACATTTAGGGGTAGACACTGCACAACCAGGCACCATCTTTTATATTCAGAGGGTCTGGATTAATGAATCTTCTTCTCAAAATCTGAACTGGAATAGAAATTAAGCAAAATTTAGTGATTTTGTACAAAAGTAGGTTCTGTTTGTTCAGGTGGTGAGGAAGAACTCCAAATCTGAACTAATAATTTATTTACCAAAATCAGAAATTAACTTAAATGATTAAACAAAGATCAGAGGGACATGGTACAGAGAGAAGAACCACCTTGTCTCTGCGTCTGGGACTGATGACAAACTCATCCTAACATAATTTACAAGTATATCATATTTCATTCCAAACCTCTTCCAGGGTTGGTTACACCCTTAGAGATGTTCAGCTTTATTCCTCGCAGTGTTGATACATTACCAAACAAAAACCATAGAAATCTATAAACACATTCTTAAAAAAAAAATCCAATTTACACTTAAGGAAAAAAAAAAAACAAAACAAACCCAAACCAAGCAACCAAATAAAAAAACACAAACAAACAAACAACCCAAACCACAAAAACTCCCAACCCACAAGTTTGGATGTTGGAGAACAATAAGAGGCCAAATTTCTTCTCTTAAAACAATCAAATAGTTTTCCTTAGAGAAATTGAGAAATGCTCTTCAGATAAAAATTTCCTTCAAGCTAGGCTAAAGGATTTAGGTAGAAGATACATACATAGAGGATATTTAATCTTATAATTAATATAACTAGGCTCATGGTAATGTTTTATGTCTCAGATAATGATATGTCACATAAATTCCTGTTATTCCAGCACTGCTTGTTATTCTGTAGAATGCTGTGGTTTCATTAATCACGCTGAAGTGCAGCAATTAGTTTTGAAATGTTTCCTGTGCAGTAAAATTGTTTTTACTATATCTTGGCATTTGCTTCACATACGCTTTAACCATTTTCTGTTTTCATACTCGGAGCCTTTGCCTTCATTCTCACAGCTTTTGCCAGCCTTTGTTCACATTTGCAAAGCAGCCTAATCATTTCCCAGTTACAGCTCTGACACTGAGCGATCCTTCATGTCACAGTGTATTGAGTTTATTTACACGTAATTGTACCATACGAATCTTTCCATTATACTACACCAGTGAACCCAACTGAATCATACACAGTTGATAATGATGCTGTCCAGAGGGTTTCCCCCCTGTTTCACAGCACAAAATTCCCTTTTTTTTTTTGCAGTATACTGCAGCCATTCAAGGCAGTATCAAGGTTTCTGCACAAGTAATGTCTTGATTCCTCTTCTCATCAAAGCATGAAAGAACATTCAGTCTACGCAACCCATCACTGTGAGGTGCTAGTGTCTGATTCACAGGAGATCATGCTGGAAATACTGTATTTTACTTTGCTTGAAAATAACAAATACCAGATGATCCCCAGGAAATTACTTGCATTATAACACAAGGATATCTTAAAGTCCTACATCCACAGCTAGACCACTGACTTCACTAAGGATCTCTTTCGGCTCTATTTGTTCAATTCACATAACAGCATGATGAGAACCGACTCACAAAACTACTTCTAGAAAATTGGAAGCCTGAAGTGAACAGCAACTCCATATTAGAAAAGATTAAGCGCTACTCTGACTGTACAAAGTCATGCCAGTAGTGGTGAAAGATGCAGGCAGCAAGGGTTTCAATTCTGAATAGGCCTATTTGAACAGGCAATGGGAGAGTCCCAGCTCCTGAATTTGCAGAACAAGGTCACGGTGGCGCAGCACCTGGTAGGATAACAGAAAATCTGTGAAAATTTGACTTGAATTCCCTTGCACTCAGATCTGCTCAGGGGTGATCTCCCCTACCACACAACTCTCCTGTGGCCTGCCTGCATTCAGGGACACGGACCAAGTGTTATAATACTTTTCATCTAAGAGTAAACAGCTGGAGAACAGGAAGGAAAAAGATAAGCTTTAGTCGGTTAAGGTGACTAAAGCAGAAATATGTGATGCAAGAGCAAGCTACAACTCTCCTGCCTTGAGGATGCTATTAAATGCCAGCAGTGGAGCATACCAGATGCAAATGAAGTTGGAAAAAACCTTCTCTGTGCCACTGTAAGCTCACAATCTTCATGTACCTCCTGAATACTGAGGCAGCAATTACCGTTTTTGCTGTTTTCTATTAATGTGCATAAATATGTCTCATTACCATTTCTTGACTGTTACATTAATTAGTTCAGTAACATATTCCAGAATTTTTCAAACAGGAGTGACTGACCTTCCTTTACACGGGAACCAAACAGAATCACAGTTTCTGCCTGGGGCAGAAATGTTTGGTGTATGTTTTACATCACAGATGTAACAAATGAGATGATAATCAGAGTAGTATCACTTTATTAAATATATCTGAAACTACAGAAAAGACGTGGGCCTGTTGGAACGGGTCCTGAGGGGGGCCACGAAGATGGTCAGAGAGAGGAAACACCTCGCTTATGAGGACAGGCTGGGAGAGTTGGGGTTGTTCAACTTGGAGAAGAGATGACCCCGGGCATACCTTATTGCAACATTTCAATACTTAAAAAGGGCTTATAAGGAAGGTGGGGAGAGACTTAAGCAGGGCCTGTTGCACGAGAACAAGGGGTAATGGTTTTAAACGAAAACATTTAGACTAGATATAAGCAAGAAATTTTTTGCACTGAGGTTGGTGAAACACTGGCACAGGTTGCCCGAAGAGGTGGTAGACAGCCCACCCCTGTTGGAGAATGGCTGTTGGATGGGGCTCTGAGCAACCTGATCTAGTTGATTCATCCCTCCAACCATACATTTTTGTCCTTTTCTAAAATACCAAATACGTCTCTGAGCCTCATTTGTTAGTTATCTAACAAAGTACCAATCACTAAAAGGCCAAAAGCAACTTCAAAATATTAAACAGATTTTAAAAGTATGTTGTAAAGAGAAGTAATCATCATTGTATTCTCTTTTGCACTACATCACAATTCCTTCCTCCACCCTTTCTCTGATATTTCTTTTGTCTTTTTCTTAATAAAAATGTATACACTGCCAAAGAAATCAAAATCTACCGTTGCAGCTTGACTGCAGTTAGACCTATAGAAGAGATTTTGCAGCCTTATGTTTGTGTCATTATTCCCAGGGTCATTGACCCTGGAATTCTCCGCTCCCATTTTTTTTTTTTTTATTTTCTGCATATCTAACTTCCAGAGTGCAGATTAAGTCAAGTTCTCTGTCTTCTGTGACCAAAGTGGAATAAAAAGCAACAACTGAATTTGAAATATTTATTAGAAGCGTAGAGAATGAGAAGAGAAAAGCAACCAAGGGAAAAAAAAAGCAGCAAAAGAGCATTGGACAAGGTTACTTTAACTGCCAATTAATGTTCAAAAATAACCTCAGCAACAGGCACAAACATGACAGTCATGAAAAAGAATAAGGCTGCAGTGTTAATAAATACTTGATATCAAGTGCAGCAGCCAGAAAGTAGTTTTTCCCCGGGATTTCCTATATCGAACAATGCATTTCTCACATCTGAGCAGGCACTAAATGTCCCAGGCAAAGGTTCAAAGCTCAAAGGACCCATCAATTTTGAATTCCCAGTCAGTGCACTCAGAGCAAGGCTTGCATCGGGCAGCCCCTGTCTGTCAGTGTGGGAACAAACTAAACACAGCAATATATATAGTAGTTGCGATGCGGATCTACCTCTAGCCTGAAGTTTACAACTCACTCTGCCACTTTTCTGCTGCATCCCCTTGGCCCCTTGTGCCCCTTCAACATCTTGTCTGTTCAGAGGGGAAGTTCTGTGAGTAAGTACCTGGTCCAACGGCGCCTATGGGACCCAAGGTAGAAAAATCAATAGAAACAACAGAAACAACAACGCTTCCGTGGGACTGTTTCTGTACCATTACTGCGCTGAACTCTGTGAGTACGACTCCTGCA
The DNA here is from genome assembly GCA_013400055.1 of Nycticryphes semicollaris. NCBI lineage: Eukaryota > Metazoa > Chordata > Aves > Charadriiformes > Rostratulidae > Nycticryphes > Nycticryphes semicollaris. The sequence continues at coordinate 274,707 of VXBJ01000893.1, read as the reverse complement.
TCCTGTAATTTTCACAAACCATGCTCCTCTCCAAACAGAACAGGACGGAGGGCCAGAGCTTCCATTGCCAAACTTTTACACAGTCAACTTTAGCTCTGAGTGTTCTTTTTAATTGTCTGCCTTCTCCTGTACCACCTGATTAATTACATGCCTTTTTCCCCATCAGCATCATGTGTTTGAACACTGGGTTGAATTGTGACTTTATCTAATGAGCCATAAATACTGTCTTTTATAATAAAGCAGTTTCTGCCTTTGGGCTTCAGTTACCTAACACAAACTTGTCCCAGTATTCTTCCTGTGAAATCCTTCACAGCTTATACTGCTGTCTCCTATTTTCAATAGATTACTTTCCTAACAGTCATATTCATAATTTAAGTTCTTTTTTAAAAATTTCAAATACCATTCTGTTGAAATCTTCACTACACAAAAAGTGAAAACACTTAAACAGCAAAATGAGCTAATCAGCAGACATTAGTGCATTCCAAAAGAAAGGACACAGTTCAAACATAAAAAAGAAAGCCATACTTTAGAAAAGTAGCAAGTGATTTAGGTTCTAAGTATTACCTTTTAAAAATAGATGTAAATCAATGTTTTCCAAGTTCTTTTTCACTTAGAGATATAGCAACACTTACAAAAACCTTAGAGACTTGTTTCTCTTTGAAATCAATATTGGAAAAATCTTGCCCTAGGGCTCCTAAGTCTCTTTTGAGAATATGACAGTATTGAATACAAATTGCTTATTAAAGAGCTTGAAGTTGTTATTAGATATAGAGTTGTAATTAAAGACAAACAGGTTAATGACATTTAATGTGTGTCTATGAGTTTGTTGCTTGGCAGACAGATAATTTCTTGCCTAAGGAGCTTGCTAAGAACACGAGTAGGTGGATGGAGGTGATGGGAACAACAAAGATGAACATGTTTCATTTAAAACAAAATTTCATGCATAAGAGCCTCTCCCTTCACTCAGAAATATACGATTGAACCACTGTGATTACACTAGCAGTTGTCGTGTTGTTTGGGCAATAATCCTTATTTCTTGTTCTTCACCTATATAAGTTTCCCAAGGTGCTCATGCAGGAGACATGGAAAAGCCACGGATTCTCAGAAGATGCTCCCTTTGCTTTCCATACAGATTAAAAAAAGAAAAAGAAAAACAACCCAAATATTCTAATTTTCAGGAAGGACTGGGAGTTTTCAGAGCTGCTCATCATTGAAACTTTCCTCTGTGAGTGAAGTTTTCAGCAATTATTTTCTTACTGTAATAACTATGTGGCACATGTTAAAAATTATATTTTATAAAATATTATCTGTTAAGTGTTAAATATAGGTATTTCAATACAAATTATCTGGGTTTGTTAAAATGTCTTGTAAAGTCACAGTATCTCAACTTGGAATTATATTGTGTATAACAGGTAGCTTATTATACAACTTTTTACTCTCTGTTAACCTTTACAAAAAGGCACAGCAGCCCCGTCTCCTGACATCCTATCCAACATCCCTCTACATAATCAGTGTGGCAGAATGAGTCCAGCGTTCAACAGTCACTCATATTACATACCCAAGAACAAACTTCTAATTAGTTGAGAAAAATGAACATTCCCTTTGTCTCGGCATAAAACAAAGTTTTCATAAGTTAAAGTTTATCCCTTCTCTTCTGTGGGAAAAAAAAAAAAGAGATCAGTTTTTTGGAACAAAGTAATTTAATATTTGAGTTAACACTAGAGACATGCTAGACTAAAATAAGAATCTGTCCTCCATTTCTTTTGAGCTGTAGCTGAATGCTAGCAGAAGGAAAAAAAAGTGGCACAAAAGAGAACAAGTAAGGAAAAGACAAATAAATACTATTACTTGATGTAATATCACAAATCCTCATATTGCAGTAAAGGCTGGTGTCCAGTTTTAGAACAGAAACGATCATTGCAAAAAATACATAGTAAAGGGTCAATCTTTGTGGCTGGATTTACCAGTAGCGTTCTGGTTTCTCTCCCTGCATGCTCCTAAACCTGTATATTAGTAACAACCACCCAGTATGTTTTTCAAGGAAAGGATTCCTAAATGTGATGGACAGCCTTGGTGCACATACAAATACCCGATATATGCTGTTTGTCTCACTGTATCAATATTTATTTCAATTCCAGTTTATTTGCAGCAGATAAAAGGTGAAAGCAGAACTGGCACGGAGACCATGCCAACAAGAATTTACTCCAATTGGATCTTCTAAGTTTGCAACGTTAGACAAATGTCTCAATGTTGCACACAAACAGATAACAACAAATTGTCTTTTCCAAATTTCAATGATTTTTTTAAAAAAAGTAATAAAAACAGAGGAGGTCCAATCAAAACATTTAAGTTTTAGGTAATGTTTATCCTCACTCTTAATCTTGTATTCTTTACACCCTGCTTACTAAATCTCCTTGCATTTTCTGGATCCTGCATACCCCACTTACCACTCCATTCCCCTGCTACTTATTACCCATGACTGATTCAAATGGATTTGAAACACAGTTTATGTTTTGCACATAGGAGACAAGGTTAACCTGTAATTTTGACTACTAGTACAACTGGAAATGAACAAGTAGTCAACAGTGAGGAAAACTGAATTCTCTAATGGAGTGCAAAGGGATAACTGGTTATTCAAGCACAACTCTCTGCTTATTTTTCAGAGAGTACATGGGAACATGGAAGGGTCTACCAATGAGAATAAGCTCAACAAGTTGCAACTAAGTAATGAGAGGTAAGGGTACAATTTTCAGAAGGATATTGGGCCAGAAACTTACTACAGAATCACAAGTCACTTTTACGTTCTGAGTTACAGAATTAGGTGAAGATGTCATACACATTGTGAGTTGCCTGGATTCACCCATTTAAACTTGTACTAACCTTACCACTTTCCCAAAGAAAGTGGTCAGGACACTATTTTTCTTATTGACTGCAATACAATGTGGTGTGTTTTGGGGTGAAAGGCCTACTAAATTTAGGGTTGGAGCTGCACTCCCACTATGCAGAACAATTGAATTACACAGATAGTATAAGTGAAATAGATGGATAGTAAAAGATATACCAGAGTTTCTTTCCACAGACAGCCTCCCTCCCACTTAGAAAAGGGAAGGAAACAACTGCATATGAAATAATAAAATGCCCTTTGTGGTACTTCACTTAAGACAACAGCACTAATAATCTTGTAAGTACTGCTTACCTTTCAAGTAGAATATAGATGAAATATTATTTTTAAATATCAGTATTTAAAGGAAAAATCTTTCAGCATACCATGCTATTATTTCAACAGGAATTCAGAGGTTTGTACTCTTGCTCTCCTTGCAAACACGTCCCTAAACATTTGTGATTCTGCAACGCTTTTCAGTAAAGTTATAAAACAGACCGCAGTAACAGCCTAACTAAGACTGCAGTATCTTATCAGTTGTTCCATGCTTCTATAACCAGCATCCCCCACAGGATGCAGGGCTGCTGACAAATAAAGAGGAAATACTGCCACGACCATTTCTGCCAGCGAAATTTTGCTGGAGCTAAAACATTTCTATTTCAATAGCATACATGGATTGCTGGGAAAAAAATGGAAGAAAGACACTATAAAAGATAAAACATAGCCTAGACTGGGTGAAAGCCAGGTTCAAGTTCCTTATTTAGAATGATTTAGAATGATACAGATGAAATACCCTGCTGTATCTCAGCCAAAGTATCAGATTCTGGATCTTTCTTAAATCTGCATCACACCACTTCCACAGCATAACCTTCAGAAGCTTTTTTTTTTTTCCTCTAGTTTAGTGCTAATGAAAACAAAACTGCAAAGCTCCAGAACATGCTAAAAAGCAGAATAACTCAGCTGCCTCAGTAAGAGCCCATCCTGACATAGTTAAATAGATACACCAGATGAACAGCTTTGATTCACAGCGCAGACAGTTCAAGGTAACCAACGGCCTTTGCTGAATCAGTCTGCAGCATACAAAGGAGGTGGTAAAAATTGCAAGCTGTTTTCACAGGGGTAGGTAGACCAGGAAAAAAATAAATAATGGGCATTAAAGATACAGAAGTGGGATGGTTCGTACCGCTATTTGCATCTAAAATAGTTGGTAATCACAAAAGAGGCCTTCAAAATGCCTGAGAGAACTTATCTTCTAAAATGTTGCCTATAAACCTAGCAACGCTGTGGATAATCTGTCCACAGCTTAGGCAGCATTGTGCTGTTGGAATTTCCACCACTGAAAGGCAAAAGGCAGGGAGGGGAGAGATGGTTGCATTGGTTTATTTTCTCATGGGCTTTTCTGAGCTGTAATAAACTCTCATATTTTTTTCAAACAAGTAGACTGTACAGGTGCTCCAGAGTCAATTCAGAGCGAGAACCTTTCACCTATAAACACAGTTTTCAAAGTAACAAGCCCTGAATTCATACATGAATCCTGCATCCTGGACAATGTATCTATCTTTAAAACTTTAGATAACACCCCAAACTCAAAGAAGTTCTTCCCAAACTATGTTGCCTTTGAAAGCCAATGTGCAAACAAATGTGCTCAAAATAGACAGTGATTACACACACTTTTAAAAGATGCCTTGAACTCTGCTGAGTCAGGATTGGCCACATGGAAACTATCCTTGAGGAATTTTATTACTAGGAAAGAATTTTTCACAGAAAGAGTGGTCAGACCCTGGAACAGCCTGCCCAGGGAGGTGGTTAAGTCCCTACCCCTGAATGTGTTTAAGAGTCGTTTAGATGTGGTGATGGGGGAATACGGGGTAGGGGAGAACTTTGTAGAGTAGGGCTGATGGTTGGACTCTATGATCCCAAGGGTCTTCTCCAACCTGAATGATTTTATGATTGTTTCATAAAGTATCTCTGGGGCCGTTAGGAACACGACACACTCTCCTTGAGACCATTAAAGGAAATGACGCATTGCATACTGGATGAGAAACACTGAAAAATTGGCTTGAGTTGAAGGGGAAGATTCTTGTACAAGTTTGGAAAATTGAGCAATTCTGAAAATCCATAGTAACAAATGGTTTGTCTAAATTGAGCAATACAGAATGCATCTGAGCTAAAGAACCACACAGAGATAAAAATCCCTTCTGCATATAGAAAACAAAGAAAAAAGTCCCACAAAATAACACATTACAAAGTATTCACTGCTATTTGCTCTTCAAAAGTAAAAACTGTACCAAAATTTTAACATCACTGTAAATACTGCTTGTATTAAAAAAAAAAAAAAAAGAAAGAAAGCAACACCACAGAAATACAGTTAAAGCTTAAATCCAAATGGTCAATATTTTACTAAGGTTCAAAGAGAATCCATCTTTACATGTGACAGAAAAGAATTCGGACATTTAAAAGCAAATAGTTTGGGTTTTGCTTAAAGAAATAAAATACCGTGCTCAGAATTAAACTTCTCAGTTATTCATGAAAAAGCTTTAGGGGTGGAAGTTATAACATCTCTCCACTTGTACTACTGTTTAAAATGTATTGTCAGCTACTATTAGATCACAGATGAATTTTAGTAACTGAAATTTCCCCAGTAATGCAATTTCTTTTTTCCTGAGTGTAACTGTACGATTTGTAAACCATTCAAGCCCCTTGAAAAGCTCATCTTGAGGGTTTAAGTGGGATGTACATTAATAATATGCAGAAAATGCGATGTACATGTAAAATGGGATGTTTATAATGTATGCATGTATATCTCTAAAGGAGTATATTAGTCATTGTTTGAAAAAAAAAAATAATTGCGCATTAGAGCAGAATACATGATGATTAGGCCACAGTGATGAAAGAAGAAAAGAAAAAAAAATGGTGAAAAAATATTCAGATAAATTAAATGCATCCAAGTTGACAGTACCTGATGCAGTTCTCACCCAAGGGTACGCAGGAAACCAGGCAATGCAATTTTTGAGTCATTAATGCTTATTTTGAAGAATTTGTTGAAGATATAAAGAGAAGTTTCTAAAGGACTGGTGAAGGGCAAACTTCATGGATATTTCCAAAATGAGGAAAAGGGCCTGGAAAATTATATATCAGACAGTCTAACTTCAATGTTCAGAAAGATACTAGAACAAATCACATAAGAGTCAATTTAAAAGCACCTACAGGATAATAAAGGTGATAAAAAGCAGCCAACATGGATCTGTCAAGAACAAATCACATCAAAATGATCCAATTTCCTTCCGTGACAGGATAATGGGCCTAGTAGAAAAGGGGGAGGCATTAGAGACATTAGAGACAATCTGTCTTGATTTTAGTAATGCACTTGATGCTGTCCCTCAGGACACTCTCATGAGTAAACTAGGAAATTTGGTTTTGATGAAGACAAGAGAAGATGGGCACAAAACTTCACGTAAGTACAGTAATCAACAGTTTGCTGCCAACCAGAAATGCATTTTAAGCAGAGTTCTAGAGGGGTGTATTCTGGGCCCAGTTCTACACATATTTACAACCATGATTTGAATGACAGGATAGAGTAAACACTTGAAACATTCACTCATACAAACCAAGAGATTACATATAACTGAATAATCAGATAGAATCCCAAATGGATTAGAAAAAAAAATAACCATTTGTAGTAAGTTCTAACACTACGGTTAGAAAGATGTCCAAAACACTATTGTGCAGCAAAACAGCAATGTAGAATAATTTCCATAAGCTTTGAGAATGCAAGACTAGGTCAAGGACAATCAAATCCTGCGTTATGCCTTCAGGAAAAATTCTATATAAAACTTTGTATTTTGTCTTACACGTTCATATTAAATTAACTGGTTTTGTTCAATATTTATTAAATGTTTCTACGGTCCTGAAGTAATAGCCACAGGAAATGGACTTAGAGGACAGCTTATTTTATTTTAGAACCCTTTATATAATCTTCCTTTGCTTTATGACTTCTTTCAACAACATTCTAGATTGAAATGTATTTCTATTTTTCTGAAGTGTAATTTTTTAAAAATTTGAAGTAGTGGCTGTGCCATACTGAACCATAAAGCTAATATATTCTGATACAGCAACAAGGAGAAATTGAACCAATCAATAATTTACCTAAGTTATTAGTTACACAATTAACCCGTACTGGCATAACCTAAACTTCCTTCCGAACAATGAGAATCTGGTCTATCCAGTAATTCTTGTGTTAGGTGGTACTCACAGATTTGAATATAGAAAACATTCATGCTTCATAGATGCTCTGGTAAAATGACACTGGCATTGTAATATGAAATACCCTTATCAAGACTATGTTGATATATTAAATTACTAAAATACATTGCATCTTGAAAGGCATTATAAGCTTATTTCTCAAGAAAAGGTTGCAAGTCCTCCATCAACTTTTACCCCAACTCATTATAGAGCTTGAGTGAGTCACTTCAGCTTTCATTCTATTTCAAAAAAACCCAATAATTCTTCTCCATTTACCTCCCTGTGTTGAATAATTAGTTAATCTCTATGCAATTATTTCAAGCTGTAGAAACATGTTAAATATTGTTATTAGCATAACCCAAGCTGGGTAAGATACAGAAAAAAAAATACTGTTGCATGTATTCTATCATATCAAATTGTTATGCCTTGAAGTGAAAAAAAAACAACTAGCTGGCTTAAAGTGACACGGAATAGTGAAAGGAGAGGCTGAATTAACTTCTAAAAAAAAGAAACCAGAAAGGGACTAAATAGAGTTATCAGCACAGAACTGACAGCTTGTCAAGACAGAGGGGAAAAATAGGCACAACCCAGTCAGCAAGACAACCACACCTCCAAGCCAAAGACAGCTCAGCTGGAAACAGATCAAAACCTTTAACAAATGTTCAGAGTGATCTCAGCCATTCATTTAAACAGGGAATCCCTAAACCCACAATCTTAAGCTATTTTTAGGAAGCAAGGAACTTGAAAAAAAACTGGGAATTTGCAGAACTGCAGACAGTTCTCTAGAACTGCCGCAAAGAGGATGATGGGGGCACAGAGTATAAAAGACCAAGGCGAAAACCCATGCAACACAATGTAAGGACAAAACAAACATAGTATTTCCACGGCTAATATCGTTCTTTACCATGACTGGCAGGTCATCTACTTTGGCCATCGTTTACTTTTCACTGTCAAAGTTAACTAGAGAGAGAGGGAGATTAAACAGCAAATACTTCTGGAAGCGAAAAACACTACAGATTTGGATGCAACTTTAAAATGTCATTTCATTATGCCAAAAGGCCGCTAATGGAAGCACACTGGAGGGTGAATGGTGACACGTACACTGCCTATGCAGTCCTCATGTTTGTTGTCACAGATTATTTTTTTCTGTAATGGCACTTAGAAACCTAGGCCCTCTGTGTTCAGGGAGATCGGTAACACATATTTGGATTTACAAAGGCGTGTTAATGTGTTCTGCTATGAAGTCTTATGGCCTCAGATACAGCAAGGAAGCATCCTGCTGACCGAGTTAAAAAGATCAGTAATTGTTCAGCCAGCCATGGGATGAAGGATAAGAATGGTCAATCGGCAGAGGAGGATAGGGATTTGGAGATTACATTGCACTACACAAAATTGGTTTTCTACCCATTAGTGACACCTTCCTGTTTAGCATTGCCAAAGGTGACTTTTTTCTATTTGTGATCAATAAAATGCTAGCACCTGCTGTCTTTTTTACCACCTTAAGTAAGCTAATTTTAAGGTATTTGTTAATAAAAAAGAGTTAGAATTTCCATAGAGACTTCGTAGGTTTTCAGTGCTTGAATCATCAGTTTGGCAATTTGTGTGGGGAGAATCAGTACTGGTGAGGTTGAAAAATACTGTTCTCCAAGGGTTAGCATGAGTGACACCAACAGAGATTTAGAAAAAAAATATGCTAAAGAGGGCTGAGGGGTGACCCAAGAATAGATCAGCCATCAGTTAGCTTATTCACACACAAAATGATGCGCATTTACACATAGGTTTGGGGTTTGAACATCCATGGAAAGTCTGTTAGGACTTGGGTCTAGGGGTTCTGCATTACTGCTTTTCTTCCTCTGGTGACTAGCTTTATCCTTTCCTCCTGCTCATCCCATTAGGAAGTGTTGAGCAGAACTATAATTTCAGCAATCTTTAGCTGACTAAGCATGTAAGAAGAAACGGGCTTATCCTTTGCTCATTGCTCTTCAAGTAAAGGACCACCTCCCTGGAGAAACTTCAGAAAGTAAAGCCGCTACGAACAAAACCCTAATCCTTTCCTGCAACACAAAAAATGTCATCTGTTGTTTCCCTGACCAGGGGTCTGTCTAGGAAGGCACTCCCAGCAGTCGTGGAGTTAATTGGATGGGTTAACAAGTTCCTACTGACCTGCAGAGAGCCATTGCCTCAGTTACTGCAGCAAGAAAAGGACTGCTGACTGATGCCAGAGTCACTCTTGTGTGTTCAGGAGAACAGGCAGAAAACAGGTGGGAAAACTTACTCTCCCTAACTTTGCTCAAAGATTTCAAATTAAAAATCATAAAGGAAAAAGAATCACTTTTCAGCTCAAACACATGGGTTTTCTCCTAAATTTTCTGCTAAATTCCAATGCACTGTTTATCTAAATAGAAGGGAACAGGTTTCTGTAATAAAGTGGTTCAGCTGATACCATGCAGAACCAGTAGTTTAAGATGTTCACATCGAGAACAGCTAATAATTTTTTCCGAAGACCATTTAAGGGTGTACACCAATTGGCTAAAAAAATAGGTGGTTAAGTTTGCAAGATCAAGGGATCTTTCCATTGCAGTCCAAGCTAATTTACACCGACCCTATTCAGGTGACATCAGGATCAGACTATTCATCTCCAGTATAAAAATAACCTCTTAAGTAATAATACAGTTTTAAAATGAGGATATAAACCAGCTAATAAATACAGAAATAACAAAAAAATATTGATATCCAAGGAAAGAGCTATAAGGAGAATCACAAACAAACCTGCTTATTCCCTGCAGTGATTTTTTTCACAAGGTAGTAAGACTAAATGCATTTGGGGGATCATTAGTTTCCACTACGCATTGATGTTGTTAAAAGAGAGAGGGGAAGCAAAATTCTGGGCATGGTAAGCTAAATTTCAAACTTTCATCTATTATAAACAACACAGAGCCAAGGCAGATTTTATTAAATGCACCTACCCATAACCAGCTGAAATCATAAAGGAAGATGTAAAGTGGCTGCTTTTGTTATTTGTAGGAAACCATATTTGGGCAAAGAAGAGCTGACTATCTGAAATTCATTTTCCTCAAAAATTAGGGAAAATACTGGATTTTTGTGGCTATAGCAGGAATTAAAGTCAATTAATGCTGAGAAACTCTCCAGGTGAACAAATATGTCTGTTGAATATGCTGAAACAAAAGCAGTATTCCTACCTTCAGTAAAAGAAAAGGCAGAAACTATAGGTGGGGCAGTGCAAGAAAAGTCTATGGAAACTAATACGATAATTTTCTAAGTGGGCATAAACTCATGAGAATTTCTGCGATGTAATTCCCCAATTAGACTAGCACTGGTCGTACAAATCGACTAACGCTATTATACAAGTAGATTTATGATTAGGAAAAGGATATTCAGGGCACATTGTTGAGAAAGATAAAAAAGGTAGAAGTAGGGTGAAACAGGGTTTGCAGAAACAATACTTTCACAGAATAACTGTTTCCAATACAAGAAGAACGCATGGGAGACTTGCCGGATGTCTGTCATTTTACAGGAAAATAATGAGAAGACTTAGGTTCTTCAATACACAGTTTCCTATTTACCCTTCTATAGATAACAAGCCTAAAATCTTTTAATTTAAACACTGGTTTCACTGATACTCTGAAAAAAAAAAAATTGCTTATCCACAGCATTTTGCAGAAACTAATTCCATGATAAGAAACAACCAACTTATTTTCCTTCTTTAGAACTTGCCACCCTGTGGCCTCACTTGGTAGAAATGGAGCAATACATAGAGCAGATGTTACAAACCTGTTACGTCTAACTACAAATAAACATAAAGGAAGAAAAAAATATTCAAGGTTTTCTAACGGATTTTTAAAAAAAAAAGTTACATAACATCATTTTGGAGTAATTTATCCAGTGGAAACCATTTCATTATTTCAAAAAATAGGATAAAAAAGGGGGTTGGGGGGAGAAGCTAGTCCTACCAGCTCTCTTGTGTTTCCAGCTAGGCACATCTGCTGGATATCATGTTTTCTCAGTGAAGTATAAAGCTGTAATGCAAGTTAAAAAGAAAAAAAAAAATCAAATGCTATTTTGGAGTGTGAAAAATACAAGTTTTATGTCTTTAGACAATAGCTCCTGTACTTACACCAACAATATATCAAGTTCCAATTATCTCTATGGGGTTTTTTTCCAGGAAAATTAAACATTTGGTGTCTTTGTTGTTGTTGTTGTTGTTATGCAATGAATTACACAACATATCTAAGTGTTACTTAAATATGCAGCAGAGCTCTGCTCCCCTAACAGTTAATTTTCTCTCCGTGAAAACCTGCTGGTATTTAAAAAAATAACAGCTCTTAACCTTTAAGTGTAATGGTTAGCTTGGCTTTTGATAACATATTCACTGATAAGGTCATAAACACATCAACATTTCTACAAATAAATATCTTAATACGGAGGCAGTACCATATTGTTCTCTATAAAGCCAAGTGATGTATCATTAACTGTAAAACAAACCCATTTGGCCCCTGTTTGATGTTGTCATGGTTTCAGCTGGGACAGAGTTAAGTGTTTTACCAGCAGCTCGTATAGGGCTATGTTTAGGATTTGAGGCGAGAAATACTTTTGATAGGGCACTGGTGGTTTTAGTTGCTCCTGTGCAGCACTCAAGGTCTTTTCTGCTTCTCGTATCACCCCACCAGCGAGCAGGCTGGGAGGGCACAAGAAGCTGAGAGGGGACACAGCTGGGACAACTGACCCCAACCGACCAAAGGGATACTCACTCCATGCCACGTGACCTCACGCTCAGCAATATAAAGCTGGGAGAAGCAGAAGGAAATGTTCAGAGTTAGGGAGTTTTATTTCCCAAGTAACCGTTAGGTGTGGTGGAACCCTGCTTCCCTGGAGATGGCTGAACACCTGCCTGCCCCTGGGAAGCAGGGAACGAATCCCTTATTTTACTTTGATTGCACGTGCCGCTTTTTCTTTACTTATTAAACTATCTTTATCTCTACCCACAGGTTTTTCCTTACTATTACTCTTTTGATTCTCTCCCCCATAGCAACTAGAGGGAGGTCAGCAAGCGGCTGCGTGGTTCTAGCTGCCAGCTGCGGTTAAACCATGATGGACATTCATAAGAGATGAAAACTGGCCTGGAGGGTCTCTGTTAAAGCCAATGGAGTTGAATGGAGAGACCTTTCAATATTTTAGGATTTACTGAAACAAAAATGGAAGAAGTATCTGCTTAATTCATTTTTTTTTATACTGAGAGGACTACTCATAATATGCAGATGTGAAACATTACACCAACACCTCTGTTGAAGACAGAAGCAGTTTTGAAAAAGGAATGGACAGAAAACATACTTATGAAGAAAATTTCCTCAAGTGTCCTGAAAGATGCAATGTCAAAGTGTATTTAGAGATTGTTTTAAAGTGGTAGCATGAATCCTCCTTGTAAGAAAAAAAAAATGGACTTGGGAGTAAATCTATTTTTTTAAAATTGTGAATATACTGTAAATGGTTACAACTTTCTGTGTCATCACTTCTGCACAACTATTACACAAAGCACAAGGTCCTTTGCCTCTTTGCCTTCATATGCAGATTTCGCCAGTTCCTTCCCTTCTAATCTACACTGTAACATTTTTACTGTCCTTTCCTTCAGCTTTTACTTTTCCAGAACTTCTGGGGTATTGTACCATTTGTTTTCTCCCTCTGAAATAACAGTATCTAAATTATATAACTATCAGGAAAGAAAGTATCAGTTTACACTAAGGTATTAGAGGATAATGCATAAAACAATCTGTTTCCTTCGCAACCACAGTTCAGCATTTTATTTTCCGTTGTAGCTGAAATCTGTACTAATCTCTCCATAATGATCCTTGAATCTCATGAGGAGAAATCTTCCTGCGAAAAAAGCCCACTCATTCAGAAAACATCCACATAAAGGAGGAATTCAAATCTCCTCTTTCTATCTATTTGACCTATCCATGTTTACATTCTGCACCGATTTCTGCTGTTCAACTCCTGAGGTGGTGGGGCTTGCTCTCCATTCCTAGGCACAAGAGCACCAGCAGAGAGAATTGCAGTCTAGAAAACACTAGAAAGACTGAACTGATTTTTTTCACTACCCTGCCTTTTACCTACAGCTTTTCTTTTTTCTCTGCCTTATGCTTCTCAGGAATTATTTTTAAGTATTTCTTCGCCCCAGCAGCATAAGATTGGGTCCTCTTTCTGTTCTATGGGAAATCTACCGCCTGTTTCTTCCACAATGTGGGGAGAACAACAATTTAGGCGTGAAGACGGTTTTGTGATGTGGTTGGGTTGTTTGTGATTGGTTTTGGGTTTTGGGGGTTGGAGTGGTGGTGGCTGGTTTTTGTTTGTTTGTGGGTTTTTTTAAAAAATATTTACACATAATTTTCTCACAGTCCTGATCCACAGAAAATCTGTTTCCTCACATGGCACAGTTCCTATCTCCTCACAGTAGTAATATTAAAATCCCTGTACAACTGAAAATGAGAGAAAACAACCAAGTCCTGGCTGATATCTTCCACGGCAATACTTATAGGAGCTAAGAACAACACAACTCAGATTATCTCAAAGTCAATCACGTAGTTCAAGAGTCTCTTCACGCAAAGCAAATCAAGACACTTCCAAACTTAAAGTGGAATAGGAAAAAAAAAAGCTCTTTACAGTCACTACTCCCTAATCTTTATTATTTTAATTAATATTTTATGGGTTGCAAATGCAAGGGTTTTATGCTTTGCCACTTTTGTGTAATCAAGTTTCTTTCAGTATTAGCTGATTAATCTGTGCTTTCTCTTTTAGATTGCATTTGTTCAAAGTCAGAGTTCAGCTCAAAATGACACATTGTAAGGATAACCTACTGAAAAAGCTAATCCTCGCTGGTAATTAGCTATAATGACTTCTAAAGGGAAAAAGAAGCAGCAAGTGGAGGAAAATAAAAAGGTTCTTTTTTTTCCTCCACAGTATTTGCGTCTTAATGGCATTAACCCCCAAAGTTACTGGCTTATTTATTGAATCACAGGTGGTCTGTTGTCAATTTGAGACTTAAAAAACTGAACATCCCTACCACCTAAATTCCTGAAATTAAGAAACTATAATCTAGCTTTAACATTTAATTTTTTTAAGTTCACCTAGTGCTTCTCTGTCTACTGAATTTATTCCCCATATCTTTCTATGCAGACAGAAACATATATATATATACCTATACACAAACATGTACTGTCAAACACTTATCCTTATCCTTTCTCTTGAATGAAATCCAAACATGACTGTGGAGTAAGGGAGGGCAATGAGAGAGAAAAAATAACATGAAAAAGAAGACTAACATAATATTTGTTCCGTTGCCATTATGTCATGTCTTTTTGTTAATTTTCCAGGTATTATGTGAGACTCTTGCCTCGGGATGCAAGGTTCTCTGTGGAATGAAAAGTGTTGCTTCAGAAACAGCGATATCAAACGTGTCATCAGAACAGAGGGAAGAATAACTGGGATTTCACAGTGAAAAGGGTATAGAGACTGTATTTACTACTTCCTCCAGTCCTTTGGGAAACGTTGTGTAAGCCAAAGTAAAGGGCTGACATACCCACAGTGCTTGCTCTTGGTCATTTATAGTTAACCACACAAAGCATCAAGAAGACACCCTCCTCAAACAAAAAAACAAAGAGCTTTTAGGAAAATGGAGTAATGGGGGATAAGGAGTAAGACACATTCTCCATCCATTTGATAGACATATACAGAAGAAAAAAAGAGGGTGGGAAAGAGAGATCAGAACTATGAGATCAAATGAAAACTATCTGAAAAGAATGGTAAATGAGACTTGTTTGAATTTCTCACATCTCCTATCAGTAAGTTTTTAAAACTAAAATGAAACCTTTCTTCATTCTCCTCCCTCCTTTCTAGATCAAAACGAAGGTCCTTTGAGCAAGAAGCCAGACAGAACCCAGAGACATAGAAGTGTAACCAATCAATAGAAAGGCCAGGGCCAGAGTGAAAAGGATGAAGAGGATCACAGGATAAAGGAAGAGTCATGGAAAAGTATCAAGGGAAAAATAAAAAAGCAAAGAAGATCAAATAAGATGGTTAAAGTTTAATGTTAAAACTGTACCTTTTGTGTCTATTCCTAGAATTGTTGTTGCTTAAAATATCAAGGAACATACTTAGTCCTGATTCCACTGTCATTAATATTCTCCATAATAGCATAAGAAAAACCCTTCAGCATTCCTGCCCTCAGGGAGAAGACAGTTGTTTCCCGTTGATTTTAACATGCATTTGGTGAGTTCTGATATTTTCATCTCAGCGTGCATCCATACGCTGTCTTTTGGTACTAGGACTGTCATCTGTGTAATTGGCTTGCACTGAAGTGAAATACTTGACATGTTATAATGCCAACTCTATGGGTAGAAAGTTCCTGACAGTAAGTCAATTCAAATACATAAAACAGTTCCTACCAGGTTTTCCTTTTTCTATATTTTTCATTTAATTATCAATTGCAGTGTTATTGCATCTTTGCAGATGATTTCGAGGTGTTTTGTTGGTTCTTTTAAACACTTCCAAAGATGTGTATTTCCACATTATTTCATCTCAGAAGACAGTTGTGGCTAATCAAAACAAGACGTGAGAAAGGGAGGTACACAATATTAGTTGTCTAAGTGTTATAGAGAAGTTGTTATAGAGAATGTTATTATAGAGAATGACATCTATGAGAAAAGGAGCAAGAGAAAGGAAGCATACAGATAAGGGCATGGACCTGTTGGAGCAAGTCCAGAGGAGGGCCATGAAGATGATCAGAGGGCTAGAGTGCCTCTCCTATGACAGGCTGAGAGGATTGGGGTTGTTCAACCTGTAGAAGAGAAGGCTCCAGGGAGACCTCATAGTGGCCTTCCAGTGGCCTACAGGAAAGATGGGGAGGGACTCCCTATCAGGGAGTGTAGAGATAGCAGAAGAGGCAATGGTTTTAAACTGAGAGGAGATTTAGATTAGATATTAGGATGAAATTCTGTATCATGAGGGTGGTAAGGCACTGGAACAGGTTGCCCAAAGAAGCTGTAGATGCCCCATCCCTGGAAGTGTTCAAGGTTAGTCTGGATGGGGTTTTGAGCAACCTTTTCTAGTGGAAGGTGTCCCTGCCCATGGCAGAAGGGTTGGAACTAGTTGATCATTAAAGTCCTTTCCAACTTTAACCCTTCTACGATTTTGAAATAGACTGACCTCCACAACGTGTGAAATCAGCAGCTTTGTTGTTCAGGTGTCACCTCACTGGGGACAGGGAGTGGAAGAGAAGGAGGAATCAGAAGTCCTGTTGTTCACCTAGCTCAACGTGGAGGGATATGCTACACCCTAACATACCCCTTTCCTCTCTCAAACACCTCAGCGAAGGCAGACAAGTGACTCATTTTACCTTTTTTTCCTCAAAACATCCAGCCTGCATTGTTAACTTCTGTTCATTTGAGTCTCTGCAAAAGATTCACATCCTTTGTGATTGTCTCCTTTCATGTGGAAATCTTATTTCTCCATAAAAGAATACATTAAGTTCAGATACTTCCGTGAGTAGAAAGGAAAACTCCTTTTAAACACACCAGGGGATGGCCCGGCCTGTTTAGTTCTGTTAGTTCACCATGACAAACTAACAGTTGTTAGATTACTGACTTTTGGGATGTCACCCAGAAAAATGAGTTAATTTTTAACATACACTATGTCCACAGTCAAGTAACACCTACATATGCAACAGAAACTTGTGGAAAAAAGACTACGTTATAAAAGACATTAATTTTACATTGCTTATATAAATAGCCTTTCAGGAAGCTTTTCTAATGAAGTCTCAAGATATACTTGAAAATCAATTATAATTTAGGTGATCTGACAACAGAAAATTAATACATGTAACCCTTAAGCCATTTGCTCTTCAAAATCAGCTCTTCAAATATGGCATTTTTTTTTCCTGTCTGTAAAAGAACTGGACAGAAGACGGTAAGTGCTAACTAGATTTGAGTTACACTAAGCATATTAGTGAAACATGAATTATTTGACTAGTTGATAAAATGATTTCAAAGTATGTTAATCACATCATGTAAGATTGGAGAAATGCTTAGAGATTTGATTTCACTATTTCTTAAGTTATTTTTTTCTATCCTGACATGTGACATTTTTTAATTCAAAAAAATCGTGTAAGGAGAAGACCAAATACTTTGGATTCGAATGGTTGTGAGGTTTTTTGTAATTGGAAAATGCCAAGACAAACTCTTTGGTGTCTTTTTAATGGAGAATTTTTATAGAAAGGTATTTAAATTCTATCCAAGATGCATTAAGAATGAAATCTGAATGGTTAGTATTTCACCAAACAGCTTAAAGTGATGTGCAAAGGACAGACAAAAAGTTTCAAACGTAATTAGGGAAGGAAACACAGATCATACAAATACCATAGGACTCACGTACATTCTTTCCAGCCACTTTGTGCCTTAAAGAGCGGATAGTGTAGGAAATGTAAGGATTCAGAATCAAAAGTCTCATATATTCAAGCTTCAGCTAGAGTTGTTATTATCACAGAAAGCTTTTATCCAATCTGTCTTTTGGCTTCTTACAAGGAACAGGTAGCAAGAAATCCCTTAATGAATACTCAATTTTCCAGCTTGACTCCAGTTCCTTAGCCATCCAGGCTACAAAAAAAGTATAAAAAGCACGTTTACTTACTAATACAGGTTCCCAGGGCCTCTGTCCTACCTCCTCAACACTCATTTAGTATTAACAAGATTATAATGAAATACAGTTTTGTGTGATAACTCCCATAAGCAGAGCCCTCAACTTGGGCACAAATTAGTGTTGGAGTGTCATTTATCCAGGAATTTAAATGGAGTAATGCCGATCTTTTTGCAACACCCAAGATGCAACTTTCAGAGGGTTCAGAAATGGCTTGTCTTTACTTTCAAGAAATATCACTACAATGCCAACTTTTATTTGCAACCTCGTTTAGAAATCTCCATGGCCTTTAGATTTAGCAGATCAAACTAGAAACCAAGTATGTCCTACCTTGATGTAATTTTTGTCCTGAATGTGTATTTTTAGAGGGAACATGAAGCTAAAGGAAAAAAAGCTATTTTTCCCTTTTGGGATATCACCAAAATAAATGTATTTAATAGTAATTTTTATAAAATAAAAATGGTCATTGTATTTCATAAATGTCTGGAACTGTATTGTAATGCACCAAGACCACCCTGTTTCACACAATCAGCCGTGTTCAAGTGGAACACTTAAGGAGATCACGTGAAAAGGAAAAAGCATTTCTTCTTTTTAACAGCCACTGAAATCTCTTGCAGTAAGACTTTTAATTCAGAAGCACTGTGGTATATTGCCACCTTTAGGATAGCGCCTAAATACAGCTTCCAAAAATAAAGCTGTAATTATTTTCTTTATAGCACTTCCTTGTGATTTGCATACAGTGAAAAAAAAATGGTGTGGAGGTACCGCAATGTTAGTTCTATGTAAATAACCAACGGACATTACGTCATTCTAGGACCACCACTGCACAAACAACTGCAAGACGCTAATTAGATAATCACTACTAGAGAAAGATAATTCAATTTTGTGAGTAGAGGAGATAGCCCACACACCACCACAACCCTCAGAGGTCTTAGATTTACATACCATCGAGGAAATTATATGTGTTCAAGAGTAGTTACAGTGCGTATCTTCTGCTTGGCACTCAAGTAACTTTTATCTTTTGATCTAGTTACACTACGTGCTACACCTGGAGGACTTGCTGGGCTTGCTGTTTGGCTTCAGATTATCTTGAAAACACGACTGAGATTTATGTGTTTTTTTCTTCCCTATTGGCTTTAATCTGTACCTAGTAATTTATGAATTAATAAATCATATCTGGTACTAAAGTCTGGTGATGAATCATCAAAATTACAGTCATACTTTTCATGGTTTCTACCCTAAACATCTTTGTTGTTGTTCTTTTATGTTTTCACTTTGCCTTAGGATTTTCTGTTTTTCAGTTATACTGACTGGGTTATTCTGCGAACTACTGAGTTTCCCAGTTTATCGGGCATCGTCTATCTTCTGCTACAGTCAGATTTGCCTGAATAGGCAATTGTTCATGGGGCAGACATGCTGTTACTTGAGTGCTTGTGTCCCAATTCAATTTCTGTGGATCATGGTGGAAGTACGGTACAGCAAGCAGTAATGATAGGAAGTTGCTTAGCACTGTTCTTGTAGGAATATTGGCTGAATCTCCTAAACTGTGGTGCAAATTCCAGGCTTTCTCTGTAGCTTTCCTTATGCCTTTCTTGCCATTTCCATAAAAAATTAGTTTGTTTTATTTAAAGTCTTGGCACAAAGCAGAAGGCAACCTCAAAAAAAAATAATAATACATGAATAAAAAAAACCAAACCAAAAATAATACGTTGAGGCAGTTTGTCTGCAAGTCTACCTCTACTCATCTTTAATAGATTTGGTTCTGCACGTTGCGTGAAAAAGAATACTAGACCGCATGTGGCATTACATTTAACCAAGGAGATATTTTTATGTCTCTGTAAAAGGAACCCAGATTTCTCTGTATTCAGATATTGAAGTCAGAAAAAAAAAATTTATGTTGAAACCAAGTCTCATAAAAAGTACAAGGAGCTTCTCCTCTGGTTTCACTGCAGAAACAGAGTAATTTGCAGTGAGTCCTCATTACTTTCTATTTGTCTTCTGTGATATTGAAATTTGCATTTAATGTGTTCCACACTTGCTCTCACTGGTCCAGCTCCATGGGTTTTAACTTCTAGAGACATTAAGTCCTAGAAGGCAGTTGGAAGAACAATATCCAGGCAGAGGCCAATCAATATGGCACTGCTAACAGTAGCAGAGAATCTGTCTTAGGAAGACGAATCTCTAGCAGAACAAACACTTTTGGGAATACCAGCAAGAAAAACTGAAAAGATCCATGATTCTGTACCTTGCTGAAGAGACACAATGGGCCTGAGCTTGGCCAAGCAATATTCTATAACTGTTTATCTCTCAGTATTCATTTTGCCTCTTGTCCTGTGGTCTGATCCGTGCAATTTTAGCTAATATAAACAGATGTCTTGCTCTATGCAGTGAAATATATTGACAGTACTAGAAAGATCCACAGCAAGTGCCTTATCACAACTTCAAAGTACATGAGTTCACCCTTATCACAGAGATCCAATTAGCAACTTTTAAATGAAAATTAACTGGAAAAAGCCATAAATCTACTTGCAGAGTAGTATTGGTAAATGTTACTTAGTAATTACTTTGTCATTTAAAGATGTAGCAATGAAAAGGAAATAACTTCCATAATAATGGCTGCTTAATGCCCAGCAATATTTTCTAGAGTTATTCCATGGCTGAACTCAACTCAGTGAAGAGGAAATACCCACATATCCATGATGCTATGCCAATCTTCTGGACTTATGCTGCAGTTCATATGACGGCTCAGCAGATTTTTCAAAGATTATCAGCAAAATGAAAGGAAGGCAATTATATGTGATGAGATGCTATAGTGACCTACTTTTATTTTCTTCCTTCATAACAACATTCAGTAACACTTAGGGGAGGGACATCTTTCACCTCTTACTGAACAAGAAAGGTATTACCTCTCCTTACAAGATGTGCTTCACTGAATTCACAGCAGTTTTCAGTGACAGAATTATTGCGTTAATCCAGGTGCTTAAGAGATACATAACTTCTAACCACATTAACATGCTTTCAGCACAACCACTTGGGAAGCCATCACAAACTCATGCTGAGAAATCCACTGCCTGTTCCTACTGCTTATACCATCACATCATTCTGTAGCTCTGGAGCAGTTTATCTCATGCATAAATTTATAGTATATGGGGAAAACACTCTGATGAACAGGCGGGGAAACTTTCTTGTCCAATTCAAGAAAATCAGGTTTTGCTTTTCAGCAAAATTATGAACAGACATGTCAAATGGGCCAGTCTAACCTCTAAATGTACATGCCAATTTTTGTAATAGGAGCTCATGTGCTCTTTATTAAAGTACTTAAAGCAATGTCCATAAGGAACCTTAAAGTAAATTCCAGAAATGACAATACAGAACATGTGCATCAACCAGCGCCTAGGGATGTATCATAATAAATTAAATATTAAATTTCCCATCAAATACCACGTTATTGTAAGCACACAGTATGGAAGAGGAGTTTGCATAACTTAACATGGTCAGTAATCCCATAAAGACGACGACTTCAATTCCTCAGCATCCCTTCAGCACTTAGGAAAAGCTAACAGCATTTCTGTGCTTGTTTCTCTCTCTGATGTCAAGGAAAAGAACATATTGCCAGGGTGCCACAAACGGGTATTTTCAAGTTTGCATAGCTTTGTTATTTCAAAACCAATTGCTTCAAACAAGGCACAGCACAGATTACTCATACTCATGCCTCCTGCTGAGCTTGATGCTTTAAAAGAGAGGCTTTTAGACTTATGTAACAGAAAAAAAAAAGTGCCAACATTTTCTGAATAGAGGAAAATACACTTTTCCTCAAATTCTTATGCTGTAAGTCATGGATCAAGCTGAACATTTGTTATGGAACTTTCCAAAGAAACGTCGAGTCTAGACTAAACTGGTAGAAGTTCAGTAATTCTATAATCAGTAAATATAGAGCATTTGGAGGGAAATGTCTTAGAAACTGGGCACTGATATTGCTGAAGCACGTACTCCTGGATATTTTGATTCTTTACTGAGCTACCATTCCGACTGCATAAACCTGTACCTTAGCACACAAAACAGAACTGAAAACATTATTTTTCTGACTATACCACAGTCCTCCAGGAAGAATGTTAGTGGCATCGAAAATATTTTGGACTGTCCAAAATAATGCAATTTTATGAGATGAAGGTTGTCTGTGCATGTAAGATGTATGTGCTTAGAATCCACAAAACGCAGACCAAAATGGAAAGACCAAATAAGCCCCAAATATGTGCTTTGGATCGCCTTTGCATCTTATGTTAGATGCTGAGCAGCATTAGCACAGTTTAGAAGATCAAAATGTTGATTTCACTGCTTTTGCTTTTTACTTCGATACTAAAAAAAAAATTAAAAAGCCCAATTTTTATTTAAAAATATGACAATTATTCCTATTGGGCCTACGTTAACAAAGTATTGCATTTTGTACACAGGAGAGAAAATGCCAGTGTGTTGGGCTGAGAGGTAGCATAAAAACATTAACTCAAAGCAAATGAAAACTTATATTCTCCTCTTCCACTAAACAATTTTTTTTATCTCAGGGCAAATTCAGCATGAAATACTACCAAAAGTTCAATTACTAGCTGAGGCTTACATGAAATTTCAAAAAAAATTATAAAGCAAAAGTGAATTTGGCCAACTAAGATTTTGCTTCCCCCTGAGTTAGCTCACTGTAGTGATGACATCATTCAGAAAGCTAAGGCAATAAACACATGCTAAGCACCATGAATTCCTTTTAATTTCAAAAGCCAGGGCAGGACTTTTTGAAGATTTGGCTTTCTAAGCGTTTACTTTAGTTTCTAATACTGTATTTTATGCAACCAATAGTTACAGGTGGAGTTTTTAAGTACTGCAGTTAAATCATTAATGAAGGTATTGCTGCTATATTCTAACAGTTCAGAAGCATTTCTAACAGAGGTTCTAATGCGTGGCAGGTGCACTAAACTCCATCTGCTGGCCTTTCTCAGAAAGGCCAAAGAATAATCCTGCCTTGTCCTTTGGTCATGCAGTCACGGCCTTTGTCCATTTTACCAGCCAGGTATGTTACCTGGGAAAATTAGAAACCTAAATCTGAAACCCACTGAGTGTTTTGGTGAAATTAGAACAATTGCACGCTAAGCACTTCAGTGATGCAAAATGTGTGATACAGCCTGGATCAGCGGTATGAATCATCAGGCTCATACCTGTGCTTAGTCAGTTCATAATGTAATTGTGATTTTTCATGCAATTAAGTCAGCATAACCGCAAGTTTACTGTTGTGCTGCAAATCTTGAAAGAGAAGCTGCTAAAAATAAGCAAATGATAAAAATTATCCATAATAGCTGCCTTTGATTCACGTCCATGATTCCCTCAGTAAGCCCAAACCAAATTCCAATCAATGACGAGATAACATTACCGCTGATACACAGCTGTAGCGTGATGGAGCTTCTGATCTGATTCTCAAGTTCTCCGCAGTAATTAATACTCTATATATATTCAGCTACTTACTTTGAAAGGCAAGATATAGTAACACAGAATTAAAAAAACTAGTATTACACAAGTATGACTTTCCCATTTTACATAAGGAGTGGATTGTACACTGGCATTCCCAGCTTTTGAAGGGGTATTTGTTTTTCTCCAAGACCAGAGAGAACTTGCAGAACACAGTGCCCATAGGTCAGTGTAGTCCTGCCTTAGCAGGAGGCACTTTCAGATACAATGGGCAATGCAGTTTCTGTACCATTTCACCACTTACTGGTTGCTTTAAATGTCAAGGAAAAAAAAAAAAAAAAACGCAAAACAAACCCCAACCAACCAAAAAACCAAACCCAAACACATCAATTTGTCTTGCTCCAGCTTGGTATTCACTATAGATGTGGAGATAGTAGTGTATGGGAAGATAAAATATAGATATCCATCCTCTTTCCTCCTGGCCAGCTGAAGCACAGAAGACATTTTGTATGGGGTTAGCAGATTCCATTTTTAATGTATATTATCATACCACACAAACATAAGGGAAATGAAGTAAAGAAGCCTCAGAGCAGAATCTAAATGCAGTATTGATGGGGCAGCTATGCACAGAACCTTTCCTAACCCACAGAAATTCTGCAAATTTACCTTGCACACAGAAAACCTACATCTGTACCTGCGTTCTTTCTCAGATTTTTCTTAAGCGCCAGGTGTTTGTGGGACTCCAGATATATTTATACTACCTATAGTTATGTAAGGACTATATAAACATACAAATATCTTTAGCCTCCTTTTTTTTTTTTTTTTAAGAGAACTTCAAAATAAAAAGCAAGAAACACCCACACCTCTTAAAATTTCTGCATAAATTTATATCACAAAAGAAAAAAAGGAAAAAAAAAACACAGGCAGAGTACCAAACCTTCATCAAGAGATTGGGAGAAATTCATCAACGCACAGTCCTTAGTTTCTAGAGAACATTCACTTATGTATTTCAAAATTATTTCAAGAAATAATGTTATCCTACTGAAATCAACAGAAGTTGCACATAAATATAAGCATCTTCTTTAACTGTACATGGCTAATATAAAAGTGCTTTTTCCTGACTTACAAGGTCTGAAGGTCTTAAATAATTTCAAGTAATATTTGGACCAAAATACCTTGGTACTGTATTGTTAAGAGATTTTGATCTTGGATATGTGGTAGGAGCAATTTTTCTCTAGCTTCTTAATGAAAAAATAAAATAACAAAAAAACAACACCCACGCCCCCCCCAAAAAAAAAAAAAAATCAAACCAAAGCTAAAAATCACTCTTCAGTTTCCTAAGCCTGAACTGGATATTCAGCAACTCTCCAAAATAGTCGTCTGGATATGCTTCTGGCTTAATACAAATGACCTCCTAGCCCCTTCTCCCCTTAAAGAAACCCCTCCAGCTCAAACCTCACAAACTTTTATCTTTCCTAGTTGTAGTCACTCTTTAACTTGGCTGACAGACTACAGCATGCCGTGATGGAAGAGTAGCATCTTCTTAATTGACTTGGCAGCACACAAGTACAGAAGCTAGGACTGCTTTGTCATCTTAATCATGATGGTCAGGCACAGTCTCTGTTGCTACTTCGAAACATCTGGCCCAATTAAAGCAGGGCAGTGTCCTAACTCATCTGAAAGGCAGAAGAAGGTTAATGTTACATGCCCCAAAGGCAAAAATCTGTTGCATGCCATATCCAGGACGTTCCCACCTACTACAGAAATTTTGGCTGGCTGAGGGAAGTTTGTAAAGCCAGGCAGGAAGTCAGAAAGAGAAAAAAAAATACAGGGTGGTATCTAGTTCAGCATAGATGACAAGTTTTGCACATTATTTCTTGAAATAAGTTTGAAATACATAAGTGAATGTTCTCTAGAAACTAAGGACTGTGCGTTGATGAATTTCTCCCAATCTCTTGATGAAGGTTTGGTACTCTGCCTGTGTTTTTTTTTTTCTTTATTGGAAATAACTCCTGCCCATGCAAACACCCCTTAGGACTGCAGACGCATTTTCTTGGTTATTTGTATGCACAAATGGATGTAAATATAACTCCTGCACATGCAAAATGGATGTCAGGTTGAAATCACTGAAAATTTCCAATAAAGAGCTGCATAAGAAGCCGGGATTCTTGCACTCCCACAAAAAAAAACATTCTTCCCTATGATGTATAGTATGACTCTTCAGTTATGGGTTCAGTATAAAGTCTCTTAGTGAGCTCACTTAACACGCTTTATAAGTTTCAAACAATGGTTTTCCAATAATTCACATTGTAGTCACACTGGTAACAATGTGGTGATCTATTTAAGAGATAGAAATTAAAACAATTTATTGTATTAATTAGCATCTTCTCTTTTACTCTGAGATACTTGTTCCAAGTAATCTGACAACTTAATTGAGGAGATCGTTGATTTTAATTAATATTTTTTTTCTTATGAGAAAGGCTGTTACTATTGGATGGCAATGGAAACTAACAGCAGGGAGGAAGGGAGAAAGAAACTCTAACAAAAAATTATAAAGGCAAAGAATATTCTTTTTTCCCCTCACTGCAATGTTGTTCCAAAACTGTTGTTTTGAAATTCATAACCTTTTCTCTGGTTAGCCTGTATGATTTTGATACGTTAAAAGTACAGGTGCAGAAGCATAAGTCATAACACCTCAGCCTTCTTCGGTGATGGGACCTGATTATGAATCAAAGTGGATTCTACATGCATAATAGCACATTAGTTGGTCTATATTCAGACCCAGAAATCCTACCATTTTCTTTCAGTATTTACCAATTTACTTTTCTTCCATTGACCAGTTTTTTGTAGCTTTTGCAAGCCTTATACTGAGTTTGACTCTCAGATTGAAATGATTTCTTACTCCAAACCATCTGCGTAATGTAAGCAGAAGATTTGTGACTTAACAAGACTATCTAAAATAACGTTTTATTTTTATTTACAAAGACCATCCAAATTTTGTTGGATAGAAGCCATTGTCTCTGGAAAAAAAATATTGTATTCATAAATTCAAGATAAAACTGGTATTTGAAGGGGCAGAAAGTCTTTTCCAGTTTTTGTAACAGAATGATACATCAATGAAATCCAAGATGGCAAGAGCGGGTCCCTTTACAAATTCTTTCCCTCAGTTCTTTGACACAACCCTTCCATTTCTCTCAAGCTGTAAGATAATACAGTTGCATCTTTCTGCAGATACAACATTCCGGAAAAGCAGAGCAACATTTCTTCTTTATAGGCACTAAAACATTTTAAAAACACAGAGCGGGATAATTCAATTGCTGTTTGTCAAGTGCAAAGAGCACTAGCACTTCAAAGGTGACAAAAAAAAAGCCCACCACCATTACCAGATGAATCAGAACTGGCTCACTCAACACTTCATAGGTAAACTATTGTTTTTTTCCCCCTTTTCATTACAAAATCAGAAGAGAAAGCCAAGAAACACTCAAAAGATACAAAAATAATACTGCCTATGTGAAGATTGTGGGTTTTGAACAAATATATCTAAAAGTATTCAGGAAGGACAACTAGAAAACCTCCTCAATTGCTTTACTTCAATTTAACCACATTCTTAATTTATACCTCTCTTTGATGCGTACACACAGTCTCACAGCTACTTGTCATTTCATACCTGCAACCTACACAATCGAAGTCAGTAAGAGATTTGTTACTTAGTTCCAAGCACACAGACAGGGACCCACAGATCCAATTAGCTTTAGACAGCAGATATAAATATTCAATACTTCTTCCTGTGCAAAGTTAACTGCTTTAAAATTATTATTATTATTAGTAGTAGTAGTAGTAATAATTATTGACAACAGGTTCCCCTGTATATCACCCAAAGCAAGCTGGTTTTGTCCTTTAGCTATTTTTGTCTGTCTTTGTGAATGAAAGACATCAAGTCAGAGTTTGTATTTAAAGGTGGGGATAGAAAGCCGTTTGGGCATTTGGGATTTCAGGCAGCGTGCAGATCCACTGCCTAAGGTGTCTCATTCCGGTCACTGTGCAGAAAAAGACAGAGCAAAGCTGAGTGGCTTCAATTAAGACACCCCCTCCACTTTGTTCCCAGTTTCTCCTTCTGCCAAACATTGGAAAATCACTGGAAAAAATCTGAAGGATTTTTTCACTTCCATTCCCTCCACACTGAGAGATTTTAAGTATTTGTCCCTTTAAACAACAGATGCAAGACACAGCATCCTACAATGCTTCACAGCTGGTTTTTTTTGCAGATACACTATTGAATTATTGTCATAACAACATTGATTATTTTGCTGTTAACTCCAGTTATTATTCTTTTTTAAAGGACATTTTCAAAGAGCCCAACCTAGGGCTCATTTCATCTTAATTATGCATTAAATTAGGAGCATGGCAAACCTTACCAGACTATTTGATTGCTTGAAGTTATAAACCAGTTTATGTGCTTTTCTGGACTGGTGCATACGTGAAGATATGGCAAATTACTCAGGCATTAAGAAGCTAGCAAGATTTAATTAATGTCCAATAGCTACTTTATACAGTAAAAGCATTGTTGATTTGAACCACAAATACATCATGGGCCAAAACTTAAGCCTTCTTTAAACTCAGTGTGATCTTACAGCATCTACAACAGCCTTATGTGAACTAATGATGTGTTGAGGGATCAGAACACTTGCAATATCTCTCATGACTCTGCCACAACTTCAGGATTTGAGAGATGTGTCTCCGTGCACAACAGAAAACCTCCTGAAAAACAAACCAGAGCAATCATTCAGTTTATTTTGTCATAATGTTTGTTGTTGTTCTTGGGAAATTTAGCCAGTCTAAGAAAAACTCCCACAATATTTATATGAAGGAACATAATTGGATTGTTTATTGTGCAGTTTATTATTGTTTAATATATTATGTAGTTTACTTCTAGAATCCATTAATAATTAAAAAAAAAGACAGTGGAAGAGAACACAGGCAGTAAGATATTGCTCTCATTTCTACTTCCTGCAGTTGTGAAAATAACTCTCGTTCAATTCTTTTTAGTTTTAACTCACATATTACCCCTTTAAACAAACTAATATATATTAAAATCCTACATATGCTGTGTAAGGAACACACCCACAATTTTGCATTTCCTTTGCCAGAGTACAAAGCACAGCATGTTACTCAGTGAACTTACTCCTACAGTTATAAACTGTGTATTAAGAAAGTCTTTATTAATAAAGTTTTAAATGAAAAATATACCTAAGATCCAAGTTTGGACTGAGAGATGCGGCCTGGGACAAATGAATTAAATTCCTAAAGCTTTTAAACTGAAGAGGGTGTTATACTTATAGACCCTGGAAGCTTAAGTCACAGTTAAACTAGTCCAAATAAGAATATCCACTCACTGCTTGTCCCTCAGTCTCCTTGACTTGACATAAGTTACTATGCCCTCAGCTATGTAAGGCCGTTTCCACATGGATCTGTTAATTATTCCAGTCTTAAAACCGTACAGTCATTTATTAGACCAGCTGATGTAGTAGAAACACAAACATTTCACTGACAATAACTAAGATTATGGGACATGACATGAGACAAACAGGGACTGCAAACCAAATCGCCCTGCTAGTGAGCTTTAACACTGACACTCAAGCAAATTGTTCTCTTTGTGATACTCTAGAAATCTGATTTTTATTTTGAAGTAATAGTTTAGATGCGTTTATCCTTAAATAAATAAATAAATAAATAGCTTTGAAATAAAATATTTCTACAGATAGCCAATGAACCTCAGCTCTGTCTTGAGATTAGGACAAACACAAACCAGGTGGATTAGAAGCAAGTTCCACTGATGTCAGCAGGCTTACAGCTGCACTCTGGTCATAAAATGGCACACCATGCCTCAAAAGAGGTATACACTCATAAACTCTTCATAAAAATATGTAACTGCTGTGGGAATTCCTCTGTCATCCATAGACCACTTCTGTGATCTGTTTTTGCTGCAACTTAATGGAAAGAGAGTATGCAGAAGATAACAAACTGTGGGACTAACAAGCAGTGTCCATGGAAAACTGATCCTTGTTGAGACACATGCTGCATCTTCATGATCATTATGTCCCTTCAAGAAATGAATGAATACATTATTCGTATTAGAAGTCATAGATGAACAAGACCGGACCCAGTACTGACCCCTGGGGAACACCACTAGTTACAGGCCTCCAACTGGGACTCTGCACCACTGATCACAGCCCTCTGAGCTCTGCCATTCAGCCAGTTCTCATTCCACCTCACCGTCCACTCATCTAATCCACACTTCCTAAGCTTACCTTGTAAAGATGTCAAACATCGTGGACTAAGCCAGCTCCTACCATTTCTTTACCATTAGGCATGCTAACACATTCCTCTTGACTTCTACAGCCCCTGGTAGCTCCAACACAGTCCTTCTGTGGGCAGGTTCTTATTTTTGGATTTGCACCACGCCGAACTGCATGAACAGAAGCTCTTTGTGTGACTACTATTAAGTGCATGTTTGAGTGATTTGCTGGAGTAGGTCCAGCGCCCTCTTCAGAAATAAGCACTCAATATGAAACGAAGCACTTGGCATGCAGGCATTTTTAAGGATGTTTCAGAGTATTATATGTGTTCTGCCATCACCCTGTGAGGACAAGCCCCACTGTACGCAACAGGAGCTCTGCATTAAAAATAACGGATGATAGCCACATTGAGCCAAATCCTAAACCAGAGCAAGGCATCCTATCGTTTGTGAGATAAGCACAGTGTGTGCTAAACTGTGCAACTGTGAGTCACTGTTTCATCTATTGCAGATTTTATTAAGTTCTTCTTGAGAGGAAACCATTAGGTAAAAGCTGTACTCAGCCTGCAGGAGCAGGGAGTGCAGATGGCCAATGCATTACTCTCAAACAGAAAAGCTAAGCACCCTTCTGGCTACATACAAAGTTCTGGAATGAGGAATTACGAACAACATGATGATTTGGACCAGTCAGCTTTGGTCAGGAACAAGCTGCCAACAGTGACCAAGTTTTCACGGCGGTCTCATCCCAAACCGGAACCTGCATGCTATTTCCTCTGTACCTGAAGCAGCTCAGTATCAGAGCACCTCAAGTGCTATACAGTTTATTTAAAGCTGATTTTTTTTTTTATAACTCAATCTCAAGTGAGTCATCAATCACTGTGCTATTCCATACTGGCTTTCCTCTGTCGCAAGCCAACACTAAACTTTGTCTAACCACTTATGACAGCATTTTTCAAACATTTTTAAAATGCAACCCCTTTTGCCTCATCTGTCTTCCTGCCACCCTTCCATTCCCTCCAGCCTTCCTCCTCCCCAGGCATCAGCACCTCCATTTGTCCTCAGCAGGGGAACAAAACCAGGCTGTAATTACTGTCTGCAAGTATTTACTCACTCCCACATCTTAATGGAACCAAAATGCTGATCTTTCCACAAGCCTAAAATATGTCTCAACCCTCAGTTAAAAAAAAATACTGATTTACTCTAACAACGCAGTCTCCAAACATCCCGGTACTATCCCACACCACTTACCTCTGTGCCAACAAGTGAAACAAAAATATTTGAAGGCATATCTTTATCCCCACTGCAGCTTTTACGTATGCAGGACTAAAATATATGGTAATGTAACCACTATACAAGGGACATGGAAGTAGTGCAAGGTGGAAGCATTTGAGAAGGAAGAGCCTACACTGTATTTCAAGAGTAAGCCCGCCACTAATGTTTGAATACTATTAGACTGCTGCAAAAAAACCCATTATTTTTTGCAGTAAGCCTATGCCTACATTGCCTCTACATTGGCCCAATAACTTCAATTTCTGAAATACTCACAAAGCTTGATTTTGTTGTTAAAGCCATGCAGAAAATGTATCTACACTAACAAGACATGATTAATTCTAGATACTGTTTAGAATTTCTCCTTTAGATGTGCTCAGCCAGTGTTAAGTTCTGGTTTACTCCAGACTTATATATTTGAGTATGGTCTCTGTGTATGTGTAGATACGTGAAACGTGAAGCAGCAAAGCAGGGAAAGGCTCTTTCTCTGAGCAGTCAGAGTAAGCAAGTTATTTTGTTCTGATAGAAGGATAAGTCACTGAAAAAAAGTGAGGAGGCAGAGATACCAAGCACAACAGATCGGTACAACATTTTTTATTTCATTCAGCCTCTGCCTTAAAGAGCCAGGAAAGTAGGAAGAGTAGGAAAGAAAATTGTTCCCCACCTTCATCAGAAAGTCGAATGAGTGGTCATTAAAACATGAACAACTTGGAATGCACTTTAATGCCATTGTAAATTTACAGTTACCCAGAGAGATGATAGGCAGTCAGCCATCTAATGGAACTCTTCTCATGATATACCTGCTACATACAGTGAAAAAGGAACTAAACTGAATGACATCTACTGGAAATCAATTACTTTGATTTTAGGAATACATTCAGAAAATTAATATGAAACAATTTGCAGGAAAGGAACAAGTAGTATTTAGTCACTAAATCACTGTGTATAGAGTATTCTCCAATCAGACAAATTCAATGTGCAATCAGCAAACTATGGGGTTGGGTGAACTTGGTAAGCTTCATAACTTCTATTGACTTGAAAATCTTGCCTCAGAGGTAAAACAAGTGTAGAAAAAGTTAAATTCTTTTATGTACACATGCTAGACTCCCCAACATTAACCACAGGTTTAAACAGACCTACCATATATTTCAACTCTTACTTCTGTTCTTCCTTAGTCATACCACTTATAAAACACTCCATTACACACTATTCATGAATAAGCACACCATAGATAATCAAGTTCCAGTCAACTTAAGGAAGTGCTTATTCACATGACTCCAATTTTGAAGGAAGAAAGAGAATATATATCTAAAAGGTCAAAATTACCAACAGAATTGGGAAGGTTACAGACAGATACCCTCTTTCAGATCTAGTTAAATCAGTGGAAAAGGCTTTCATACTCATCTACTTCACAGTATTTTCCAGTAGACAGGACACTCAACTGATCTGCTGGCAGACACTGCTTGTGCAATTGCTCCCAGGTTCACCTAATTCAGTCAAGAAACTAATGAGCTAAATCACCTCACCAACTTCAACTGCTTAAACCTACACATTTAAAGAGATTTTTAGAGAGTATTCACGTGAGCAGGTCTTTTAGCAATCACCCACAGAAGGGTGCTGACAGATAGCTGATCATAGTAACCTCTTCCTGTGACACATGTAAGCAGAGAAGCCCTGCCTACAACCTGATTTATCTAAAGATTAAAGCATCTTATTTGTATCTGCAGTATGAAGTTACACTACATTAATTGGACTCATTTTCAAACAACTTAGAAATGCATGCAGTTTTTTCTGTTCCAAACCGGCCTGCCCGAAAGACCAGTTTTACATAAGAACAAAGATAAAAGAGCTGCTTATCTTCCTGTAAGTCTTCCTTAAGCAAACAAAACCGAAAAAACCACACAGCACACTTTCATCTGAGCAGGGCGTGCAACCAGGTAACTGTTCATATCACATTTAAGACAGAGCACCTTCTGTAGTGGTGGGTTATACAAGGATTAGTACTAATACATTGCTCAAGGACAGGAAGAAGCTCTTTAGAGAAGGTTAACTTTCATAAGAGCACCAACATGAGTCCAGATTTCTGCAAGTCTGCAGATACATCAGACACTAACCACTTCTGAAAGAGATGTCACTTTGCATCATGCACCTGGCGGGCAGCCTAACGGGTGGTCCAGGGCTGGACTGCTGCCCCGTCACACAAGGATACTGAAAACAGCTGCTCAGCTGGTGGAACCAGCGCAAAAGCAGAAGCCTCTCCCTGTACCTGTCATCTCAGGTTTGAAACCCAGGACACGGTTCAGTTCATACAAAAGGAAGCAGGGGCCCTGTCTCCCGAAGCACTGCCGGATATGAGCAGTTGCTGTTACACCTATAACACCACCAGCTGCAAGGCCACAGCCACAGAGGTGGGATCATCCTGTCTGCATTGCCTACACGGACTGAAATCCATTGAACAAAATGCTCAGGTGATGCCAGGAAGTGAACCGAAACTTATTCTATATAGGAAAGCCAAAATAAAAGCCAACAAGTCATTACTGCCAATCGGGAATTGGACTAGATGATTTCTAGAGGTTCCTTCCAACTCTGACAATTCCGTGATTACTGAACTGATTGACTGGGGAGAAAGTCCTTCGTGTACCACATCTGGCAGCCTTAGCTCTGTATAGATAAGCTTTACCAATAAAACTTATTTACGTCTACACTCCTAAAATTCTCAGAAATGCACTACAGAACAGATTTTGCAGTCTGTTCTCTTCCCAGGAAGACTTTGTTTTGTTGAAGTTGCAGACTGGCTTACTACAAAATAAGCAAGACTGCTGTTGCCATCCAGACTGCTCTAAAAAGTCATTATATGCCTATTTAATATGTGCAAGAGAGGCATTTTTTCCCCTATACAGAATGAATAGCTATTTTTTTTTTTAATTTTTTTTTTTTTTACTTAAGCATGTGGCTATATTACTCTCATTTTAATGTTTTTGCTTTCTCTGGTTCCATTTCCTACATAACTGCAAGACTGCATCTCATCACACACATCTAATTTGTCATTTTAGGTTGAGTCATTAATCTTCGCCTTTCCTTCAAAAGATAATCCATGTTTAATAGCTATATTATATAATCTGCGTCAAGGTGTTGGAAGGACTATTCTGCAAACTTTGGGAGAACATTGTAGCTGCACCGAATTTAATTACACATCCAAATATCATTTTTAAGAGGCCAAAAGTTCTTTCTCTAACAGCAAGAGCTGGGAATACATTATAAATAATTTCTGCTTCAGCCTTGAGAAAAATAAAAGAACACAATCAGTTCCCTCATGTCCCTCTCCCCCAGGCCAGTAAATATTATCTTTAAACAATACAGATAAGACTGCAGTTTTAAAAAGACGTTAGCATTGATAAATATTTACCAACCCAAAAGCATCCTCCCTGAAGAGGCAGAACACTTATAGAAGATTAGATTGTCAAATGAATAAATGAGCCCTTGCCTACCTTGAGACAGAATTTAACTTGTGATAAGCAGCATGTCTTCAAACATTTCTCCAACCATCTGCCTCTACTTCCTTGTCCCATAATTAGTGACAGCACGGCCTAAACACTACCAAGCAGGTAGCAGACACTGACAACATATCCAAGGCTCATGTTACTTTCATAAATTGGCATAATTAACAGCTTTGTCTTAAAGCTTCATAAAGCTTCACCAAATACACTCTACATTTCTCCAAACCAAAGTAAAAGAAATAACACAGAGCTTTTTGCTACTCCTCTTGATTCAAAAGCCAGATGTAGTGCACCTAGTGCCTAATATTAGGTTGTAGAGACTGAAGAAGAGTCCAGCAACAAAGATTATGTCAGAGTTACTGCCGTAAGATACTTGTCATGCTTCCTTGTGCTTGACTCTATTCCTGAATGAGGCAGCTCTTGGTAGCATTCTTTAGAATGATCACCCAAACTTTCAGCAAAGATGTCCCACGTGGGAGTTAAAGTTAGTGAAGCATAGGACAAGGAGAGTAAAGGAGTTAGCCAACTCGTCAACTAGTCCTGATCAGTGGGAACACACCTGATCATATTCAGCCAACTTTGAAAGGAACACTTTACTTCTTTATTTTAGCAGAGTAAGAACTTGAAATAGAATCTTTCACTAAAGCTACGATAGTGCAGACTCCTTGCTACATGACAGCTCATTATACCACTTAACATCACAACTAGACTTTCAGATAAAGAGCAGTTTTCAAAATGTCTCATTTTTTGAACTAAGATGGCCTATTTTTTAAGAGACTAATGGTTCTAGTTAGCTGTGAATGGGCCTCTTAGAGAGGCACAATTTTGAGAAAGTGTTAAACTTTCCACAGGAACAGCAGACACATACAGTGCAAATCAAAACTAAGAAACGCAGCTCTTCCAAATTCATTGAGACTCCTTGAAGTATATGCAACTTCAGCAAATCCTTATGTTAAATGATGACACATTCCAAGCCATGCAGCTGCTTCTCTGGTTCCTGAATTCATAAGCCTAAGCGTATTTTTGTTTCCCAGCTTTTATTTAATAAATATGTTTCTCAACAGCCAGTTGGACCTAAAGACTCCAAAACTAGAAGGCAAAGAAAAAGCAATAAGCACTCATCAGTTTTTTTAAGATCTCATTATGTTTTAAGCCAACCTTACAAGTTGGAGAAGAGGTAAATAATGAGCTTTGACTGCTTGAGATGGCTAAAACCAAAACAGCTTTTAGGAAAAATGCTAGATACACAATTACACATAAATATCTTTAGATGGCCTGTTCCTGTAGCCTTTGCCATAGACAATAATTTAATAACATGATTGTTATCAGCTACTGAAAACACCTCAACTCAGAAAGAATTGTTTCTACCCCCTCAGTCGTTGCTTTTTCTGTACCTAATCAGCCAATCTACAACCACTACTGCATATGTGTATAAACACAGTGTCAGGTGGGTCCCTGTGTATGGGCTGCTTTTGATTTCTTCTTAGGACTGGATTCACAATTCCTCTGTATACAATTTTGTTTCCATTTTGGTTCCTAACTCCCTAGTCTTTCCTCATCTCCTGATGCCAACAGGACAAGCACTCAAAATCTTCTCCCTAACGCTATCTGCAAATTTTAAATATGGTGGGTCTTTTTCCTTAAAAAAAAAAAAAATACAAACAAACATATGTTTTCAACACACACCATCACCTCATTCCATGATTGCACCATCCATTAAAGTCAGATGGAGACTCACTAGTTTTAATAGAAGCTTTGAAAAACCTATTTTCTTTTAAGTAAAGAACTCTGCAGCTTCCGTAAGTCCCTTAATTCAGTCTGATACACCTACTCCTTAGCAGGTCTGAGCCACAGCTTTACAGTCCTCAACAGTGAAACAGAGATCTGTTCCACATCTTCTAAACCGCAAAAAAACAGGGGTTTGGTGACTTCAGAAAAATATTGAGATAAAGTTAATACCAATACACATAATACAGTTATGATTAAAACAGCTAAAATGACACAGCAAAATCGTATTTTGATGTACATGCATGCACCAGTAATATCAAAGAAAATGACTGAGAGTTGTAAAAGATATAAGCAGGGGTGGTGTTCTTTTTCACGATGATACGGCATTTTGATATGGTGCAACTCTCCACTAACATTATGTTCTCCATTAAGCAGCATACAAGGTTCAGTGGTATTGTTTGTTGCAGTGCACCAAGAAACCCGTAAACATCTTACTTAACAATGTTGCTAATATAAATTTTCCATGACAACAGTCAGCAGTAGTACCCTCTTGACAACACATAATGTCACTGCAACACAGCCTTAAAGCACCATAATTACTACTGTATGCATGAGGGCATATGAGTTGGAGCAGACTTGAATTGAATAAGCAAACTTCTTGAGACTAAGCTCATAAAACAACTGGGAAGTTGCAAGGCCTTATTTTTTAGGCGCTGTTAGACTTTCCATGTCGCCTATAAGGTGCAGAAGACAGACATATACACCTCAAAAGGAAGAAGAAAGCTTTTAACAGCAATAAGGTTTGGGCCCGTTGCCGGTCCTAAGCACGCAATGCACATGGCTTGAGCACCAACTGCTGGAGGGACCTTACATCCACGTTGCAAACGGGGTGCTCTAGATGGCACCTCTGCATGTGGGTTTGGTCTTGATTTCACTACAAGAGAGATAGGCACAAGCCAGCTCAAGTGGAGTCACAAGATAAACAGAGAACTCCTGCACCCTAAACGGCTTGAGCTTGAGCTCCCAGCAGTAGTGGTAGCTCCAAAACACCAGATCAGGTCTTGCTGGTAGGCCACCTCTGTGTCGTTAATCTTGGTATGTTTTGCATACAACCAAGCATTGAAGAGGTCAGCAGCATTAAGACTGTGGCACCTCCAGAATTATCTAACAAACCAGGGATTTTATAGATAAAAGCACTTCTGCAGTCAGTCTGAGGTATAGATAAGCATGAGTGTTAGCGTTGATTTAAACATGGGTATTACAATCAGGTATAGAAATCTCTCGTTGATCTAGGCCTACTTGATTTTTTTATATGTCCTTGAACTTCCCACTTTGTTCCCCCAACAGCCCCGAGTTCCTTCTGCAACGTGTTAAGTGACTACTTAACTCAAAATGCCACTTACTTAGAAGTTCTGAACTTCTACGGAAATGTGATGAAAGGCATCTATATAATGGATTACATGATCCAGGACTGGGAAGGAAAAATATTGTATCTCATTAATACCCTGCACACCACTGCTGCATATGTCCTACTGATATTTAATACAGTGAACAGGACTTAATACAATATACTAAAGAGCCTCAGGGCTTTGGAAGATTCATTCTGTGAAACCAACAAAATCTTATTAAATGCATTTGTGCTGGTAATCTCCCCATATTACAGTAAAAAAAAAAAAGAAGTCAGGATGCGGGTTAAGAGTAAGACATCCAAAATGAACGATGGGACCAGAGATATTAGACCTGGAATTTCTGCATTTAAAAAGTTTTTCATTGAGGGCCTCCACTTTATCAGACACTATCACAAAAATCTTTGCAAATTCATACAGATTATTAAGGAAGGAAGAATAAATGTCACATATTCTTAAAAAAAGAAAAATCATATGGGAAAGGAGTTCAGACTGGAGGGAAATGGAAAGGAAGACATATGGGATATGGTGGCTGAGGAACTTTCCAGGCTTACAACAGGCACTGACATTTGTAAGATAACTCAGTTAATTTTCTTTAAAATAAGTTTACCACAAATGATTACTGGAGTGCATTAAACCTACACAGACATCATTCCATTTTATTCTGAAACCTCCTACCAACAGATGACTTTCTATTTAGAAAAAGCCATCCAGTCTACTCAGAAAAAACATAGCCAGGACTGTGATCGAAATCAAGTCTCTCTACCCTGCTCCAAATTTGATCTCTTTTAGAATTGCACTGTGCAGCTTTCCAGCTCTTACCCACAATGAATAACTTCCCTCCATCATTAAAAATACTTTTTCTAAGCTGTTTCGATGGGATTATTCAGTTTGCAAACACTGGAAAAGATTCTATTTTATGCCTTGGGATAAATATTTCACTAGTCAGGCATTATAGAGATTCTTCAATAACTCCATACTGAATTTGAAAATTTCAAGCCTATTTTCTCTGTTACTAATTAGAAGTTTAGTTAATATTCACTTGATCCCAATTACAGAAAGGTGCTGCACACGAGATCCAGGCACGTAACTGTAAAACAGCAAGAGCATAGAGTTTCTTCCCCTCTTCTTTCTTTCCCCACAATCCCATACTTGAAAATATTATTATTTGAAACCAAATAACCCTGCAGAAAATTGCGTGTTTACAGTTAACACATCCCTCAGTTGCAAGGACAACTGAAGCTCTTCAGACGTTCTGTGCTGCGTGTTTATCTTGCAATGACTAGTTGGCAAACACACAGCTGGGAAGAAGTGATTTATTAATGATACTAAGTAGTTCCAATGTGGATTTACTAAAAGTTCACACAAAGCTGAAGTATAATGAATTACAGAGACAAACAGCACATCGTGTGGTTCCATTCATTTCCATTACAGCTAATACAAGTCTACGGGTTT
This sequence comes from Nycticryphes semicollaris, assembly GCA_013400055.1. NCBI lineage: Eukaryota > Metazoa > Chordata > Aves > Charadriiformes > Rostratulidae > Nycticryphes > Nycticryphes semicollaris. Next base: position 235,785 of record VXBJ01000893.1, on the reverse strand, counting down.
CTAGTGAGATAAATCCCAGCATCCTCAATAAGAGAAAAAACAACTCTCTGTAACAACTGCCAGAACAAACACATGACGAAGGAGCATAGTAGTTCCATCTGGTACTAAAAATTGTAAACCAAGTAACACCATCAACCTAAGGCCAAAGTTTGGCTGATGAAACTTAATTACTTCAGAGCATTTAAACGTCAAAATGCAGGTCATTTTATCAAGGTCACACTTCTCATGTAGGAAAAGATTAACATTGATATTCACTAGACCTATACGATAGGTGCACTGAGGTTGAACAGCAGAAGAGACCTGCAAAATTACTTTTAAAATCACAGCTGCATTTTTGTATGATATACAAAATCACTGCTGCTTTTTAAAAGGTGATTGTACTGGGTCTGGCTGAGATGAGTGAATTTTCCCAGTAATAGCCCTCATAGTGCTGGGCTTTGTATTGGCAGCCAGAAAGGTGTTGAGAACATCCCAGTGAATTGGCTACTGCTGAGCAGTGCTCCACAGCATCAGCGTTGTCTCTGCAACATTCCCCCCACCACCAGCAGGCTGGGGCTTGTGAGATCTTAGGAGGAGATAGAGCCAGGACAGCTGACCCAAACTGACCAAAGGGATATTCCATACCATATGACATCTGCTTAGTAATTAAAGCTAACAGAAGCGGGGGAGGCATTCATTATTGTGGCATTTGTCTTCCAGAGCAATCACTGTACATTCTGAAGCCCTACTTCCCAGGAAGGGACCAGACATCTCCTACTGATAGGAAATAGAGAATAAATCTTCTGTTTTCCTTTGCTTTCACACACAGCCTTGCTTTTACTTCATTAAACTGCTTTTATATTGACCCACAGGTGTTTTCTTTTTTTCCCTTTTTATTTCCTCCCTCTCCACCATGTTGAGCAGGGGAGTGATAGAGCAGTGTGGTGGGCACCTGGCCTCCAGCCAAGGTCAACCCACCAGAGCCCTCTTTAGTGTCCAATATGGGGCATGAGAAATTTGAGATAAGATTAGTAATTGGGAGAGGTAACAGGTAAATCATGGGTTGAACATAGCTAGAGAGTGAAGAACAGAAGGACTGGGGGGAAATTATGTCTTAATTGTGGTGAAGGGACAAAGGGTGGATTGTGTGTAAACTGTCCACTTTCCTTTCATGTTGTGATGATGTTATTTTGCTTTTGGTGTGAATAATTGTTTTTTGTCTATGTGAGTGAAGTTTGTGGAGACTGTAAAATGAATGTGGATTTTAATGAAAATCCTTAAATATGCAATTCACAGAGGCAAGAGGTAGAACATACTGGGTTTGGACGGCAAGAGTTTGGTAGCAGGGAAGTGACAGAGATGGCCTGTAGGCAGAATCAGTGCCAGCCAGCTCTCAGACAGACCTGCCACTAGCCAACATTGAGCCAACCAGGGGTTAAAAGAAAATAATCATGAGTAAAATTAAGCCCAGGAAGAAGGGATTGATTTGATTGGCAATAAATTAAATTAATTTCCTCAACTCAAGTCTGTTTTGCCCGTGACTGTAATTGCTGAGTGGTCTCTCCTTGTCCTCACGTCAACCCATGAGCCTTTCATTATGTTTTCTATACCCTGTCCAGCTGAGGAGGGGAGGGACAAAGCAGTTTTGGTGGACATCTGACATCCAGCCAGGGTCATCCCACCCCAGTGCTGTTCTCACAGATAGACTAAAAATGCAGAGTACAGTTGCACACTGGTTGTTGTAGCTGTTGCAGCTCAAAACCCACTCATTGTTTATTCCCAGAACGCGTTTAAATACGTCTCCAACATTTTTTCATGCTGCCAAGCACAAACACTAAAAAAAAAAAATAAATTTAATTCAGTGCCCTGCAAAAATCCTAGTATTCCCTTAAAAGCCATGAGACTTCATTTAAGAAAAGCTGTAAAGTTTCTTCCCTGCCTCCTACTTTTCTGAGCCTATTAGGTGTCCTTGCTTCGGGTTTTCAAGGCTTTTCTCCAAACAATGGTCAGAAACAATTTCACTGAAGATGAAAACTGAGATTTTCATGAACTCTGTTAGCCACAGAAAACAAAGCGTGAAAAGAAGTATCACAGAATCATGACAAAACCTGACAGTTTTTCAGCTCTGTATTTTTCTTCTAATTTCTGATACACTTTAGTGGTAAGCAGCAAATGTCCGTTTCCTGGAAACACCACTCTTTTGTTTGTGGGTTCAGACGAGTCTTCTTCATGGATTATAACACTATAATGGGGCTAGGTTAACTTCTTTTACTCTAAAGAGATCAATTATTCTTTTCAGTAAAACAAGGTCACCAATGCTTAAGACATGGATGGAAAAGATAAAAAGCCTTATCATAAATTAACAAGACTTCACTATATGGGATATTATCTAGTTAAACTAAGAACATTTCTTAACTGCCTGCTCCAGCAACATCTGTAAGCAATGTTACTTTATTTTGGAAATGGAGAAACTAGAGTGCCTTGATTTTAGTTAGTGGCACTGAGGTAAATACATTCCCATATGTAACTAGAGGATGCAGGAATAAACACTTATTCTGGAATCACGCTTTCAAAAAAAAAAAATCAAACCTTACTGATTTAGGGTTTAACCTGTATGACCGATGGAAGAGACTGACAGTGATTTCACTTAACTTCAGATCCATTATATGTCTTTCTACTATAAATAACACAAGGCAGAGGGCAAGCGTTTACAGAATCAGCACTGACTTGTCACCCAAACAGGTGGTTTCAAGAATGACCTAACAGCTGGAATATAAGTCTCTTAATTTCAGGTCCTCTTTACGGGTTGTTTTAAAAACCAACATTGTATAAAAGCACACATGCCAGACACAGTCCATATTGCTTCTAGAGTATTTTTTGTCAAATTATTTCCTCATACTAGAAAAAAAGAGCAAAATTACTTTGCATACTTAGAAAATACCTCTTCCACGTCTCAAGACTTGTTGCCTCAATACTAGCATATGTTTAAAGCATGTTCTCAAAGCACCAAAATGACTGGGTTGCATTCACCTTTTCTGCTGTACATCCTCTTGCTAAGGACAGTACTGATGCATAACAAAAAGATCCAAAATCTTACGCTCAGCATCTCACTGCTAAATAACACACCAGATTTTACACTCATGCATCTGGGGGCAGGAGGCCACTACCAACAAAGTTGCACATTTCAGTAATACACAAACCATTTTCAGCATTTTTTTAAAGCCTGAAACAAAAATATACACTAATTGGTAACTGAACTGATACTTTGTTGTGTTTCTGTATATATACCTATGTTTATATGGTGATATTTTCAATATCACATTATTGCACTGCATTCTGTAGGTGTACTACATTGGAAATGGGATGAGAGCAAGAAAAATTGTTAAGTTCTTGTAAAATTTCCAGGATTTGGCTCCAACAGTTGCTGGTTACCTTGTGAATCTAAGGAAAGCCTTTTATTAATACAGAATACAACTCATTTTTCAACTGAGCAATAATCTGTTATTTCCTTGTAGGACATATTGCAAAGTTCAATATTTATGAACTCTGAGATGCCAGAAGGCATTTAACATATCTGAAAAAAAATCCATCATAAAAACTTAGCAAACGCGTAACGGAACATATATGACCATTTACAGGGAATGGCATAAGGAGTTAAGGTAGGAAACCAGCGGTAGTAATTCACCCATTTCCAAACACAAAGGAAAAAAAAGAAAAAACAACCAGTTACTAGAATTGATTGGACTCTCAGAGCTGTATGTGAGCATTGAACACCAATACACAAAAAATAAAGAACTAAATACTATTACATCTTTCATTCATTTTTCTTTCAGAGTCAAATTAATTTAAAAGCACAGATGCTTTCATTGGTACCTTAAAAAACCCAACAGCATCTCAAGAAAGAGGAGTGTTTATAATATATCTGACTAAAATGCAAGAAAAGGTACCTTTCTCTGCCTCTATCTCCTAAAAACAGGACAGTGTGCAAAACGTAGCTTGTAATGGGATAAATGAGTATCAGAAGCTACCTTTTGCAAGGACATTGCAATACTACTGTGCATTTGAAGAAAGCATTTTCATTTTCATTAAATTCATCCTAAAGAACTTGACTGCAGAAATCTCAGAGAATATGCAATCATATGAAAATGGCACCAAACATTTTTCTGGTAACTCTCAAACCTGGAGGAATCCAGCTTTGAAACCAGCTGAGGTGGCCAAGTAAAGCTCCCCACTTGAGCAATATTACAAGCACCAGATCCCAAGCATGCAGTTTCTTGATTTTACATTGTTTCTCATGTTACTTCTTCTATACTATTTCTGCTAGCATGCTGTGATATTGGTTGCTGTATTGCCTTTCACAGGTTTTTTTTCAGTGCATTTAATGTTCTGCACGGCCGTTACACTTCTTTTCAGAAAGCCAGAATGTGCACAGAGCAGAAAAAAAATATGTATTTTATTACCTAGCTAAAAAGCCAATTATCAGAAGATAATACAGTCATGCAGTCAGGACAGAAGCATCATTTCCTCTCTCCACGGGACTGAATACGTCTTAAGAATTTTACATTCCATTGATTTGTTTAACTGGAGCTTAAAAATGAATCATGAGGCACAGATCCTTTCTGCAACAGCAAAAGAATCATGCTGCAGTAAGTTTAGGAGGGTTGCTCTGACAGGAGACAGCCGTGATTTCCAAGACAACTGAAAGCCCTTGACTCAGTGTGAGACCCAGTGCTTTGCCTCCGAGGACTCCTTGCACTGTGCTTGCCTGGGTCCTTGCACAGGAGGTGTTCAGCCTGTCCGTGCTAATGGCTTGTAAGATGTCCACATTCTGCTCTGATACTCACTGAAAAAACATGCCCGTCTCATTAGTTTTATGTCCCAACATATCACAGCTAAAATTAAATCCCATATTGTGCTTAAGAAGCACTGAAAAGGCAAATTGTGACTCTTTCCTAAAAATAGCTCTGATGCTATAACCGGCCTATTTGCCGTTTGTTAAAATATCTTATACTTTACGTAAACACAAATCCATTCTTTCACACAGAAATGGCTGAAAGCTGTTGCACAACATGACCTGTTAACTCCCACTACAGTTATAAAAAGATCAAATATACAGAAAACAAACAAAACATAATTCGCAGCTCCCCTTTAAGGGTATCTTCAAAATGCATTTTGGTTTTTAAAGCTTTCATCAGCATCATTAGTTAGAAACAGTTTTCAGCTTTTCCAAATGGTTTGGAAAATGAGCATGTTTGTACAAATAGACATATTTTAATATATATATGTATATTTAAATATCTTTTCCTCCTCCCTCCAGACTAATATATTTGTGGCACTCATCAGCCTTGCGACACTTGCAAGTAATTTTGAAATCAATCTATTAAGGAATTAAATTTAACAGTAGTGTAGAACTGTAGAACATAAACACATCTCTTTCAAATTTGGAACCAGCATTTAACACCAGGCCTGGAAAGGGAGAACTGGACAATCACTGTGGCCTTATTTATTGCAGCAATCAATTCTAGACTGAACACCAGAATAATAGATCAGTGGCAAAATGGTTAGTTTTCCACTATGTAAACTGTTTTACCAAATGAAGCAAAAAGAAGGCCCTTTATTAAGATAAGGTTGTATATGAATCTCTCAAGTTTCTTCAAAGCTACAGATTCAGCCTGACAGTCCAAAGTAGAATGAACTCAGACGTAGAAGATTGTATTCTCATTTACACTTAGTTGAACACTGTCAGAAGTTAACTGTTTGGGTTTTTTTTAGTTAGCATGAGATACGAAGTAAATTCTAAAACCACTTAGAAACTTAATTTTTTTTTTCAGATACGTAGTACACAGCTTTTTATCTGCCCAACACTGAAAGAGTGACCATCATCTTACCAGTCCTCTTCTCCCCTGTTTTTCTGCTACAATTGCTCTTCTAATGTCCTGGAAACAAAAGAACAGAGAGAATAAATTCAGATTGGAAAAAAAAAAAATCATTATGCTCTTATCCACTATTAGATTTTCAATATCACACTCTGTTAGTGTTGTTACGTGACCTGTACTGGCATCATAAGACCATACCTTTACTTTGTAATTCCGAGGCAGTATTTCCAGAGCAATTCAATGTATGTGACATATATAAATACATGCAAGTGCATACACAAACTGGGATGTCTTCCCTATGTTTGCATAACTGTTGATAATCTTCTTCTGTTTACTAAACCAAAAATTGTTCTCTTCAAGTTCAAGATTATACTGTCATAAACAGGAACCCCTCTCAACATTCAGATGACATCTTACTTGAACACCTACCTAGAATTTACATTCTTGATTGCAATTTGCAAGTTACATTTTGTGTACATTAAAATATGTATTATACAAAATTTGTATTATACAGACTGTATTCTGTATGAAGTACAAATGAATACTTCATAGGACTATCAAAGATATTTCTCCCCTAAAAACACATGGAGCATGGCTACGTCTTTTCCCTCATAAATGCACACATATAGGCCAGAGGCACAATTAATTTTATAAGAAAAAAATAGTTGTAGGCTGAGTTCTTGAAACCCCTTCCCAAAAACCAACTCAAAGTAAGGCTTTGCCACCCGTGCTGCTGCTAGTCACAATAAAAGAATCCCTTACTTATAAAATGTAACTTCCTGCATTTTACCTAAACAATTAATTAAAGAGTGAGGCTACTCGCTAATCAACCTGCATACCAAAGTTCCTGATTGCTCCTCCCTGCTCTTCCCTTTTCGGATGTTTAAAGTCCCTTCTTCTTTCAAGAATGTAAATGGCAGCTACTTAAAAACCTGTTTTGTTTGTTTAGGGACAGTGAGATATCATTATTATGATGCATACTTGAACTGTATCACCCTTAGCAGGGCTCAATAAGGCAGTACAGTTTCTAGAACACAGCATTTTAGAACTGATCTCTAGTTTCCATCACTGCTGTTTATGCAAGTCTTGCTGCAAATCAACCAGTTTCACTTCAAATCAGCTGAAGGTCAAGACTTATTCTGGTCCTGGCATCAGTCTGATCAGTCATATGTGTCCAACAGTTCTTCACAGCTGTCCTCATTTTCGTCTCCATTACAGCCCTGACTGGACAGGTACCTCTTACGATCTGATCGACGTTTTCCTGTACATAACCTCTGCTACTATTTTGTGTCCCAACGTGAACATTTAACCTAAACTTTCTCTGTCATCTGTGATGGCCAGGGACCCAGGCTAAATCAGGCAGTGTGCCTTAGTACGCATCTCTTCTCCAGACTGTTAAATCTCCGAGACCTGGGGACAGAAGGAAGGCAGGAGAGCTTGCTTTCTAAGTTGTCATTTCCATCAGCTCTCTGATGGCTTTTGCTGACAATCTCTCCTCCTATGGCTTTGCACGTAACTCAGAGGAAGTCATCTTACCTCCTCACTGGTGTTGAATCATTGGAATTCTGCTTCAGCAAACTGTAGCTCATTGTCTAAATAGTGTCAGCTGCCTTGTACACTGCAACACACACTTTCAGTTTTCTAATCATAGCACTTGTCTGAGTGACAATTCATCTTCCAGAAATGGGAGAAGTAACATTCCAAAACATAAATTCCATCATTAAACAAAAAGGAAAAAGATTGGACTCAGATTCAGAACAGAATGTTATGGGACTGGAAGATCTCTTGCCACAATCAATGCATAATTTTTACGTGACTCATACTGTTTTATGCATGCCCTTAGGGATTCACAGCTCACCATAACATATAGTCCCTGACTTGCCTTAGTCCTGACCAGCTGTGAAACACATTTCTCCATGATGTGAGCTCTTAAATCTACTAGATTTACCCATTTAACACTACATCCTATTCTGCAGCCACAGGTTATTCATCTCATGATACCAAGACAGAAAACATCCTGTCATTTGTTGTGGCCAGCTTTCAAATTTGAATTATTCTACTGCTTGTAATACCCTGTGCTGTTCATTGCAGTGATTGATTAAAGCACCTAATTTAAAGACACAAATGTAGTATAACAAGCTGATGTGTACCATCTTTGAGTTCTATCCATTATATACTCTGGATGGTGTATCCAACTCAGTTTATTCATCATTAAAAGCGATCATCTAAGGCAATACTTTATCCTCCCACTGTGAACCTGCAGCACCACCAGCAAGTTATTTAGCTGGTTACTGGAATTTTATAGTGTCTTCTTTGTCATGCTTTTTATAACTTGTGATCAGGCCATTACACAAAAAGATAAATTAATGGAATCATTCTAGTCCAAAAAGCGTAACAGTCTGCCTTTTAACACAGCATATGACTTCTCTGCATCTGTGACACCTCCATTCTGCCTCTGCTTTAACACTGCATCTCTGCACCCTTGTCCAATAACACACCATTTCTCTACTAGCTCCACAGAGGTACAACATTTTAATATGAAAGCCTTGCTCATGTTTGTGGGTTGTTGCGGGGGTTTTTTCCATCCAATGCCTGTTTTCCAGAATTTCCCCACTTTCATTCATCAAATGTCCAAAGATATTTTGTTTCTTGGAGCATGGTCAGAGTTCCTATAACAATAACAAAGGCCTCTGTTCTCCTCAAATTTTCCTTGACAACTTTCAACAAAATATGTCACTACCAGGTAGAGATTTCTTAGCTTGGATGCAGTAATTCTGATCCGGTCGTACCCGTGTGTTCTCTCATAAAATGGGAAGATAATTACCTAGAAGAAATATCCTCCTTAAAAAAAAACCAGTAAATTGAAGACAACCAAATCCAAAAGTAACAGATGTTAAGTCTGTAAATAACAAGGCAAGGCTACGTTCTACAAAGTCATAGAATCACAGAACGGCCCAGGTCGGAAGGGACCTCCAAAGGTCACCTAGTCCAACCCCCCCGCAGTCAGCAGGGAAACCCCCAACTAGACCAGGTTGCCCAGGGCCTCGTCCAGCCTCACCTTGAATATCAGTTCTCCCTTTCTGTACCTATTGGTACTAGAAAAACTTAAACAATAGACTGATTCTCAACGGGGCTCTGCTTGGCAAATGAGCACAATGATGTACGTGAACAGCTTTCTTGATCATACTGTCCTCAGGTGACCAAGGTCAACTCTAAACACCAGGAAAAACATTTCTGGAAGTACGGAATGAAACCGGTATCCAGGCAAGCCAGATCTACTGCTCCCATTGTGCCTGCAGACATGGACAGTGAGTTACCCCTCACCGAGCTTTGGACATCTGCAGAGCAAATATCTACATGTGACCTAAGAATCTAGACATCACAGTCAACACAGGGAAAAAGGCAATACTATAGCATGAGTCGGGTGGCCTTTTTCAGTGTGCCTCTCCAGCTGAGATGACTTGCATGACAGAAATCCCCACTTCTCTGCTGATCATGAGTCAAGTCCCATTAGGCAGCTTTTAGTGCCCATTTTAGCCTTCTTCAGTTACACAAAACTAATCCCACTACAAGCTGCCTTACATTTGGTTTCACAGAGCTCATTGATAGCTCTACAAAGCAAATTTTATTTAAGTAATAAATGCTGTCTTGACAAATTAATTTCAAAAATTGTTTTGGATTGATTGGTTTAAGAGACGTTCCCCTCAGAGACTGGTGGATATGGACTCAGTAAATCTCATTGTTTCCTTAGTGCCACCAGCCTGCTGCTTCTAAATGGTAAAGGCCAGTCTCAAAGTACATATGAGTCATGCCTTTATAAAGCTACCAGACCTAAGGCTGCATTTAAGTGGTACTCGAAGAGAATGGCAAGATGAGCAAAAATCCAGCAAGCTCATGGCAAAGAAAAGTACCAGATAATGCAGCATAGTCTGTTAAAAAGTCAAAACAAATACAGATTCTTGTAATTCCTGATAAAGCAGAGAGAGCTACTTAAAATAAATAAAAGCGTACTCTTACATTCACAAACACACTTACCGATACCTGAGTTTCCAACTATCGAGGGCTATTTTATACCTTCTTCCCTTCCTCCTGGCTAATGAATTGTGCCAAAGCAACCCACTCAAACTTTTATCTTCGTTTAAGTTTCTCAAAGTAAATTTCATCAAGAAAGGAAGCAAGCTGGTATAAAAAACATATATAGTATGAAACAGAAGCATTGCAAAGTCATTTCATTTGCAACAAATATTCCATGTACATCTTTGATTGTGATTCCAATTTGCAAAGAAAGACAATTCTAACCTGATAATGCACACTCCTGTACGTTTTAACAAAACATGAACAGAGATATCTTTAAAATGAAATATATACAGTTAACAGGGGTGCAATAAGGGAGGATAGAAAGTGGTTCCCTTTTAAATTCCTAACATGACAGATTGTTTTGTCATTTCTTATCAGCCTACTTTGTGCAATGCCATGGCTGATTACATTTTTGATGCAACAGAAGCTAAAGCAAAACTGTTTTTCGTAAACTTTTAATAAGCAACTGGAAGAAGCACAGTACCCACTGCAATTGCAGGTCGCTGTAAGCTCCTGTGCATCAGTTCTTCCCATAATTCTCCAGAGCTTGGGGTGGTGGTGGTGTGTTATAAAATATGCCGTGCTTCAAGTAAGAATGTTCCAAGTCATTAAATGCCAGATCTTCCATACACAAATAAAAGGCTTCTGAATTCTCCACCTTAGGATACTGGTATTGATATTCCTTCATGAATCTGTTTAGAGTAATAGATGCTAAACAGTGAAATCAGTCTTAGTAAACATGTACTTTGTTCTACAGTGCGTGTTAGTGGGTATGTGCTGAAACACCTCATTAACTCCTGCTATTCTGAGGGTTTTGGATCAGACTTTAAAGTCCCACAATCCACAAACTGATTCTAAGCACGATCCAGTGCAGAACTGACTGGATTCCCACTCAATTATTACATCAGCCAGGATATGGACGTCAAATCAGACTGCAGCTGAAGGACTTGGTGACAGAGAAAGGTTTAAGGGTTTGGTTTTTTTTTATTGTCAAGTTTGTACATATCCTTATTATAAAGTTTCACAGATTATGCAAACTTTAAGAGCCTTTGTATCCCTGCAGGCTCTCACTCTTCCTGTATACAACTGATACACTTTTGTTCTCACAGTTGCTTCCTATGACAACATAACCCCCTTGTTTGAGGGGTTAGCTGTTTTCTCTCAATTTCCTTTTTCTGCTTGCCCTTTTATTCCCTAACAAAGCAAGTCTCTTTCTCTTACAACTCAACTAATTTTTCCCCTTGTTCCTTTTGTGAGACAAAAATATTAAAACAAACAAAAAACCCAATCTTGTCCATTGTGAGATGTAAATATCACCTACACAGGCATGTCCTCAAGTCCCTATCTGAACTCATCAATTCTAACTCTACTGATGAATCTTAAAATAAAAGGTTCTCATTCAGTAATTCTTATGGATGAACTTTGATTTCTAAGTAACTTTATAAATGTTTACGGGACTTAGGTAATAGCTCATTTTTGTGGTTCCAGCAGTCTCTTATCATCATTACTGCTGAATCAGTATGTATCACATTTCCAGACCAGTCACTACCTTTAAATAAATGAAACGAAAATTATATACATTTCCCACAAACTCTTTGTTTCACTCTCTCAGCCTGCAGATCCTATTAGCTGTTTCTGATCGACTTCTAAACTTTTGCCTAAATCACTCTCTGTCCATTATTAAACTGAGTAAAATCAATATTTGCTGAGCCATTAACCAGATTCATTTATTTTTTTATTTGCAAATAATTTCAGTGATGATCTTGCCATTTTTCTCAGAATAATCAAGATGTCCTAAACAACTTCCATCCTCACCATCATTTGGGCAGCTCTAACTACCAGTTCCTGGAAAAGTATGTGTGATTTTGTTACAGTCTGATTACATACTGCCCAAAGTGCCAGAAGACCAAAAAAAAATAAGTGACACAAAATCAATTTCATCATTATGTGAGCTATTCTTTACAAACAAATGAAAACAAAGATTCAGTTGAGTCAGAGCTGCCATTGACTCTCCTACCCCTGAAACAGATTATTTTCTTTCAACTTCTTCCCAGGATTTTTCCTCAGTCACTGCCCGACATGGAAGGTTATCTGCAAGAAATGTCTTTGAAGTTCAGCTCCTCAGGCAAGACTTCTGCTGTGGGAAGGATATACGCTCACATCATCCTTCCTCCTCAGAAGTCTTCCTCTCCCCCTGGCCTTCATGGGGAGCTCGTGCCGTTCCTCAGTCAGCACATTCATTCAGCCACAAATTTCCCTTCGGATTGAGGCAGTTCTCTTGCTAAAATCTCTAAGATTTGAGAATGCCCTTATTCTATGCTGGATGGAGTCCAAAACCTTTGATGTTTTGGGGTTTTTTTTTCTGCTAATTAAAAGATAGACAGCCTGCCCCAGAATAAGTATCTTCTGATAAGAAAAAAAAAAAAATATATAAATTGATCAAAAGAGATTTCTGTCTGGTAACGGACTCACTACTTCACAAATAGATTTCTTAGATAAGAGACCTAAAATCATAGAAGAGAGCAGCTCTATTACCATCATTATCATAGAGAAGGAAGAAAGAATATTTATTTTGGGACACTCTCTCCATGACAGGATCACCAAGCAACAGATACCCCTGCCTGCCTCCTTGTGGAAAAACTTCTAACCACAAGTCAAAAGCATCTGTTTCCTCTATACCACTAAAGTTACGTTTTAACAGGACACGAAGCAGCAGATTAGTGTCAGATAAATCAGATGCAATGTGTGAGGCCAGATAAACACAAGGTTTCAAGAGAAGTACGCACAGCTCTAGGCCTGCCCCAGCTCAGGCTTAGGGAGGCTTCTGGGACCCCACAAACTCTTCTGGGCTCCTGACAAAACCTACCCCTTGCATCACCCCGCATGTTGGCCAACATCCCCCAGCCTGGACTACTGCCCTCCTGCTTGATGGCCAGCACCCCTCACGGCACCTGGGCAGCTCCTGCCGAGGGAGTCGGGCTGCCCACAGGACCTGTGGTGCCCGGCGTCCCGCTCGCTGCCCCCTCGCTCTTCCCCCCCACCATCAACCATCAGCAAACCAAGGACAAGATGGCACCTTCTTCTGCCAGCTTGGGTCTGCTGTATTTCAGGAGATGGCAGTAAGGAAAACAAGGAAACATGAGGAGAAAGCTTAAAAGTTATTACCAGGTATACATTTCTTTGGAGCAAACCCAGGTTTTCTCTAATGTATGTGCCCTGGCCACCTGAAGTTTTCATCCCAATTCCTCTGTCTTAATTAACTAGGTTAGAAAGAGATAGTAATACCTCCCAAGAGGAATAAATAGTTGGAGAGGTCAGGACCCTTGTTAACAGTCGGAAAAATACCGTGGCTTTGTGTGCTGTTGGCCCAGAGGCAGACTATCAGAATCAACCCACCTTCAGTGGGACCCCTCCTGTGTGAGCCATTTCATTACCCTGAGGATATTCTGGGAATCTTGTTTATGACACAGATCATGAAACACCTAATTAAACCCAGGAAAGCCTGCAGCAAAGCTCCAAAGTTTAATAAAAATTCGGAGGGATGAACAGCTACGTGAGGCGTGAAACCTGAGCTAGTTGGAAAGCTCTGCTGTCTGCAATACTCCGTAGTACGTAATATATGCTCTGTGGCAGATTTGAAACAAGCAAACGAAGCCTTGCTGATACACCTATTTACTATCCACCTGCCAAAAAACTGTGTGAATCATGCTTGAGAACTGCCAGATTAGTGGACTAATAAAGCAAAATGTAGCAATATCTTATTGCATTATCAGATGTAAAGTATGTTGTAAATAAACATTATGAACATATCTGGGGCACCTTCCCAACAAAGCCAGAGGTAGATATCTCAATGGTCTTGTATTTTTCTAAGGGGAGGAAAGCTGTGTAAAGATTAATTGGCTCATTAATGAGCAATGGTACATTGACAAAGTATTTTCTATTCATATGCTAAGCCGTGAATCTTATAAAATAACAATATTGGATGTGTCAAGTCAATGGGAGACATGTGGAGAATGGTTGTGTAATGAGTCAAGCCAGAGACAAAATTTAAAGTTGTAGTTTCTCTGCAGATGGTGATCACTCACCCATAGCTACTCAGAAAGACTAAGGGAGTTAGGAAGAGGAGCACCGGCATCTGATACTCTCTGTCACAAAACCTTCTCCAGAAGGACACGGTGTAGTAAAAGGACTTAATGATCTCTGAATCACGGTCACTCTTCACTTTCCTGAGTCACTGAAAGCAGATTACAGGCTGTGGCTTTTTCTCTTAATGCCTGGTAGAAGGTGCAGCAAACATTTCATCTGCAGGAGGGTTGCAGTGAAGATGTGGAATCTGGGAGCCATTCTTATCCCTGAGAGAGGAACTTGGTAAGGTGTCAGCTTGTTTAAACGCATGAAGTGGAAGGAAGAGCACTAATGAAAATACTTTTAAGGATACTTCATTTTGACAGACAAAGAAGGATGTTGGCAGCCCACTTTCAAACTTTTTAAAAATAAAAAAACCCAACAACAGCAGCAACAAAAAAAACCCAACAAAACCAAAAAAGACAATGTTCCCTCTGTTTTACCTGAGGCCACAAAAAGTATCAGAGCTAAAACCTCCACTTACAGGAAATGGCCAAATTTATCTTTTCTGATTTAGGATGACACACTTTAGCAAGATCAAGAAGATTATTTACTTTCACTATAACTGGATCTCAAAATATTGTCTCAGTTTGGCAAGGAACAGAGCACTCCAGCTTCCAGGCTATAGCATGCAGCTTGAATACAAACCTCCCACAGGAATGCAGGTGAAGCCAGCAGATCTATGTACGCCACCAACTCTGGCAGAAAGCCTGTCTAAGGGTCCCAGTTCTCCTTTCCTGCATATTGTTTACACCCAGGAAGGTGCAAAAGCCAACTAGACCAAACTATAGGGAATTTCATATGGTGACAGAGAAGGAAAAAAAAAAAGATAAATGTGGAAAATTTCACTATGTGTTTATTGAAAAATGCCTGGAGGGGAAGATTGGACTTATATATGGTCAAGAAACAGGAAAGAACTATATTTGTCACAGCCACCAGAGATAATTTTGGTTAAGCCACTTTTTCCTCACTGCCTCAGTTTATTTTACTTTGGGTATATAATTCCCTGTTGCTACAGTACTTATAAAAGGACTGTATGAAGCACAATCTAGCATGAAACATGTAATGCTACCCAAAGAACTCACAGTATAAATATGTCACACCCTTATATTAAGGTTGGGCAGATTTGGTAACTAACATAGCATGTACTTAGAACCAATTCTTGAATTGCAGTTAAATGGAAGTAAATTTTAGTTCTAAATATCTGAAAGTAATAAAGATAAAATTAATTGATAAAAACCAAAAAGTAAAATTTGATTTAAAAATATTCAGTTTGAAGTGCGTATTTTATCACTAGAACATACTATTCTTTCACTATTAGAAATTAAGTTGCCATTTGGTCATGTAGTATTTTCTGCTATAGAAAACATAGGATTTTGGATTTTATAATCCCAGGTAAAAATCATGGCCCATGAAACACTAACACTCAGAGCCAGATGCTTGGGTAAAGAAGCAAAATTGACCGCTACAATGATGGGAATCATTGACAAAGAAGAATCTAAACCTAAGACTCTTACCATAGGAAGGGCAAAAGGTAACAGTTCATTTGTACAATTTATTAGAATCAGACTGTTATTTTAAAATTATTTCTTAAGAAAGAATGACCATTGCTCAAGCATGTCTATCTGAAAACATTTTGAAGAAAATGAACGTTGTTGTGGGTTACAGAGCACTTTCTGTGTTAGATTTATCTACATGGTAACTCAATAAGCATGCTTAAACTGTCTTACAGAAGTTCTGAGCAATTTAGAAAAGGAAAATAAAAAGATACAAAGTAAATAGTAACGAGGGATTGAAATAGGTGGTCTTATATTATGAAATTCACAGTCTCAATACTACTTAAGAGAACACGGTTTACAGTCCAAGGTATGCTATTTGCATAGATTGGGAATACCTCTGTAGAGCTCAGGCATGAGCTCTGTGTTTCGGCCATTACTTCAAACACAGCAACGTAGGTGGCAGAGGCTGCAGATGTCTTTCATCCAGGCTGCTCAAAATGGGGGCAGCAAACTCAGTTTCTGAAACTGTCCACACAGATACAAACTGAAGGTAGTCCAATATATCACTGTTTAGAGTCTTATTACAGCAAAGTTTGCATTTGTACAAACCGATTTCTTTCTTTTTTCCCTTCTGTCTTCTCTTCTGTCCATCCATTTCTTTCAAATCCTTTTAATTTCAGGTTTTCTAGACATTTATTAGAAGCTTTGTGAGAGGACACAATTTCTGGTTCTACTCTTATGTTAAGGATAAAGATATAAATACACTGAGCAGTGTTTGTATTTTTATTCTGTGCTTACATAATGTAATTATTTTCTACCACAGGACTGTCAATCAGCAGATCAGAGGTCTGGCCACGACTTATACCTTGACCCCTACTTAAATATGTCTCTGGGCTGGTTACCAGACAATGACAGATTTGTGAGGGTCTCATTAGCCATGTAATATTTAAATATGCCAATCTTCTGTTCACTACTGATGCCAACACAAATAGAAGGGTAAAAAAGTAATCAAGTATTTTTGTTCCTTTATTTCTCTATTAATAAACTAACAACCATTTCACAAAGTTCATTTATTTAGTTCTCTGTAGACAAATCACAGGCCATGTGCTTTATCTGTGCAGGTTCTGACTTTCAATTTTGTCACTCCAGCGTGTCCAAATATGTTAATTTGTGCCTGGCACTCTTAACACCATTATTCCTGTAGTCAGAGTCATTATGTCAGAATCTTTAGTGTCATTTCTGCCAAGATAGCAAAGAGCTAAAAATATTTCTCAACCTGTCCTGCTTCCAAAGAAGGAAGAAGCTTCCAAACATACTACAGCCATGGAAAACCTTTCACTGGAAAGAAGAAAATAGCCTTCATTCAAAGTAATAGCTCCAGTGGCTCAAAAAGGAATTCTTATATGAATGAAAACTACTTGTGTAAGGATGTGCAGGATCTTTCCCTGAAGAAAGAAGAACTTGCTACAAGAAGGTGGGTAAAATGGTCAAAACACATTTATTTCTTCTTTTCTGATTCTGCACAGAACTTCCAGACTTTGTCACCAAGTGGTCTTTGTCTCAGTTTAAAAAGTACTTTTATGAAAAGGACACGCTGACAACGTGTGTCTTATAACTTAATGACCTTTTTATTAAAGCTTTCAACCAGGCTGTTTCATTCTGAAGCACTTCAATTAATATGTCTAAAACCTCAAGATTTAAGGTGAAATTGTGGAGTATGAAAGCTTTTGTGACAGAGCCTCAGAAAATTGTATTTCTACTCAAACATTAAATTATATCCATTGTATGTTTCAAGGAAATTTATTTTTCATAAAAGGAATAATTAAAAAAGAAATCAGTCAAAACTGATGCATTATCGTGATCCTGGACCAGTATTGGTCAACGAACGCATTTGGGTTATTATATTTTCATCTTCAGAAATCACTCTTACTATTTCTTCATCTTAACTGATGGCAATAAGTGATAAACTGAGACATGGTACGACCTTCTTTAGTTTTTTAAGTAGTTCAAAGTATAAGCAGCATTACTTATAACTATATATTAACTCAATATGTACTTTGCCTGTAGTTCAATTCCGGAAGCATAACCACAGAAAAATAGCAGAGTTACTAGCTCCACTAATACACCTGGTTTATGAAGTCAGTTACCATTTGTAGTCTTTGAAAGACTCATTCAGGTTTGAACACTCAGTAAAATAATGACCATCACAGCAGCTGTTCTCCAGCCTAGGTAGAAAGATACCCGCACAGCTATTATGCATAAAGAAACAAATCTAACAGTAGTTGAGGTTACTGATGCAATGGAGCTAAATCCAGGCTCTTCATTGCTTTACTGGAAAGAATGGAAACTTCATGATGCTTTACCTTTACATGTAAACAGTGATTTTAATGTCATATTCACTAAACTGCTGAACAAGACAGTCCTTTTTTAATTTCTCCGATTTTGTTAAGAACCAATCAAAATAAAGGGTGCTTGATTAGTTGTTTTGCAGTTTGCAAGGCACAGTCAAGCTCACTTGCAACTGTCTGTAATTTCCATGCAACAGCTGGATCATAACAGGACTCCAAAGCATTTCTAAGATAGCAGAATCTATTCTCCAAATTTTTCCAATTACAAATTAGGACAACGTCATCAGATAAGTGAAATAATTGGGGGAGGCCATACGACAAAACACCATAGGCAATTTAAGTCAATTGGATGAATTGACACTAAAATAAATTCCTTTATCAAAAGACGTTAATGACAATCTGTTCTTGATCATGAAAATAACATTCTAGATCATAAAATGAGACTGACCCTTAAACAGTTAACGGTTCTAAATTAAATTAATCCAATCAATGGATTGCTTCTACGCGAAAAGAAGCATCAGCTTAAAGGCTGAATACTCAAATTGTTCCTTCCAAAAGATGAACTATTTTTAAAAAGAGCAAGTGGAAGTTATTTCCAGCAGCATGAAAGAGGATTTTGCACTTATCATTAGTTGTTTTTTCCCCTCTATTCTCTCTACTTCTGCTTTTAAGGTTGAGTCACAGTTGTCACTTTGGTATTCTTGATGAAAAAAAAAAATCTATTAAGAATGGTTTTTCATGTACAATATAATAAGCATCTCTTTAGTTTGACTCACGGGTTGTCAAAGCACATTCATTTGCTCAATTGTAAGCTCCCAGTATCTGTTTTCAAAAGGAGAATGGGAAGATAAAGTACAAATAAAATTAAATTCTAACTATGTTTGAATGTGAGGATGCTTGAATCAACAACTGCGCAATATTTTAATCATTATATTATTTTCTGTTGTATTCTAATATATCCTAGATGCATAGAATCACATTTTAGGTTAAATGCAACACTGAACTCCTAATGCAGAGTCGCAGCCATTTCAAACTGATATAATATAATTCCGTCTGATTTAGAAAGAAATTCTGTTCCCTGACCCCGGTAGGGTCACTTTAATGGGTTGTATTAAAAAGTCTTCCCTTTATCAATTTCTACTAATTGGCTCCACAGCAACTTCCTCTGAACTAATTACAGAAATATAAATATTTACAGGATGGCCCTAGGAAGAAACTGCTGTTACCGCAGCACTTCCCAACAGCTGAGCTGTTATTCAAGCCCTGAGAGGAAGATCCCTGCGTCTGCATCACCTGCTTGGTCTGCTACCCGGGGTTACACACAACCCTTCAGGCAAACCACTGCAAAGTTCACACGTAATAACAATTTTGTTTCATGCAAAGTTATCACATGAGAGCCTTGTTCCTTCCATCGCACTAAGATCAAAGCCACTGAGTCTGTGCAACGCAAATTCCTACATTTTTCACTTGACTTGTTCTGTCAGTCTTCTGGAATCTGTCACAGAGCTTTGGTTCATTACCTTATAGTAGAAGTATTTGTCCCATCCTATCCCCCCCAGCAAAGACAAACGTGTTTGAAAAGAAAAGGCACAGTTTTAAGCTAATAGTAAGCCATCTGTAAAGTCACAAGGCAGCACAGCCTGGCTTTTGTAAATTATTAGGCCTGGTGAAGGAGTAAGATATTGGAGAATGCCCAAATGATACCCATTTTACTATGGAGCTCTTTGAGGTGTTACAGTAGGCAACACAGACAATTATCTTGTGTGGTTCTTTGGGAGATGACAACAGTCTATTTCTTAATACAGTCATATCCTTAAGATAGAGCTGCCATTGTTCAGCTCCATCTATCACTTTGAGATTGATACACAAAGGGAATTTTCTGATTCTGAAAACCTCAGCCAGTGTGAACCTTTCTACTTTCATATCCCTATAAGAGTTAAGGGATTCTTTTCTCTCTCCCAGCTTTTAAAAGGACTTCAGTTTAACTTTTGTCTACACCAACAAGAACATGGACATTCACGAGCAGGATCAAGGCACAACGGGGAGCCACTTTAACTTAACTTCAAGTCACCTTTTTGCAGTAAAGTTTTAGAAGTTTAACACTAAGAATTTTCATCCTTTTGTGAGCTTAAACCACACCAGGAAAATTTAATGTAGCTTTTGTCTGGAAAAACTATACAAGTATTCATCTCACATACGTACTATACACAAAGTCTGAACCCATAGCACTAAGTCAATGTGGGAGCTTTCCCTGAATGACTGCAGAATCAGACCCATATATTGTTCTAATGGTTGTAGTAAGAAGACAGGCTTATGTATATGAAATCTAGCTAGAAAGACATATGCTCCAGGCTCTAAATTTCTAAAACACTTAATTATTAAAAAATAACAGTATTAAAATAATCAGCATTACTACAGTGGAATTAGACTCACAAGAGAAAAATCAACCTTCTCTTGTTCCCTAATCACGTGGAAAGTTACCTATAAAACAGAAGTCTTTATTCATTCCTGAAAATTTCCTGGACTTTTTCAGACTATGAGAAACTGAAATTTCAGCAGTTTGACTAACAGTGATCACTAAAGAAAGAGATTGTCATATAACAGTGTCCAAAATTTTATCTCGCCTCCACAGAAAATTATTCCAACAATAAATCGTCACTTAAGTCTATCTCACTATGATGAATAACATAAATCATAAACATATTCATTATTCAAGAAAATAATTTCTATTCATTGTTAATTTCGCAGCTATTGCACCTGAATGGGGACTGAAACATCCTTCAAGCCCTGCAACCATCCTTTCAAAGCCGTGATGATAATTGTGATTAGCATCACAGGGGGCTAAGCACAGCCATGCTAGTTAGTGCATCCCTTTTACTCTTTAGAAGCTTTTCGGGGGAGAGCCCACCAGAAAAGCAGGCCATGAATTTTTGTGTGAAACTGTCAGATGTTTTATCTTGTTCCTCACTTCACTTGCTGCTGTGGAAGGAGGAGGAAAAAAAAAAAACTCAAAAGCTTTATCAGCTGAATGTCTCACACCATCTAGGAATTATGAGGACAACCGGATGGGCTCCACATACCCAAATAATGTCCCAGATACACCTGTCGTTCTTTAAAATCAGCTTAAGTCTCAGAGGAAACAGTACACCAGTTCCCTAGTGAGTAACTGCATGAACTACATTTCATTTTCTGAAAATTAAACAAATACTACTGCACTTACAATGCATAGAACCGATATATTATTTGTTTTGTTTTCGTAACAAATTTATGAACCTAACATAAACAGTGATTATTTAAAAAAAAAAAATTCTGCTCAGGGTCATCCAGACATGGAATAGGATCTATTTGCTGGTGGCAATATTTGTGGAGCTCATCCAAGATTTACTCAGCAGATGAACCTAAAATTTGAGGGTTTAACACACTCATATCAAAGTCCATTTCATAGTTGATAGAAAGGAAGTGCATCCCCAGATACACTGCAAGCTCTAAATATCTGCATCAACATAACAAGATCTACTGAACGAATAAATTGTTTTGTATATTTTGCTCTACATGCATTTGTTATGCTTTTAATTTGTATGAGCTTATTCATAAAGTCATTAATCGTTTTTTATTTCTTCCCCATCCAAAAGAAAAACTGGAGGCAATGTCAGAATAAAAGTTCACTGCATGTAACAGAATAATGATTTCAGCACAATTATATCAAGAGAACTGTTTCTCATTTTGGGTTTGATTGAACAGTGATGGGAGAATAAAATCTTCAGTAATCCACAGTAGCTTTCATTCAGTCTCAAACACAGCATAGCTCCCACTGAAGTGTTCATGCTTCGACACATGCTCTGCATTCATACAAAGCATTCTATGTAGTCAAGAATTTTCTATTTTTAAACACTTGTAGGAGGTGTATGTATTAAAGTCCCCAAATTCCATTACGGGAGTAACTGATTCTCTACTTAAAACACAAATCATCCTCACTTTATATTCAAACACTCAAATTATTTGAGTTCTAAGAATTCCCTGTTCCATACAACCAACAGCACACGCTTTTTCAAGGTCAGCTCCTTAGTCAGCTTTAATTGCCATCAGTCTAAAATTCTTTCGATAAAGCAAAGGGACTGAACAAACTTTAAGGATAAGGCTTCACTGGAGGTAGTGGAATTGTTTCCTGACTCCAAATATCTGCTGGAGTCACTTCTGTTTTCACTTTGGAAGTAAAAATCAGTACAGTGTGAACATGCCTTTATTTTAACACACAGGCAGCTCAGGTATTTGAGCCAGAAGGAACTTGTGGTTGACAAAAGCATGAAAGCTCTGGGGTAATTTGCAGAGTTCAGCTGCCCCACAGCACAGTTGATGCCTACACAGATCAGAATGACAACTGTTCATCCTGAAGTCAATAAATACAACCAAATTTATATCCACATCATAGGCCTGGGTAGCTTCTATAGAGATATTCTCCAACTGATGAGCAGGGAATAGACATTCACTTCCTTCATCCATCAGATCATCAAAAATCAAGACTCTAAAATGTGAGCAAGTATCACCTAACTTATTTCTATGTACTATTATGAGAAATATAAAGTATCTTAATTTTCTTTAATTTCAAAATGTTTGCCACATAATCAATCAGCATTGCTAGTCAGCTCTTCCCTTTATAATACGAGCCCAACTATATAAAAATGTGAAGTTGGGGAGAACACTACATTAAGAACTAATGACAGGAATTATTTGTAAAAAATTACTTGAATAAAAAAAATAAGGGAGGAGGAAAGGAATAAAGGAGCTTTCTAAATAATGAGGTGCCTACTTTGGTAAGATTATCAGGTAACCACAGTTCATTACTTTGCTTGACAAAACAGTTCAACTCATAACATTGGCGCCACCAGAATGAATTTATTTTTAAATACTAAGGCTTTCATAATCCTAATACAACACTTATTAGAGCAGGTTGCTCTGCCCCAGGGCTGAAACTATTTTATTCTCGGTTCCCATGATGAGTGCCATACAGTGTTTGATGCGTGCTGACTGAACTCATTCTGTCAGCAGAACAGTTGATATTTCACACTAGAATGCTAACTGTACTTCAAGGACAAGTCATCTGATCAAAGGGTACCACAAATCTTCACAGAGGCTGACAGATGGGAAATGGTAAAGTGTTATTTATGTGAATGGCCATTATGAATTTAAGATGCTCTTCTAAGCCATTTCACCATTACTCATTCACCTTTTAAATAACCCCTAATTCTTGGCATTGCAATTATCATTCAACTGCATAATATTATAGCTGAATAGTCTGTTTATGTGACAACAGCATAAGCTACTCTATGCACAGAAATACAAACACACACATATACATATGTTTGGAAACAGATTTTTCTTTTTTTTGCTTTATATTTAGATATTATAAATACTCAGTGATCCAAGAGAGAAATGACCTCACAGTTAAAATATCAAAACCAATCCATCTTCCCTGTTTAAACAATTCTTATTTGGTATGAAGGAATGTACTCAGAAACGGCCAATGCTCTTAATGAACTTTGTAAGACTTCATGAGATCACTTTCTGACTCAACAGATGCAGGTTCATGGTCTCCCAGAGAAGACATTTAGGAAGGTAGGAGGGAAATCAGATAGAACTGTCAAAGAGAAAAATAAATCCTTCACTAAGACCTGTTTTGTGGATCCCAAGCTTGTGCCCTTGGGGTAGAACATGACACCGATCAAGGAAACTACGACTGCTATGTGTCCTCCAGCTAAATAAACACAGTGTTTACTACAACTGCTTCAGCAGTGAATCCAAACTTGATATACTGAGCACAAAATCTGGGTCTCATTAATAGTCCAGATATTCTCTGAAATTCAAAGCCACAGAGGTAGCACCAACACTTTCCTGCCAGCTCTCTATCATCCTAATCCCTTGCTTGGATTTTAGATTAGAAAAAAAACCACAGAAAAAGAGGAAGAATTTAGGATTGTCTTAACACTATTCCTAGAAACCTTCCACATCTCCAAGACCATATTTGGTCCCTAATTATGGAACAATCTGGTCCCTAATCACCTTTCTTTACTAAACTCAAGGATATTTTACCTTTAACATCTAGTACCATCTAGGTATATTAAACCTCTAGAATATACTACTCTAAGAACAGATATGAACTAGACATCTAAATGTAAATACCAAGCAATTAACAGGATTCATATCTGTTCATTGAAAATGAATAAAAGATGTCTAAAGCCTTTTAGCATCTTGGAAAACTCATCTCCAAACCAAAGACTTTGTGCACCCCAAAACCAGAAGGCATTTGTGAAAGTCACATCCAGGGTTTCCCGCCCACAAGGCAGTCACTTCTAAGATACCAATAACACTCAACCTATATCAGTTTGATCTTTTGCTCCCAGAGTTGTCCCATTTCACACTTTCATCAGTCTCTGTTATTAAATCGCACCAAGCATCATCCCGATGGTTTCTAGGCCACTGAGTCACTAAACAACATGTACTGCACAACAGCCACCACAAGGAAAAACAGGCACAAATACCACATACTGGCAATCAGGACACCCAGACATAACTTCATGAACAGGAACAAGTCCAGCTTGCAGAGATGACTTGGAAGGGAGCAGTCAACACCCACAAATCCATTGCTCCCACTGGCACAATATGCCACAGATTTCCCACCCTCAGCACTTCAAAATAACACAGGATGATTTGCAAGTATTTATATTGTCATTTTAATTGATTCAACAAAACATATTAAACAAGCACGTGAATCAGTAATATTCTTTTATTAAGAGGGGAGAAAAAAAAAAATCACAATACGTGAAACACACCTGACAAAAAAATTCACCTGAATTGTAGTAAATGAATTCAAGGAAACAAGCATGACAAGTCAGATGTAATTCTATACATTTCTCTGTTAAGTATGTTTCTTAGTTGTTTCTTTACAAAATTGAAATGTGTGTTGAAATCACACGGTGTTATCTGAGGCAAACATCATAAACACCTGAAAATTTAGGTATTCCAAACGATTTCTATAAAACCTAAGTAAAAAGTAGTAATGGCTGAGAGATCATGACACAAGTTTTTGTGTGCATAACATCATCACAGCAGAATTTAAGAACAGATCAATAGTCACAAAAGTGGAGAGTGTTTAAGATCTTCTGCCAAAAATGTCATTTACTAGAACGGTCAATATAACAATGACAAAAGTAATTTCTATTCATTTTTTGCCTTTTTAAGTAGACCCCTGCAGTTAACTAAAATGAAGGAACAGAGTTATCTTTAACTAGAGTGGAATGAATATCCAACAAGCTTGACCTAAAGCAACACGTTTACCAGTGTAAACGAGCAATTTAAATTATGCAGTTGTCATACAAATGATGTTCTCAAATACAGAGAAATTATGGAGATTATTCTTTTGAGTTCTGACACAAATCTTCTTAGTGTCACTGGCTGGATTACTGGTGTTCTTCGTGACAGTTTGATGGGACCAGTAGGGGCTAATAGAGCAAACACACGGCCATACACAGCTTGCTGTAGAGAGCAGCAACTCTCTACATCTTTTGCTTGTTAACACTCCAATCACACAGCAGCTGACCAGTAGCCCCTTGATTTATACTCCTTGATTCACTTCTCATCAGAGCAAGACTGTGTATCAGAATATGACTGAGATCATGAAGAAGTCAAAGCCAAATGGCAGCAACTCCATGAATAAGTTTCACCTCCGTGAGATGACATTTCTAAGGGATCCCACTGGATTAATATCTCTGACACCATTCTACAAATTAACATCCATAAGAAATCAGCAGATTTGTTTGCACTGACTCTTCAAAAATAAGAACTTGAAAAACTACTCCAACCTGAAGAGACAAATGCCTTTCTTGAAACAACTCTGAAACTGTTTTGATGTAAGTGAATCTGAGAACAATCATCAATCCTTCAGCTTTTACACCATTTAGATTTTCTCCAATCTGGGAGAAACACCATAACTCACTTCCATCTACAATACCCTAGAAATGTATTTTATAATGGCTGTGAGGATATTTGAGATAATGGCATCACAGCCACTAGTCTATCAACAACTTAAGCAAGTTTCTAGTTCATAACAAGAAGAAACAGAAGCTGAATCAAGTTAAAGACAGACACAATCTGGCTGCCAAGCCATTGCAATAAAACCCATCTACTTGACTGAACTCAGCTTTGATTGGACCATTTTGCCTTTGAATCTTTCATTTTTTTAATCATAGAAGAGGAAAAGATCAGAAATGATCAATATGAGGTACATTTTGTAATAAAGAAAAGCACATCAAGTGCAAAAAAAATTTAACAGATCCAAATAGAATGGAGTAATATCTTTAGACTTCTAGCAGCAAGAGTGAAGAATATGCTCAATACATCAAAGTCAAGGGGAAAAAAAAGAAGGGGAACAGCTCAGACACTGACAATGGAGTAGAATTAGTGGTAAATGGAATCATTCTGGAAGAGCTGCAGCTTCGCCTCAAAGTCTGCCGGTTGCTAACTATCCCATCAGATCCCTGTGCCAGATTTGCGCGGGTATAAACAACTGCTGATTAATTTCCATTTCTGAATACATTATAAGCCAGGCAGGTTGAGAAGGGTACCTTTTAAGTTCACCCTACAAATAAGGAACCATGGTTTTGTCCCTCACATCTTCCTTTTCATCTTTGTTGTTTCTCATGTTTCTGTAGTTATTTTCATCTTTCTCCCCTTATAGCTGTTTAATGCTAATGAGATAACACTTGATCCAACCCCAGGTAAGTCAGTGTGCTTTCTTTTGTGTGAATGTCAAATACCTGGACTCATACTTCTATGGTAACACATGGTCCAGGTAACTATGAAAAGGCACTTAATTCTTTGATAGTAAAGGTGACTTACATTTTAACTACTTGTCACCCCAGAAAAGCTTTGTGAGGAAGGAGAAAGAAGGTTATAGAAACCAGGAGAAAATTCTAGTCTTCTAGAATTACCAAGCTAGGTGGGAAGGAGAGGCTATAAATGCTGAATGGGACTACCTGGATTCACAGACAGAGCAGTGCATGCCTTTTTATGGGGCATAGCTTTCTGGATTATAATTAAAAGTCAGTTGAGGAAGAAGTCTAACTGAATTTGCTAGTATTCAAAGAAAGCTGTAAATCTGCAAGCAACCACCGTGCAAATATTTGCATTTTTTACATAAAGTTCATGGAGGATGTGTATGCATTGCACAGATCACCTGGCAGATTCTGACAACTAAACGGTCACACCAGCGCATTGCACAGTCTGAGCCAGCTCACTCGGAAACCACCACTCAATCTCACACTCCCTTTGGAGCTGAGGGACTCAGAATGAGACTTTGTTTTGGCCCCTGAATTGGTCCCGTAACTTACAGGGACAGGGATCCTTCTGAGCACAAGTGGAACACCCTGCCGGGATGCTGAACTCACACAACTCACTTATGGTAAAAGCTCAAAGAGGATTTAGGGTGGGTGTCAAGAGGAAGGCACCAGTCTTTTTTCAGTGGTGTCCAGTGACAGGACATGAGGCAATGGGCATAAACTTGAACATAGGAAATTCCATCTAAATGTGCAGAGAAACTTCTTCACTTTCAGGGTGGGAGAGCCCTGGAACAGGCTGCCTAGAGAGGTGGTGGAGTCTCTGTCTCTGGAGACATCCACAACCCATCTGGACATGTTCCTGTACAACCTGGTCTAGGTCAGGGGTTGGACTAGATGATCTCCACAGGTCCTTTCCAACCCAATATTCTGTGATTTATGTCCATGAAAGGATCCTGACCTGTTCTTGATTCACAGTATAAGCTTTCTTGATGACTGACTTGTTAAACTCTGGTATTTCAATTAGAGTTATATAAAATACTTATCTTCAGTCTATACCACACTCAAAAGTGGAATTGTTTCCAACTTGACCTGACTTTCTGAATTAATAGTGGGCTGCTTGATAAACTTTTAATGTCTGCAGACTATTCACTCGCACTGAAGAGGAACAGTCTTGGTCGACTAGCTTATCTTGAAATGTTCTGAACCTGCCATGCATTTAGGGTTCAAATTAAGGTCACTTAAGAAGCTCAGTTGCTGCTTCGTCCCCCACTTGGTTAACTCTACCTCTGGAGACAGGAAGCGGAGTTTAATTATCTAAGTCCCTAGGTATTTCACATACTGGTACAACTAATGATGCTTAAAAGGAGAGTGTATCATTTTTCACTCATAATACATTTGTATATTGCTATCTACCAGGTCAAAGCACCGATAGGTTTGTGCTGTAGAGCTGGGTGCAATGAACAGGGAGTTCTTTCAGCATCCAGCATGCAGAGATATTAAGAAACTGACTGAATCTATTCTTTTAATTGTTTTGGGTTTCCCCCCCACCCTGGTGTGAGTCATGAAGAGGCCACATTTTTTAATAGCATGCAAGTGTCATCCACAGCAGCCAGCAGGGACTGCCAGAAATACAAACCAGAGTTCAGGAAAAGCTCTCTCTACCAGAAGTGCTTCACTTCAATGGTATGACATTAAGACTAGAAACCCTGAGGAGGCAATCACACCAAATGCACTCTGCAGTGCACAGCTACATTTCCACTGGTCCCAAGAATCTCACCTTTTCCCTGGCTGCTCCGGGTCATTGTTCTGGCTGATACTAAGAAGTACAAGTGCCTCTGGAAGAACACCGTAAAATTCGATTTGCGATTCAAACAGCAGTGAAATAAACATGCAAATATCATAGCAGACTAAGGACACTAAATGATAATCAATTCAGTTTGGATTCCCATTATTATTTGCTTAATTCTGAAACGTGGCGTGCAGGCTAAGCACAAGTGGATCCTTTTGTCGTCCTTCTGCTTTACAAAGCCAAGCATGGAAAAGTCTCACTCAGCTTTCTGTCAACAGACTTTTCATGACCTAGCTTCCAGACACTTTCTCATTAATAGATTTCAATTTGGTTGGGAAAAATCTACCTAGTTCACAGAATCTTATGCAAGCACTTAGTTTGGAAAGCTTCCACTTTCAAATTACAGACAACTATGCAAATTAGAAAACTGACTAACGTATTTCTCAGATTCACGTGAAATACTTATCTCCTCGAAATGTCATCCCAACGATGAGAAAACGTAGTGATCATACTTGTAATAGACATGGAGGGAAAAAGTATCAACTTGATTGTGATTTCTCTGAGATAAATGAAAGCTACCTCCATACTAATGTGTTCAAGGGATCCAGCTTGTCAGAACAACAGACATTTTCAGGCGCACGAGCTGTCAGGCCTCCTAGGAAACCAGAAGAGTATATAAAGAGAAAATCACACAGGCTGAATCACTGGAATGAAAATCCATGAGGATTCTTGTCATCATTACTGCCATCATCGTTCAGTTAGACACTGCTCTAAGCTGCCTTGTGAGGGAATCTCTCTCTTTCACCCCCTCTTTTGGGTCTATCATAATGCTAGGGAGATTTGCCTTGCCATTCAACAAACTAAATGAGGCAGTGTATATTATCCATGTCTTTCCCAATTTTTCACAGATATATTGACTGCTCATTTAATACATCCTTTGGCTCAGCTTTTCACTGTGATTCCATTTATCTCTCAACACTGAAAAAAAAAATTTTCATCTGTAGGTGAGGGGTAAAGGGAAAGGGCAACAAAATATGGTTGATTTTATTGTGTATATACATATTTGACTGGTACTAAGTAATACATTTGCCCTTTAGTTTGCAGCTCAGGAATACAGTTACACTTGTAACTGCAGCAAGTGGCAAAAAAAGCAGAGAAGTGGCATTGTTTCTGAAGCTGAAGGTATGATGACATGAAATTGGATTCTTCGGACTATTTGTGACAAGCTACTGAATGTCTCTTACCAGTACGTGGGAGAAATACTCAAATTCCACATCTGCTTAGATACTTAAATCCAACACACATGGCAGGTCAGCTCAATGCCTTTTTAACGTCAACTATTTGAAATGACCTAAAGAGGAGAAGAACCTACAAGGCATCTACATTGGATACAACTCTGTCATGAAAAACACAGAAAATTATTATAATTGAATTGCTTTATACCTTTTAAGTCAATTCAGGCACACAGTTTGCAGTAGATAACTCATTAACTTTGTAACAGCATGTTACTTGCTACCCTGAATCGTGAGTTTAAGAAATTTTGACAGGAACAACTGTCTTTCCAAATCAGTTTTCTTGCAGCTGAAACAAGAGATAAAGAATGTCAAAAAAAGGGAAAAGCTTCAAAACAGCAGAGCTGAAGCTCTCTTTCATAATTAGAGATACAACCTCTAACTACAGAATGATCTGCTAAAGCCTACAGGGAAAATAAACCAAATTTGCAAAAGAGTAAGCAGAGCACAGCTGTGGAACCCATCCTCTGCAATGATAGCAATGGCACGGCTTTTGTATTGCGATAATTTCTTTTTCAGCTGTTGAATTTAAATATACATATGAAGAATAGAAGCATTTTTAACATGTTCTATAAACACAGAAGTAAAATGGTGTTTTTAACTTTGAATGTAAAATAACATCTCTAAAACCGCCCTCAAGACCCCAATCATTTCACATGCAAACAAGAAAACCCCAAGAACAGGTACAGGCCAGGCTGAAGGTCACGTCAGCATACAGGCACTGCAAACGTGTTGCCATTAACCACTATCCCCAGACTAAAATTTCTTCAGAACCTCAGAATTTCACCTATCGCTCTGGATAAGGTGGGTAAACCTTCCTTTCTCACACCGTATAAAAAGTCAGTAATGAGTTACATAGATCCTTCAGTGCAGTATGAGGAATAATAAAACTGAGTTGAATGGCCTTGGCATTACGCTGGATACAACAGATACTAATACCATTATTTGTTTTGTGGCAGCATCAAGCGACCAGAACACGGCATAAAATACTCTTCAGACACCACAAAAACACCCCTGACAATTTCTGCTAAAGCACGTAGTACCAGTACAGTAAAGTGTAGGGAAGGCTGGGGGTACTTAACAGGGATTATTATGTGATCTGGGAAACTGATTACAAGAAAGGTTATTTCCTAATACCTTTATACTGTCTGACCATAAAGGACAAAGACTTTACCCAGCAGACTTGTAACAGCTTTGACAGTAAAACAGGATGACTACATTAAATACCAGAAAGCAGAAGAAATCTCACAGGGAAAAATACTTCTCTATTACTGTTTTCTTCTTTCTTCATTAAAACAGCCACATACAACATCACTGCAGTTGCCCAACAAACTTGCAATAGTAAATAGGAAGCAAGAGTTACCCATTTAAATCAGGGGTTTGGAATGTGACCATATGCATAACTCTTGTTAGAAACTCAACATTTTGTGCAGTCAAATTTAGGTAATCGGTTCCCCAGAATCAAGGACAAGATCTGAATCTGATCCCAGAGTAACACACTGGAATGGCACCGGTCCTTCAGACAGGGAAAAGATGAATTTGTTTACTTCAGTGAAAGAGGGATAGGATCCTTAATAACTAGTGGTTATTTGGGACTTTCTGGTTGAACAGTAAAAAAATTAAATACAACTTTGTTATTACGACACTAACCTTAGCTTACTACTTGTGGTCAAACCAAATGCTGCATTTAAAGAAAGAATTTAATTAAGGTCATTCCTCTCTGACTTCAGGGCACATTAGTATCACTCTGCCATAATGCAAAGCTGAGAGCGTACTTAGTCCTGCAAAAATCATTGCTTCATTGGGTTTGGGATTCTTTTTGCTTGTTTTTTTGATTATTATTTTTTCCTTTTAGCAAGGAAACCAAGTGTATAGCCGATGCAATACTATTAAATTATGCTCACTTTAATTTATTAGCGGGTCCATTTTCTGCACATTTAGGTTTGAATGTAAATAGGACTCTACAGAGCAGATTATAAACAAGTAAACTTCTGATTAGTCTTTGTATTTCGGGTGCTGCTCAGAAGGCATTTCTTCAACTTTCCTCTTGTCACTTCATGTTATGTTTAGGACATGACTCAATTTCTGAGGGTCAGACTCATTTTCTAGAGTAAGCAGTTCACTTTTTTTTCCCCACTGCTAGGGACTGAGAAGTATAATGGGAGACACAGCTTTGGCTTTTATTATTCATGCTTATTTGTCTTTCATTAGCATCCAAGATAAATATCAATATTTAGAAAGCCACTATACTGAGGACTCCTCAAAGTGGAATTTACAGTCTAATTTCAGTTTGGATCTTCTTAACTTTTGCAGTGCCACTACCACCTTGCAGGCATGAAGTACAATCAGCAAGACCCACATCAATCCATTAATTACCTCTTAAAGAAATCATCACCTTCGCTAGATCTGTCTGGGACATGGTGGGATTGCTAAGGATGCATTTAAAAGCAACAGCACTTTCCTCTCTGTTCTGTATTTGAAAAAGTCACTTAGGTCAGGTCATTTACTCTTGTGTTTAATGGACATGAGACCAAAATACTTTTGCATGTCACAACCTAGATAAAGAAGGCAACAGCTGTAAGTTTATCTATCAAACTACCTTTCCACTTCTGTTTTCTCTCTGACAATAACACACACACGTGTGTGAAAAGGGCATAAGAAATAAGGATAAACATAAGATAATCCTTCTGCAAGTCCAGCCTCCATCCTAAGAAAGCAGTGACTTAAGGTCACCATGAAGTAAGGGCCATATCTAAAGCATTGTGTTTAATGATCACTGATGGACCTGGTAACCATAAATTTGTCTAATCTTTCAACTAGTTAAAACTCTAGCCTCTAACTTAATTTACATTGTTTAAAACAGCTTTGCATTTCATTCATTTTAAACCTGCAGTTTCTCTATTTCCCATCTAATTATTTCCAGTGTTCCAGGGGCTACGAGCTCAGTCCTAGAAACACAGTGTAGGAACCAGGGCAAACAAATGAAAAAACCTTTGTTAGGATGGATACATTACTGTCATTAATCTGAAATGAGTCTTTACTCTGTATAGAGGAGCTGATGACATGAATTAGATCAGAGGCTTAAGATCTTAATAAAACCATTTATTTTTCTGAGCAAGTAGGTTATTTATATTGTAACTCACAGGGATCTCAGAGATTGGACAGCAGGTCAACTTAGTGTACTCTTGTATGGCTGCTACTGCACTGCTCTTCTCATTATATCTGGTTTCCTGGTTCAACACAATGGCATCATGGTTTGGGCCTGACTGGCCACTGGTTATGTGTGTGTATCATTCTATTCTTGGAAAGAACAAAAATCGGCTTTCTGAAGTTTACCTTGTGTCTGAATTACCGGTTGTATATTCTTTAAAGTTTATCATCCTCTCAGAAGGCTTTTCCTCTTGTATTTCTCATGCAGAATTTCAGAACTAGTGTGGAAAGATTATGCAAGAGCTGCCATTAAGATCGCAGTATGAAAATAAAGTAATTTGTTTGCTTGATTGATAGCCACAGAGCTCTCCCAAGATGTGACTAATGAAAGCTAAAGAGCAGTGAGGGGAGGTCATTAAGGCTTGTATTGATTTCCTCTGAATTTTGGATAATATATCAACAATCTTTGCTACATCCAACTGAAAATTTTAATTTAAATAACCAGGACAAAACAGTCAATCATTTGCTTCCTTTAGAGCTGAGGCCATTTTGCATTGATATTTCAGACAGAATAGAAACCATAAAGCTGCTTTGTGTTATTCATGCTATCAGTTGCTAACACAGTGGCATTATAGCACACATAAATGAGCAAGTGATACACTCCATGGAAGGTTGTTGAATGGTTCTGTTGCTGTCTGACAGATCAAGAAATTGAGTAGAGATAATGCAATGCATCTTTTCAAGAAGCAGGAAACAACATATATGCATGTGAAAGGGAGGGAAGAAGATAGGCAGGTACATGTGTATAGGCTTTGCTGAAACATTGCTGTGAAAACAGAAGTAGTTTTGCCTTTGCTTTAGAACTCTGATTCAGACTACAAAACTCTGAAAAGGATGAACGCATTGTAGGGCCAAATTCACCCAAATTTTAAGAAAAGTTAATTTCCCTTTGGCTAGTACTGTACTTGCCTTTGAAAGCTACACCTTTCACATGAACACAGAAAAAAAACCCATCAGCGTTGTACCCATCTCTAAGAAGTGTCCTCCAGAACACAGAAGTTCTAAAGCTAAGTTTAAGTGTCATGTCTTTCTCTGTGTCATTTTCAAAGATGATATAGTGTCATTCTCTCCAACAGGGGCAACATATCTCTTGGTATAAGATAATAAAATTAAACTAATTGATTTGTTACTCAGATTGATTGTCTGAGGATGTGCACATGTCCTTGACATTGATTTCGGTGTGGTAGTCTGCCATTTGTAGAAGATTATGCACAACTACATGTAATGCTTATGCTTAAGGATGGATGTTCTTATTAGCCTCAAACTACTTACAAATTAGAGCTGTTTTCTTTATTATTTCAATCAAACCAATTTGAACAGGCTGCTGAAGGGTGTCTTACAGCAAAACAACCAGTATCCTTTGAGACTCTGATGGTTTCCTTCCTATGACACTCCTCCCACAATCTGCATTGAACGCATCCCAACAACATTCCTGACTTTGTCTCCTTCCTAGTAAGCCAACTACTAATTAATCAAATCCTGATTTTAATAAGAAACATTTTCTCATTAGTTTGAAAGATGATTGAAAGAGCTCTAACTCAAGCATCACCTTCTGTTCTTCCAAATAAAGGCATGTGGCAAAACTCCCATTTCAAAAAAAGCATTGTATTAAACACAGATATACTAAATGTGGAAAGAAACAAAAACCCTGAAGAGCAGTACTTTTCTAATACTCCACCAAATCAACAGGAATGCAATAAACCTGCAAATTCAAGAGCATTCCAATGTAAGAATTGCTTGCCAACTTTAATTCACCATGTTTTGATGGCTTTCTCACAAGTTTAATGCGAGCATATGATCACTCTGACACCATTCACAAACACCCAACATGCAAATTAACATCAGAGTTATTACATGACACTGTTGGATGCTGAGCATCCAAAACCAATCCCTGCATGATGAAGTAGATTAGTCTGACATTCATTGAATGTCTAGGCTCTGTTTCATTTTTAAGCAGAAGTTTAAGAAAATCTGTGGTCCAGATCCCATATCTCTAACGTAGGTAAAGGCGCTTGCTAGCACAGAGTAACGGGTGATTATAAAGCGTTTAAGAACTAGCAATGAAAATGATAATAATTCCCCCTCCCCACAAAGAAAATGCATTAAAAACAATCTATAGGGAAGAAAAATTCAGTTTTCCTTGTAACGAACAAGCAAAATCCAAGCACCAGCACCAAGTCCATTCAGCTTCAGAAAACACTGAACTAGGTCACTGAGGCCAAAAGACAAGACCCATCCTTTAGATTATTATTAAAATGAGACCAATTTGTTTAGATGCTGAGTAGCCACCAGCTCTTCCCTTTTCCTATCTTCCTGCANCTCTCCCCAGCCTTCCTGTAGGCCCCTTTAGTACTGGAAGGCTGTTATTAGACAGAACCTACGAGATCTCAAGATCGCTGAACACCACCCTGCATTTTAAAGCTATGATTCACAAAACACCTACAAACTTTGAGCCGAGCAAACTGTCTCTGACCTTCCACAAGAGTTGCACCCTTTAAGTTTTGGGGCCTACATGTGCTGAACTTCATCTAAAAATATCCTGTGATCTACACATATGCTGACATCAATTTTAAACAGCTACTCTTTAAAAAAAAAGTATTTTTTTTTCCAGACTGAAAACTTATTGAAATGATTGTTTTAGCTCAAACTTTCAATGCTCACATAAAGCCTTCTAAGCCTACGTAGATCATCATCGTAATTGAAAGAGCTAATTGAAGTTGTGATATACGAGGATATTTTTTGGTAGAACAGCTGTTAAGAGCTTGATGTTATAGTATGTTTACTTTACTAAACAGCACTAAGTTTGTTTTAAAACTGAGTTTTCCTTTTGTGCTCCAGAGTTTATTCCAAGCACAGAACCTATTTGTTGAACATGTGCCGGTTCTTAATACCTATATCCTTCCATATCCAAAAGATACAGATATCTGGAATAATGGACATGGTTAGACTACAATAAATGCAACAGGGTGGTGGTGTTTTGGGTTTTAATTTTTACCTGCTTCAGTGTTTGTTAAGTCAGAATTTCTTCTAGCACGGGGAATATTCAGGCATAACAGAACAACGACATAATTTTGAGAGCAGACTGAACACTATGGATTAAAATAAGTAACCTCAAAAGCTTTCAATACTACAACTTTACCTTCAAACTAGGTCTTTTAACTACATCATTCTCCTGATTACTGGATGCAAGTTAGAGGACAAATATATCTTTATTATCTTCTCTGCATGGCTAGCTGTTTTCTAATTAAGCATATTGACTGCAGCAGAAAGCCACACTTCTTTATTAAAACATCAAATGCTGTTCTTTCCTAAGTTTTCCTGAAAACCGAAGAACATTTCAGAAAAAAATACCTGGTCATCAGTTGGATTTCCAACCATTAAATAAGCAAATTTATGGAATAAAAGAGAGAGGTGAAGAAAGTTACAGTTACATTGCAGTTTTCCTTTCCTTTTCTAAAACTGCTGCTATTCAGTGGTCATAACACAGAATCCACAGACAATAAGGCACCAACTCCTCATAATACATATTTATTTAATTACATTATCTGAACCAAAGGCAATATTATTATTATTAAAATGAGCCAATACATAGTTCCATAGCTCCATAACTTTGTGCAGTACTTTGCCAATCCTAAAACAGAACAGACACCTATTGCACAATCTAAATGCAAGTAAGGAAACATCATGGAATTCAAAATGAGAGGTGAAAAGAAAAATACTCAATTAAAAAAAACCAACCAACCAAACGAAAAACCCAACAAATAAAACAATGAGTAAAATCACAGAAAAGAGAAAAAAAAGTCACAATTTCATCAACATTCATATAAAAACCTCCCAGAACTTTAAGTGAGGCCAGGGTATTTGCCTTCATAATCCAAAAAGAGGGAGGGGAGGTATTTGTTTGATTTTAAAACACATTTTCCTGACCTAAAACAAGAGTGTAGATATGAACATGGCACACAGATCCAGTGGAAGGAACTGGGTACTATGGAGTATCTTGACTACACTGGCTACGGTGTGTAGAATGAATACTTCCCACACAATGAGGAAAGATCTGTCACTCTGATCAGACCACAAAGCTATTCCCTTGATACGAGAGGGGCAGAGAGAAGACCTTAGAGAAAGGAGAAGTCATGCAGATTCTTTTTAATCACTGTATGAATGCACAGAGGTACAGGAAATAGGAAAATAATGTCTTTTTATCTGAACGCTGACAATTTCCTCCAAAAAATTCATTTCTGTTTCAGAAGGTATATCATTCTGTATCACAACAGCACTTCCAGGATAGGCACATGCTTTCACTGCAGCTGCACCACGAGGCCTTTGCATCACACAGGGCTGTAAAGGTGAAGTACCATGGAACATAGGTAAGGAATCTGCCCCATAAATTTAAGTGCAGAAGGATGAACCAAATTTGTCCACTGACCTTTCTGCCAAAAATTTATAGATGAAGACCAATGAAATGCATATTTGAGGGCACTCCATTTTTTTTTTAAGGAATATAGAAATCTTCTGTTCAAAGAATTCAACTCCTATCAACTGAAAGCTACCAACAGAAAACTGCCCAACCACTTAGAATTTAATTTTCTTTTCCTACAGAATGCCAGTATCCTCAGTGTTCACTAACCAATTAAAATAGAAAAAAAAATGAAAAACTCACATGTTAGAAGTTTCTTTTGTTTTGAGAAGTCATGACAGAATAAGATAGATTAATTAGCATTCATATTTTACTTAACAGAAGTGATAAAGGACCATCTAGCTTGTCGATCTGGTGTACAGCAACATTTTCCTACTGACTGCCCCAAACTAATTTCTGCTGAGAATGGAGCTCAATACCTCTCATCATTATACTCTATGCCATGCAATTCAAAGATAAATACACACATTTTTATCTCCCAGTAGGATAAATCCGGAATACGCCTTCTGAAATTAATTGGGGTTACTGCAGTCTTACTGATGCCACTCTGATGCCTGTATGGTGTAGAATAAATACAGAATATTTGCACAACAGTAAATAGACTCTACTGCAGGGAGGGATTCAGATATTTGCGAACAGCACAGCAGTTCATCACCTGAGAGAGATATTAAGCAATCACCTCCTAAGAAGTGGTACATTTTTTGGCCATGTGCATACATTCAATTGTCCCTGCAGAGGGGCGGCTGTTGGCTGTTGGGAGTGTGGGTCTCCACAGTTTTTATTGCATTCCAGCATAGTAAGGCTGATTTTGGATCAGCATCTCAGCCCTCCTAGAGGGGTCACAACTGGAAGCTCTAGACCTTGAATTTATGAAAGTGAAAAACTCATTTATCTCAGTCTTACGTGTTAGTTCGCAGTGTGCTGCATTCTTCACTTCTATAGCATCACCACCAACGAAAGCTTTAAAATGCAAAGAATTAAAACTAGTTTTGCAAGTCTGACCTATGCTAAATACTACATAATTCAGGCTACAGCTGAAGAGAAATGAGTTGAGGTATTCTCTGAAAGGAGGGGGAAAAAAGGAAAAAATACCATTTAGTATGAATTAAAAGAAACCAGAACAGCTGATGGGGAATATGGAAAGAAAGCTATTAACGCAGTGTATGTTCTGTGTAAAATGTTAGAGTGACTGTATCACTGTTACCATTGAATTCTATATAATAGTCAGCTAAATGGAATGAATAGTTCTGGGAGGAGAACTCTCTCTGGATATTTAGGGGATTTCACATGCATGACTTTATGTAAAGCCTGCTCAGCAACATGCATGATATGGCAGAGGAGGGCACAAGCAACATGCAGTTGGGACCAGTACAGGTTCCATTGATGCTGATGGAATTTTGATTGTTCCCTTTTACAAGGTTGACAGTTTTAATAAAAAAAGGATGAAATCCCAAAGTGAATCTAACTTTATCATCTAATATAACTGACACTGCAGGAAGTGCAATACGCAGTTAGAAAGAAAATTAACTGTTCTCTATATAGCATATCAATCATGTGCGAGCAGTAAAACAACTTCAGATAATCACAAATGCTTTTCTCATTTAGCTAAAAATAAATATCGAAAACACAAGGTAATCATCCATACTGTGAAAAAATATATATTCTTTCCAACTTAAATCATACTGACACCCATCTAATTATCAATATGCTCATGAGCAAGTCTCTGCACTAAGGGATGAAAGACTGAAGACTGCTCCTTCCCCAAAAGGCCAAGTCATTAGAGGAAGGATACTTTTTGATAGTTTCTCTATGTCTGTGCAAGCATTTAATTTCTCTCTGATATAATCTTAACACTCAATCATTCCACCAGCTATAGAATTCCTCCAATACTCCAAGCGTGTCTATGCGCACTAGCGCTTCTGCTTCCCCACTGTAGAATTGCTTTTATGTCTGTGAGACACGTTGACTCCTCTCCACCGCAGAGGGCCGAGTGCTGACCTGTGCAAAGACAGGTATAACCCTCATATGCATCATCCATTCCTTAGCTGTGCTGACACAAGGAATTACCTACGTGGTTCAACACAGTAACACCAGGAACAAAGCATAGGGAACGTTACTTCATTTCTAAATTTATCAATTATTGTGCCTCTGTTTCCAGTCCAAATATTATAACTTCTGGCATTCACTTTCACATACTGAGACAACAGGAAAAGGTATTTTTTCAGTCTCTTATCACCGAACTAACATATTGAAAAACATTGCTAGCATGTAACAAAAAACTAACTAGGAACAGCACACACCCATCAAAAGCCCCAACAGCTACAGTCTAGAGACGGCACCACATGTTGCAGAAAACTGATAGCTCCTTGGACAGACAATTCATTGCTTTAATGAATGCCTGAAGTCTAAATGAAGAATTCACCAAAACAGCTGATAAAAAAAATCGTAAGACTTTATAGTGAACTAAGATTAGAATTATAGGTTACTCTGGTTACCGCTACTGAGGAATTTCAAAAGAAGCTGGAATTAGCTTGAATCATTCATGGCATGTCTTAGCTAGAATATGAAAGAAAAAAGCTTCACAATGAATTATCACTTGGGAAGGCAATTTTGATCTGAACTGCTGTTTCACTAAATGTAAACAATTTTTTAATTAGTTTTTTCAATTACTTCAGGTTGTCCTATTATTAATAGTACCCCAATTGTTATTTGCAAATAAGCAGAGGCTTTGCTAAATAAGTTATAGAAGAGTTTGTAATTAATTTTGGTGTGATCTACTCTTCTCAATAAACCCTCTGGGAAATTAATTCTGATAGATACTAACACAATTATTTGTATTAAACTCTCCCTAATCTACTACAGGTAAGTTCACATTGATAAAATATATGGACTTGGAAGATTTCACAAAACTGGATTTGAAGTCACCATTTCAATATTCAATGAAATAATATGAATCCTGCTGAAAGAACTTAGTAATACTTAAGCAATTGTGAGAGAATTTAGCAATTGATTGGTTAAAAGAGATCAGAGAAATGGGAATGGTGGCTTTCCTGGCCCCCTGAGTACAAGAGTGGACATACAAGGAGACAGAATTACCTCTCAGAATGATCTCTTTTCAGAAGCAACGCGCTGTTCTGTAACTGTGGTGGAACAACTACTAGTGATGCCAGTTGACTCTATTCTGCAATACCCATTTTGTCTCCTGCAATTCCTAATAAAACTGTAGTATCGGGAAAGTTAAAAAACAGTATTGACAAATGAAATTTATAAGGCTAGAATACAGTGGATTCTGAACAAAATTACATTATTACAGGAGGTAATCTCATGATCGC
The DNA here is from genome assembly GCA_013400055.1 of Nycticryphes semicollaris. Classification (NCBI taxonomy): domain Eukaryota; kingdom Metazoa; phylum Chordata; class Aves; order Charadriiformes; family Rostratulidae; genus Nycticryphes; species Nycticryphes semicollaris. The sequence goes on along the minus strand of VXBJ01000893.1, from coordinate 195,010 downwards.
AAAAACCGTGTAATTAAACCTGCCACCTTAAAAAGAAACAGTAATTTCATAATCACTAAACAAAACACGGGTCAACTTAGAGACTGAGAGAGTTTTCAATTACCTTTCCACTGAATATCAAGAGCACTGTTTGGATTCAGATTGCTGTCTAACAAAGGCAGCATTTCAGGCTCTTGATAACAAACAATTACACTTTACAAATGGAATCTAGATGAAGTTGTAAAGCCTGTCTTTCAATATCATGAACACCTCGTTAAAAAAGGTATATAAATTAATCACTTTTCTAGTTTACAGTTTCAGTTGCAATGAATACAAATTATTATCACAAAACTCTTTAGACAGACCAACTGCTAGTCTGTGTAACAGAATAGAGATCTACTTATCTCACAGCAGATAATGGGGGCGGTGGGAAGAACAGTAAAAATATTGTTAACTTAAGGGACTCGACATCTACAGGGAAAAAGATCTCTTTACTGCCATATTAATACAGTAATTTCAGCCAGTTCAGGATCCAGCACAAAAAGCAAAGCTTATCATCCTTTTGAAATACGCAAGCTAAATATTTAGCCAGATAATCAATGTTTCTTCTTCTAGAGCTAACTCATCTTCAGTTGTACACTCCTCTGTGGCACGGGAGAGTTCCTGACAGAGAGATTTAGTGATGGAGAATAAAGATTAAGTGAGACATTTAAAAAGACTAAAAGAATCACATAGGAAAGTTTACATAAAGTCAGCTTTTGGTGTGCCCTAAGCTCAAACCACTCAGAGGATCAAGCTCTCTTGGCCATCATTCATGAGCACTCCTTATAAATGACCCTTCTTGTCAAAACGACAAATAATGGAACCACAGTGTTCTTTGCAGGTGGAAGACCCATAACAAAAGCAATCTGAAGATCAATCACTGACAATTCTGGCTCTTACTAAAAGTCAGCAATTTTATGAATAGCAAGAGTTTCTAAGCTCAGACCTGATGAGGCAAACATCTCCTGTCACGCAGCCTTCCAAACATCTCATACCAATAATCATTTCCTCTACTGTTTCTATCATTTTTCAAGAAGGAAAGAAACAACCACGGGTTTACTTGTAATTGATGCCAGATTTGGATACATTTGTATTTTCCTCCAGTTGTCAACAGGTCATTAAATGAAACTGCTTCACTATCAAGATATGAAAATGAATTAATTAAATTAATGCATTTTAGTATGTAAGCACATGGTAAAAGTCTTTAAGGTATTAAGGACCAAAAGCTTTCAAGAGTAATGGCAAAGGGCAAAGATTATCCGGCCAGTTTCCAGAAGTGACATGTCAGGTTTAACAGTTATGTCAGAACCCACACAATGCTGATGTACCTTGAGAGTTCCATGAGAACCCTGGGCTCGTAACTTTAGGACCAAGTCAAAAGCTTAGCAAGCCTTCCTTTTAAAGGCCATTTTGTGATGGTTTACACTTAGACCTATCTTTACATTAGACCCACATACGATACTTCTTTATGCTCGTTCAAGCCCATGTCTCCCACTATCCTAGGTATCTTACAGTCAATGGGTTAAGTTGGATGAAATTTTTCTCCACACTTTCTTTTGAAGCAGGGCTAATGTGACTTCAGTGTAAGATTCTGAGCTAGTGAGAATAAGTTTGCAATACAGGTAACTGGGAGAGCTCTGTAACAGGGCATGCCTTGGGTCTCTGTTTCTGACTTCAGGAGCTATCATGTATTTCAATAATCAATTGTTCAATCACTCTGTATGATAACATACAGTTGCTCTTCACGTAAATGCTTCTGCTTTTTTCTTTTCTACTGCTGCCCAGACTTCTTTCTGTAGCCAGTCCTAGACCACAGTTGTAGATTTCACTCTGCATCTCTCTCCCTCATTTAGTCCCTCCTGGCTTCATTATATTTACACATAAACCCTTATTTTCCTCTCTGTCCTAGCAGTTAAGAGTTTGGAACTTGCCCTCTGCTGGAACCCAAAAAGATCCATTCCTCCCACTCAGATGGGGTGGACGAAAACTATCCATGTAGCCTTATACTAAACAAACAGGAACAAAGGGTCATTAGAGCAGCCTGTACTTCCTAAAGGCAATCTAAATTCAATAAGCTGAAATTTAGTAGCAAACCATTCTCTGAATTGTCTAGCAAATACAAAACTCAATCCTTAGGTAGGAAAGCAGTAAATAGACTCAACTAGTACACTTTTAGAAGTGAGACAGACCCGCTTGCACCTTCTTTGCCATACACAGAAGTCTAGGCTTGGCAAGCGATGTGAGAGATTATTTTCTTCCCACTGTAAACACAGTTTAGAAACAGCTGATGGACATGTCAGCGAGCAACAGAAATGCAGTTTCTCCACAAGGGTAGACAGACCAAAAGCTGAGGTTGACCACAGCATGGCAGAAGCAGCAATCTTACTTACTATGGTACAGTGTCACCACAGAGGCAGAGCCAGGCTGCTGACACTAACATGCTCTGGCGGCCATACAGTGATCATTAGACAAGATGAGATACTAACCAAGTCCAAGGTAAATTCTGGAATCCCATTTGGCAAGTCAAGACAGGAGAAGACAGAGCCAGCTAATTAGCTCAGAAAAACAGCAGGAGCCATGGCCACAGCTTAAATGTAGTTCCTGAAGAATGAGAAGAGCAGAGGGTGTGTGGGTGGTGGCTCCAGGTGAGGATGCTCTAGGCAATCTTCCAAGGCTTGTTGCTGCATTCAAGGCCCTGGAAGAATGCTCTCCTGCAGAAAGCAGATTCCTTCACTAGCAAATGGTGTCAGCTCCATCCTGGCAGGCACCAAGAGGATGGGAAGAAAATGGGTTTTGCCTTGAAAAATGTGCCTAGAGACCTTGCACACAGGCCTTGGTCCCCTGGTAATCACATCAGGGACTCCTCAAGTCTCTTTGGACCTCATGAGAAACAAGTGCTGCTGTTGAAGCCAGCCAGAGGTGGGAGCTGTCAACACCTTCTTAATAGCAGGGGGTTAAAAAAGTGATGCTGTTGATCTTGACTACATATCCCCTACACACCTTTGCATATTAAGCAAATTTATTGATTCTTTAACAGAGTAATCTTCTTTTAAACTCATGGGTTGAGATGGACAGTCTTTCTAGACAAATAGTTTATACATACAAAATTATATGTTTACAGCAATTCGTCTTTCTTTTCCCCATCCAAAACATTCTTTGTCTGGTACCTGGTTGAAATAATCTAACCTATCACTTCTGTGGAGCCAAAAAAGATTTATATCAGCTGAAATCTCCCTGTAGTCTGCATTTTAGCTCCTAAACCAATTCAAATGCAGTGCCTTCCTGGAGGTTTTTCATCTAGAGACAGAACTTCTTTAAAAGAAAATAAAAGCTGCCAAAAATAAAGGTTCTAACCAATACAATCTGGCTTGATAAATCTAGGCACAGAAAGAAATTTGCTAATATTCTGCACTGTAGCTAAGTGAACTAGAAGATGGGAGTAAAAGATTACTTTCCACTATATGTTTAATCTCCATTTCATTTTGTTCCTGGCTGAAAAAGAAAAGCCAAGAGAAAATAGAAGTGGGGAAACTGGAACACATAATTTTGGTGGAAGAGTATAATGATTTTCATCTGAAATATATCTACAGTAAAATTTAAGTTTTTAAAAGTTATTAGTTCTGCCTGCAATACAGTCTTGATACTGTATGATTCATGTTCTCTATTTTCTGAGCAAGCATGATAAGGAAGTTATTAGATGAACAAGAAAGCAAATCATAGAACACCGTAAAGGATTTTCCTAATCAATTTTCAAAGTAAAGAGCATCGAAAAATGTAATTTAGTCCTAGGCCTTTAAAATTTTCTAATAAGTGTATCATCACTGTGATTTTTTAAAATCTTCTTGTAATTTTAAAAGGATAGTTCACTTGTGCCCATGAATCTATAGAAAGGTGAACAATTTGCAAAGAGAAAAGATATTTCCATAAACAAGCTTTTAATAACAGTTTTAACGCTTCAGAATGCATAGGTAAAAAATTATAGACACTGGTGCTTTCACGAGCAAATTCAGGTTCTTAAATATTTGAGAAAAAAGTAAGTACTTTGCAGGCTTCCGAGATGGTTCCCTGACCTAAAAAAAATCCAGGATTCTATTTTGATTTCCCAGTGCCAGCATACCAGAGATGTTTAACCTTGCTTGATTCACAGGGGGGTTTCACTATCCCCTGTCCTTAGTCTATCCTTCCAGTTAACTATGGAGCATCCCCAGACACCCGCCCAACTTACAGACATCTCTCCACGGGTTGCATAGAGAATGTAGGTCTTCAGTTCTCTCTCTGCACCGGAGACACCTACAGCTGACTTCCACCAGGCTGACAGGGTTGTGGCAGCCACATCTGCTTTGGGAGCACAGACGGGCATTGCAGGCACAGCCCTGGTACGGGGCGTCCCCCCTGAACTGGAGCCACAGGCAAACATTGAAGAGAAGTGCCTGGGAATTCCCAGTGGCGCCAAGTTTAAGTGGCAAATCCTAGAATCACAAGCATCTAAATTTTGCAACCCCTAAACTGCCACCCAGGTCCAATTTTTGTTAGAAAAGCTTACTTAGGGAATTAGCTATTATTATCCTATGATTACAACATGGAATTTTTATAATTTTATTTCTATATTTTAGTATTTTGTCTTTATGTCTTCTTATTCCACTGGAAAAAATGAAAATCAAAATCTGTTCGCTACACTTACTTCTATTGCAAAAAGAATTCACCAACTTTCATCAAAGCTCTGGCCTTTAAAGGCAACTTGATAGGTCATCAAAGTGTTATTATTTTCTGAGAAGAGCGGAAACTCTGCCCTCTAAAAGAAACAAAGAAGGAGAGGAAGTTGTTTGAAATATTAAAATGTGTCTGCAGTGACTCATTGCAAAGACAATAGCAAGAGAGACCTTTACTGAAAGGATAATGAGAAAATGGCTTAGCAGTCAGCACAAAGAGTGTTTATATGGAAAGACTTTTCCTTGTAGTTTTCTGGTTTCAAAAAAAGAAAAAAAAAGAAAAAAAAAAAAACCCAACAACAAAAAAACAAGCCACAGATGAAGGATACAGGCAGAGGAAAGAAACAAAAGCCAAAAAACTAAGTTGTTGCAGTGTAAGGTGCCACCAGCGTAACCAGCCCTGCCTCCAGCCAGCCCTAGGGTGAAGCAAAATGTGTTAAGGTTTGTTTTAAAAATTTTTCTTCTCAGATGAGATGAAGTAAATAGAGATGCGTATACTGGTGACATGCATACACCCTACTAATAACCAACAATTTGCTAAATGTTGGGAACATCTGTTCATTTCACTAACCCTGAAACCACCAGCACCACATTGTAAATAATTGCTGGTTTGTAGCTGTTTCTAGTCACGCTTTGCCCAACTTTTCCTTATTTATTTTGCTTTCAGACCCTTGTTTCACTGAGTATTGTTTAGTGGAAGCAGAATCTGATCGGGAAAGGATCTTAAGGGGTCTTACATGTAATTTTGTGCAAGCTGAATTGAAAATAATACAAGCTAAGAAACAAACAGTGGGATTAAATGGAATAAACGGGGGGGAAATGGTTTCCATAGTGGAAGAAATACTCTAGTGTTCAGCCTCAAATTGCTGTTGTGTTCCACGGAGTTGGTGACTCTTTCCATCTTTGTAAAGTAAGAAAACGCCATTTCTTCCACTTTAGAGAGGAGGAATTGAGGCACTACATGGAAAAATTACTTGGAAGCATCAATATCACCCTGAAGTACTGACTAGAACCCATGAGTCCCAAGATACAGAAATGATAGAACTAAAAATCACAGCTAATTTCCTTTCTGCTTCTCTTCTGCTTTTTGAAGTAATTTGAAAGATTGCAGTCTGTTCCCAACAGAGAAAAGTCCGCTCTCCTCATAGTTCATTCCTTTGCCTTTTTCTCAGGGCAGACAAGATGTGCCAGCTGCACCAAAAATTTACTTATGAAGCTGATCCACCAGGCCAGAAGTAATTAAAATCCTTGCTACATCAGTACAGTAGAATAACAGAGCATGTGAGTTCATAGAGGCATCATCTGCACGCTTTCCATGACCATTAAATTCACTTCTCAAATAGAAACGAAATTCAATGGGGTAGAATAGCCTCCTCTAACTAACGTTTTCATTACGTAGCACCATACAGCTCAGAAAAGAATGGTCTGTTACTGCTGTTTTCTAATGGGTGTTTATTATCCCCAGGCACGCTGCAGTGTGAGACTACTGCAGGTGATTAACGATTTCACCTGCTGCAAAAGAGCAATTGGAGAAATGTCCATTCCATTTATTACCTGAGAAACGCTACTAAAGTGTAACTATCCAAGTGCTTGTAGGGCAGGACACTTTGCAATCGATAACGAATACACTCAGTCACCTTAAAAGCCATATAATCTGGAGTTTAGAAGTAACACCTTTTCCAAACTGAAAGACTTTCCCCTGCTGGTGACTGAGTTACAGAATAGCTTCATCTTTCTGATGAGGATGTTTTGAAAACAGCTTGTCATAGAAGGAACTATGCTTCCTATGCTGAAAAGAGACCACCCAGTCTAGGGATGAGTATGCCACATGCATTAGAAATTGTGCTCCTTCTAGTCCTACACTAACTCCCACTTTAGAGCCACGCTGCTTTTATCTTGGATCAGGTGAGATGACACGGTTCACTTCTATGTAATTCAGCATATTTATTAGCAAGGCCAACTTTTTCTTCAGGTCTCGGTGAGGCCTGACCTCCTCTTTCATACCTGTCTGTGTGGTTTGTACCTGCAAAGTGAACTGCAACTGCCTAGCAGTCTCCACGCTGCGAGCAACTTAAGGCATGGCAAAGATAGAATTCTCATTTGTGATGAAGGAGAGAAAGAATAACTACAAAAACCCAGAGCTCAGACATTATGGCACTAATCTAGCACACAAAAAGTACAGGTTCAAGCTATTAATTTAGAGCAGTAATTAAAATCTGAGCCTCCCGTATGACAGATGCTAAGCATCTTAAGTACCTGATATCTGGCTGTTCTCAGGTAGGTGGTTTTCTGTCTCATTTTCATTGTGGATATTGGCCATTTTGGGTATCTCTGTCTTTATCTCTCATTTTGACCAGACTTAATATTCTGCATCTGTCCAAAGTTTGGCATCAGGAAAGATTCAGTTCAGGGGAATCAGCATTTTTCAAACAGAAAACCGCAAAAACTTTTACAGAACGTTCCCAGCTGATTCTAGTTGTGAACATTTATTACCCTGAGGGCTTCCACCCTACTGAATTTCAAAGGTCTTTTGCAAGCAGTTGAAGTGTTGAAAACATTCAGATAAAGGTTACAAGAGCCCTCTATAATAAGAAGTGGCAGGCAGCCTAAGTATATGAATTGCTACTAGTTCCTCTAGCAAAAATTAGCTAGGATAGCACTGTAATAATGATGGGGTTACAGAATATGAATGTCTCTAAATCCCAGATAGGCTGTTGTCCTCTAACCTACAGATCTGTGTGGGATAATTTCCTCTTTCACTGGTGTTCATATCCCAGTGCCCTGGCAGCTACCCCTGCAGCCCCAAAAACTGCAGGAAGGGCACTCTGAAGAACAGCAGCTCCACGGATGGTATCGTCTCCCTGTCCCAGCTGCAGTCTCACCACATATACTAATATCAGTAAAACCTGCATAGCTCCTAAAGCACAGCCTCATTAATTATCAATACCACATGTAATTGATTCACGGAATCGTGGAATTGTGTTGGAAGGGACCTCTAGAGATCATCCAGAACAACTCCCCTGCTAAAGCAGGATTGCCCAGAGCACATCACTCAGGACTGCATCCAGGCAGGGCTTGAAGGTCTCCAGAGAAGGGGACTCCACACCCTCCCTGGGCAGCCTCTGGCTAGGCTCTGTCACCCTCACCCTAAACAAGTTTCTTCTCATATTTGACTGGAACTTCTGATGTTCCAGCTTGTGCCCATTGCCCCTCGTCCTTTCAGTGGGAACCACTGAAAAGAATCAGGCTCCATCCTCCTTCAACCCACCCTTTAGATACTTGTGAGCACTAATAAGGTCTCCCCTCAGCCTTCTCTTCTCCAGGTTACAGAGCCCCAGCTCTCTCAGCCTTTCCTCATAAGGGAGATGCTCCAATCCCTTAATCATCTTTGTTGCCCTACGCTGGACTCCGTGGCAGGTTTTAGATCACCATGACATTAACAGGAAAAAGGATACTGTATAGCCACATGCCAATACCCCTGTGGCATCCACAGCACTATTTCTAAGTGTGAACCACCTTTCCTGTTTAAATTCACTTCCAGGGATTTAGATTGGAGTCAGGACATTTCTTTTCAACCAGGAGTCAGAAGTCTTAAACCTGACTTTCCTGACACCAATTTTAAGCTGTGCAATTCCTCTGACTCCTGTTGAGCAATTTCCTCATGTGAATGATACCAAAAATTAGACAAAAACTCTCTGAACAGACATGCCTGCTTCTCACTAGTGCCGTCAGAGTGCCTTCAGGTCTTGCTGACGCGCTGCCTGAGCTTCCCCTTACAGCAACTCAGCTACAGAAGACACAGCAAAAGCCTGTTGCTTTGGCATCACTTTTCTTCCCCCCCCTTATTTGATGGAATCATTTTGTTTTCTTTTCCTGAAATTATTTTTTCAGTATTAAAAAAAAGAACACAAAAAAAACCCTGTATGTAGAATGAATCTTCAAACCACAGATTGTTCAGAGCCATGTTCTCTTAAGAGGCAAATGCTTATGGAAATCAAACCAGCCCTGTGTGTTTACCTCCCTGTTTTCTGAGACAACTTGTAGTATATCCCCCATAATACTCGCTAATTTATTTCCTCCCTTTTTGCATCTGGTAAACAATGGATGAAACAAGCTTCCTACCAAATAAAAGGCAACAATATCTTCTGAGCCGCTGATAGCCTTGACATTGATTTCTCAAACAACGACTCATGAATTGCCCACTGGATCTCTCTCTTAAAATTCCTGGGTACCTCCTTGTTTCCCCTCACCCCCCCCCGCCGCCAGGCTCAACCTTCCAGCTATTTGGTCTACGAAAACATGCAGGAGCGAATGGAAGTTAACCGGGATTTTCATCTCTCTGGGTTCTCAGGTGTTTCAGCAAAAGCAAAGCAAGTTATCTTTGGCAAAAAAAAAACCTGACAAACCCACACCATTCTGAGAGTATTTTTTCTGTATGTATGTTTCTAAAATATTGTAATACAATGGTGTTGCTTTGCATTTTTGCTTGGTGAGAGAAACTATTTGTACAGCTTTGCCTTTCATCTCAACCGAAGAAAATCATGTGTCTAGTACCTGTCACACAGCCATACTGGCAGGAAACTGGCATCAAACGCAGTTGTTTGTTTTATCTAAACAATCCCATTACCTGCCAGCAAGTAGCATAAACAACGCGATGCACAGAAACAGCCATCAAATTGGATTTGAGTCAGTAAAATAGGGAGGAAAGCACTAACTTACATTCCAGGGGATGGGAAAAACTCCTAACAAGTATGTTTGACTCTAACTTTGCTCACATCTACACCAGGTTGCAGGGGCAGCTCATTTCATTTCTCTGCAAACCAATCTAAGGATGGGATATTCACAGAAAACAGGTGACTGAAGACAGCCGGCAGAGATTCAATATTTAACTTTTAAGCAACTTAAGCATAATGACATGAATCCTCCAGTTTTTACCTTGTTGTTTGCATTTTACCAAACACTTTAAAATGTGGCATTCTATAGGGCAGAGAGAGGCAGGTTAGAAGTATAAGTTGTCTGTAAACCCGTAATACATACTTAATTGATGAAATACGTAAGGAAAGCACTCAGTAGTTTTCCAGCCTTGTCTGAATCTGTCATACATTGGGCTTCTCAACCCACATCCTCATAAATTGGTCTTAAAGCTAAACTCGCTTTTTTTGCCCCCACAGTCTTAGGAGGAAATAACTGCTCATTTCAAAGCGTAGTGAGGCAAAGAGGTACCAGGAATCTCGAGGCACTTCAGAGTGAAAGGGGATGTCAAAAGAAGAGAACAGTGAAACTAGAAGATGAGAAAACCATAAAGAACAAAGGAAAGAGAATGGGGAAGGGGAAAAAAAAAATGGAGGCCTTCAATAACTTCATAAAAATTGAGGAGGGCTATGAAGACTGGGAGGAATTCAGACTGGTGAAAGCTAGCCTGCAGGTCTCGTGTCACTTCCTAAACTACTTATTACTCACCCAGCATGGGTGTGTGATCCTGGTTTTGGTCCACACCAGCACTTAGGGGCAACACATTTAAGAGACAAGCCTGCGCTGATACAGGAGACACACAAATACAAGTTAGACAAATTGCAATGACAGGGCTATATTTCTTTTGAAGGTTGTAATACGTGGCAGTGAAAGAATCCCCCTGGCCACAAAGCTTTCAGCAAAGCGCTGCTAAAAGATCTTTTTGCTTCTGAAAGGTTCAACTTTAAAAACAAAAAAAAAGAAAGTGCTATGTAAGCTGCAGGCAGCATCTGACATACAGTAGTACTGTAAACCCAGAACTCAGTAAACAAAGATGGTTTGGTAGCTCATAATGTGCACAAAGCTTTTATTACATTTAAATTCTGAACATGACTATTAAGCTAAATAACAATACAATGACTCTGTTACAGAGCAGAGAAAAAAAATTACCCTCCCCAAACAACCAGCAATCTAATGATAAGAGCAGCATGTACTCAGCACATTACTCTGTTATGGGTTTCAAACCTCAAACGCTTTCATCTATTCCATCAGACTACTATGAATGAAAACAAACATTCAAATGTATTCATCTTTATGTAGTCTTAATTCAGTCCAAGCATGAGTTGAATATGAAAATGGGAAGATGAGTTTTCACCTTGTGCTGTAAGAGTAAATTGTTTTGCTCCCTGAAAAAGATTTTGTTGTGAAAGAACCCGTTCCTGCAGGAAAACTGTGAAACAGAGGGTAAGCACATAGGCGAAGGGATAATGGAATGCTTTTGAGAGAAAAAAGGATGAACAAAAGGGGCTATTCTGTAAGCAGCATCTTAGGGGATTGCATATAATTTCAAATGGAGGCAGGAAGTCTCAAAAATTTAAAACTGTACTTCTGCGTAGTCCTAATTATCCTTCCCCAGTTCTTTTATAGATTCATCATAGAATCATAGAACCATTCAGGTTGGAAGAGACGCTTGGGATCGAGTCCAACCAACAGCCCTACTCTACAAAGTCCTCCCCTACACCATATCTCCCAACACCACATCTAAATGTTTCTGAAACACATTCAGGGATGGTGACACAAACACCTCCCTGGGCAGCCTATTCCCATGTCTGACCACTCTTTCTGTGAAAAATTCTTTCCTAATGTTCAGCCTAAACCTACCCTGTTGCAGCTTGAAGCCATTCCCTCTCGTTCTATCACTAATTCCCCGTGAGAAGAGACCAGCACCAACCTCTCCACAATATCCTTTCAAGTAGCTGTAGAGGGCGATGAGGTCTCCCCTCAGCCTCCTCTTCCTCAAACTAAGCAGTCCTAGAATGCTGCTGATAGCCTTAATGAGCAGAGTGGTAAAGTTCCAGTGCGTGATAAAGCAGCCCACTGACTTAATGGGGTTTCTCATTGAACTCATATTATACCTGTGGTCTGTGATCTCTGCATATTCCCAAGTGACTTGGCAAGCTGTAGGTTTTATCATCAAATGGTTTAAAACTTCCTTACACTGGCCAGGAATGTTAAACTCCAAGAGACGGTCATAAATCCTTCTCTCCTTTAGTCTCACTTAACTGTAATGAGTTTCATTAAATAGGAGTGAAGAAATAAAAGGACATTCTGCCAGCTCTTAGTCAGAGGGAATTTTAAGGCTCCAGGTCCTGCCACTATTACGAGTCCTCTTGTAGTAGTGAAGGGAGGAAGGACAGCAAGGGAGGAAACAAGGAGGAGTTGGCTGACATCCTGGTTAATCCAAGTTATCTGGTTATTCCTGCAAAAATAATCCAATTTATCTATTTGTTCCTGAGGGGAAAAAAATAAAAATAGAAGGAAAACTCTTTCAATTGGTAAAAGATATTCTATAATACACTTCCTGAAAAAATACAGAGTAGTCATTGTTTTTAAGCTACTTCCCAGAGTAGTACCTAGTTGCACAGCAACTTTTGAGATAAACTGAGATAAATTTAATCTTCTTTAATAGACACGTAAATCATGACTTCCTGGTAGGGACACAGTAAAAAGTGCAGGAGCAGGTAGAATTTTTATTACGTTTCAGGAGTTTATTTTCTGCACACACATCCCATTGACCTTATGCTGTTTTTTTCTCTTGAAGAATGTTTTTTTTAGGCGGTCATAAGTACTGTGCAAGAATTTTGACTATTTTTAAGAGAAGAATGTTCCATTCTTACAAACACTTACCCTCAAATGCAGTTAAATCCACCACAAAAAATTTGAAGCTATCATCATTTTTGAATGACAGCAATTGACAGCAGAATAATAAATTCACAATGGCTGTACCTTTAAGATCCTGAGTTCAATTTATTGTAAAATCTAAAAAAGCCAGAGGATGTTAAGGAGGCTGCAAGCTTGCTCTTCTCAGAAAGAAAAGACATTTCTGAAAATCCTTGTATTTTTCAAGATTCTGTTAAGGCTACTCATAAAGGACTTAGATCTTAAAGAGTGAAAACACTTGGTAAGATAAACTTCATTTTATTTCACTTCTCATTACTGACAACTGTAGCAAAATGCATCCTCATAATACATCACAAATCAGGTTGGGCCTCATTTATCATCAGCTTTCCAAGAGCTAATGTCATATCCAGCTCTTGAGCTATTTCCATCTTTTATTCACAAGCGACTGAAATCCACCTTACAATACAGCCTCTCCTTACCATTACAAGTTACTCTGAAGAGCCTTACACCAGCTTTTCAACAAATCCAAATATTATCTTGCCTGAAGGTCAGCATGTGATTTTTGCAGTCCACACACACCAAATCTTTGGAAGTTAATACATATGAGCGTAGGTCACTTTTGGCTTTTTAATTGGACACCCCTCTGTAATTACTCTTTGGATTAGATTATGAAAATCACACCAAAACACACAAAATATATTCCTACCCATTTTGTTGACAGATTTATACCTCAGCCGGAATCTTCTCTACAAGGATTAACCTCTGCCCAGCTCATCAGGATGCAAATCATTGAATATTTCTGGCAGACAAAATACATGTGAGGCATGAGGGCTGTCAAGCATTTGTAATAATGCTATACCTAATCTTGAACAAGCGCTGAAGGCAGGCCAGGAGTGCCTGGTCATACAGGATGCACCGTCAACATCCAGATTGAGAGACACAGTGTTTTTATGGGAGAGAGCCCACAGCTGACGGTGGCTCTGATGGACTCTGCTTGCTGTGCTTTCTATGTTTTACTAAGCACACGTATCTCCTCCTCTCCATCCCCTCGAAGGGACAAGGAAGAGCAAAACCAGCCACATCACCTGTGCACAATTCACAATATACAGAAACACCAGGATACAGGCTAAGTAAAATCCAGGCACCTGCGAAAGCACATGAAAAATCTTCCTCCCTACTTGTGTACCTTTACTCACTTAGTACTTTATCATAAAGTGTGAGATGGACTCCATTAAAATTCAGTGGCGGGCTATGGAGTGCTGAAGGGTGAATTTGCATACTAATTAACAACAGAAAGTTCTGCAATCGGAAATATCAAAGACACATTGGACTAATCTCTGAAGGGAAAAAGTTCTGATTCTGCTTGATATTTGCTAAAAAATATGAACCAGCTACCAATTATAAAGTATTCTTGACTGACAGATAAAATCAGTTTGGTTTTAAGTAATTTAGGCATGTCTAAGCTCAAATCATGTCTTCAGGAGAAACTTGTATGACATAAAATTTCATTGCATTAACTAAATGAAGAAAGACAGACTTTCAGAATTTTCCAACCTGATTCTGTGCTGAAAAGAAAGGATAAATTAAGGCAGACCTTCCACATAATCTGCATTCTCCACCAGCAGACCACCACCACGTTTGGATGTATTCTGAATATGTTGAAAGGCAAAAATAATCTCTTTCCTTTTCGACTGACAAGATGTAAGACTCTCACCCCAAGAGGCAGCTGGCCTGCCTCCAGTTTTGATAGCTCATATGGCTCAGGGGTACGATACTTTTAACCTGTTCCGGGGACAGTTTTATCCAGATTGAATGTTTCCTTTGTCCTTTTATCTTTCCCCTTTCCTGTCTTTATTAATATTTAAAAATATTAAAATATTACATTCACTACTTCAAATAGAGAGCCTGTCTCGTCTAACATTTTGCTCTTGGAGTTTCGGTATCATTTAAACCTTTCAGATGATTTGAATCAAGCGGCATCATCCACTGGAAAATAGTAATAGCACAAGCCACCCCCAAAATGTACTTGTTAGGCAGACATTGAACTGTTTCCTTTATGCTGCCATGAAAAACTCACGGGATACGCAATGTGCAATGACAACAGGGACAGGCTTTCGTGTTTAAATTCCCAACTGCAGCCAGACGGAGAGGCCCTTATGAAACCGCCCGTGCAATCCTCCTCAATTGCATGGAGAGCCCTTCGGCGCAGACACATGGTTATGCAAATCCCCAGTAGTCTGCAGGGAGGGCTCTGAGCCAGCAACATCACTGGAGCAGCTGGAAAACGCTGTGGGAGGTTCACTCATGCCTTCCTGCTCTGCTCCGCGGCTCTGGATTGTTATGGCTGAGCCTGAGCTCTCCCCAGAAGAATAGCTCTGCGCTCCCGTCCTACCCAGCGCGGTGGGTTCAACCCCTCTATCGATCAGCGCCCTAACTGCCAAAACCAAGCACTTGGAAACGAGATGAAAACTATAGAGTATTCGTTTGAAATTATAGACCTCGGTGACTGGTGGCCCTTTGTAAGAGAGAAAGCCTCGTGGTGTCATTCCCGTGTTACAGAGGTTGGACAGGCGTGAAAATGCTAAGGGTGTGGGAATAAAGGCCCCAAATTCAGCAACAAATGCTTTGCTTTGCAGTCAGTTATGGCACGTCATTTCTCAGCAAGATCTGAAGTCCGTATCTAATGTTACATGCACGCTTAGAATGCTCTGTTAGCTCAGAGCTTAACAGACATAAGTTGTCTGCAAGCAAATAAAAGAAACATGACATCACCGCCTTAATCAGCAAAATTCAGCATCATTTATACTTGTGGCAATACTGAACTAGATTTGTCCAGGACTTAAGTTTTCCCTCCTGTTCCTATCAGGTCTTCAACTGGTGGTGCAAAGTCATCAGAAAAACCCCTTTTGTTTTGTTTTACTTCCTCTTGTCTGAGCATTGCACCTCCAGGTATTCCAATTAGATATGAAAGAAGGGTCTTGAGTTTTTTATCTCCACTGCAGATGTTTTACGTTTGCCGTTTGAACTTCGTAAATGAACATTGTCAGCTTTATTTAACTTCACAAGCTATGCTTCTGATCTGTCTTACCAGAGCTTTTGATTCTCAATGTACAATTTTGCTAGGTTTTAGCTACCCAATACAGTCCTTCATTCTAGATTGATGGAAAGCATACAATAAAGTACACAAAGCAACAGCATCTGCCATTAAAGAAACAACTTTACAACAATAAACTTGGAATATCAAGCTCCCTGAATTAAAGAGAAAAATACAGAAAACAAAGAGAAGCAAAGATACAAAGAAGTTTTACTTAAAAGGAAAAAAAAGCTGTCCCAAAAACGTCAGTTGTTTGATCCAGGAAATTTTCAAAACTATTCCAGCATCACAGAGTTTCTGAAGGACATTTTTTCAGATTTTCTGTCAAAAAAGGAATTCAATTGTCAAAAGCTGGACAGTAATATCAAACTGCAGTTTAATCCCGCTTCTAGTTTTTGCTTTGTAATGCACTATGAACTTAAAGAAAAGGTGGAAACACAAATGTCTTAAAAAAGAAAGAAATTTACTGACCCTGCCTAATCATAAGAGTTACTCTGAACATGTAACGCTTTATGATGGGCGAGTGAAGTACTCAGTGAACTTTACTTTACTCTACAGTGGTCGGTTATGTTGATTTCCCACACTGCACTTTAGATGGTTTACTCACTAAGTTGTTTAATCTGTATGGCTGGTGTTTGTGCCGACATTACTTGTCTACTTCAGGCATTTAATTTAGGATTCTGTGGACCGCAGTTAAAAGCTAATGTTCCATCCACAGAGTGAGGTAGGGACCTCCAGGAGTGTGAATTAAACCACCTAATGAGATGCCCTACGTAAGCATCATGTTGCTCTCTATAGATTTTTGACTTTTTTGACTTTTTTATCCACCCTAAGTAGCACGTTGCTGACTAAGCTCTTATGTTCCTATCTTACGCATCCTTAACCAGTTACATGAGAAGAGCAGCTCTAGTTTCGCCTCCGCTAAACTTTCTGCTCACTGAGCAAATTCTTTTTTCCTTTACAATTCATGTAATGTTTGATTAGTTTCAATTTACAGACCCTTCGGTTCTTTGTTTCTGCTGGATTTCGTCATGTTTCGAAGCTCTGTCACAAACACTTTTGTCTTGGCATCTTTGCGGTGAATCTGTCCCTGCTATATTCAGGTACTCAGATTATTGTGTAAAGGGCTCGGTACCTTTTCTGGGTATGTATTATTCAGAAGCACCACCCTCCACATACATTGACACTTGTGTGAGCAGGCAGGAGCAGGAGTACCAAGTGCACCTACTCTCAGTAAGTCAACAGAACACTAGCAATCACGGCCATTCAGCTCTGCCAGCGTCGAAGCATTCAGAGGTTCATCTCCATTTTGCCTGTCAGTACATTCCTTCTATCATAACAGCAACTGCCTTCCTCGTTTTACGAAGTGTATGTGCTGTATTTCACTCTTTTCATTACCCTTTGATTGCTGTACTCTGCCCTTTATCTGTCTCATTACCGCAGTGCTTCTAACAAGAGGCTGATGGCACCTGAGACCGCGTGGCAAAACCTGACAGGGAAAGGTGTATTTGGAGGTAGTTCACCACAGCAGGTGACTGTCGTCATGTACCTGATTGAAAACTAGCATGATGTCCAGGTGGACTGTGCAATGCCAGCGACACCCCATGCGTTAAGTACTGCTAAAAGAAGAGAATATAAGCAAAGGAAAGACAGCTACAGGACTCGCTGCTCCTGTGCTCGTTCTCCCTTCCAACACTCGCTCTGAAAAGGCACGTTATTAAAAGTGTCATCTCCGAGGTGTTCAGTACAGAGCTGTGTGTGCTTACCATTCACACTGTCTCCATGACAGCCGGATGAGCTGCTCCCGACACTGCTCAGCACCTGCGGACAAAGACACACACACACACATGGGTCAGCCGTCAGCGTCCCCAACACAGGATCAACAGGATACGGAGCTTTCGGGGACAGCCTGTGTTCAGGCGTTTTCCCTGGCTATCAGCAAATGATTTATAGATGCAAAAAAGGTGAACACATCTTTACAGCCTTCCAGGGCTGGGAATAACGTGGGTAAAACAACATCCAGACCAATTCTTATCCCCCTCTGACAGAAAAGCAAGGCCGTGCGGGTACATTGGGCATCAGACTGGACAGTGTGACAGGCAGGGGTAACAGAATAACAACAGGTTGCTGAAGTTAAAATCAAGGGAAAAAGGTAACACACTGTTGGGAAAAGGATGTCATGAGGGCAAATGGTACATGCTAAATTAAATGTTATACTGAATATTGTCTCCAGAGGTGGGGAGGTAAAGGGAAGCAGGAGTGTCTGGTGAAAAGACTATATGCAGTAGGAACCCCCTTTCTGGTATCCCTGCTTTAAGCAGTAGGACATGTAAAACAACGAGCTGTTGCACATGAGAGAAAGATGGGAAAATAGCTCTTAAAGAATTCCAACTTCTGCATGGGGGTTTTTTGAGCTTTTTTTTTTTTCCCCAGCCTTTGAGCTGAAAAAAGATAACATTGGTGCTCTGCTATTATTTTATTTTTTAAATCACATTTGGCAAGCAAGCAGTTCATGTTGTATTATTCAGTTCTTTTCAAATGCATATACAAAGCAAGAAGAGCTTGTTATCCTTGACAGGGATACTGTGCCTGTGCTATTGCTCTTGAAGACTTCTAATACTCTCCTACTTTGAAAAAGGCCACGTTTCTCCCAGGCACGTGATATAAGCAGAACTCTTCTTCTCTTGGGTGCCTGCTCCTATGGAAGGAGCTAAGTGAAAGCTTTGCTGTGAACAGTATCTCGTTTATCCCTGATGCTTGCTGAGCCTTGAACAGGAACTATAGTCGAGTAGCCCTGTAACGGCTCGGGTTTTGGACAGATAAGATTATTTCAGGCCACTGGCCACATGACACTGGCCACACACCAATAGCTGTTCTGTGCTCGATTTTTCCTAATGGATTTCATCCTTTTTTCCAAAGGACTGTAGTGATGCCACTTGGGTGGTTTAAAATCGATTTTTAGATCTTTCTAACACCACCTCACAGACCTTCAGTAATCCTCCCTTTCCCGGAATCCTTTACTATATGCATATTTCTCGACATTATTTTCCTTTGAGGTAACACCGCAACGGTGTGAAACTCCAACACAGTTCTGATTTCAGACCCCACAGCCTATACAGCTACGGAGTGGGGCTCCATGTCAGGGTCATGAGATAATACACAACCTTGAGCATTTCTTCAGACACTCAGGTGCTGAGGCCTTCCCAGCTTGAACGTCCACAGATTCTGTATCAGAGCATCCAGGTACCTTTACAGACACAGATGTAATGAAAGATTTCGAGGTCGAGCCTCCATCCTCCACCTTATGTGCCAGACAGAGGCCATTCAAGTGAGCACACCCACAACATGGATCTGTGGTTCTGTTTGAAACCCCTCCAGAGGAAACTGTGCCCACTCCCACCCAAGCTACAGCTCCAAGCTATTCAGCGAACAAGCAGAGGTAAGTTCATATTTTCAGCTGTGCACTACACTTTCCGAATTATAATAATAATAGGTGATGATGAAATGTTGCATTAGAAACAAATCCATTTGATATGAAAAATGCATCATCCCCTCGAGAGAAAATGTAATACCGTGGCCATAAATCTGCAGCTGGAACTGAGTGAAAATAAGCAGCTTCAGGTCAGGGAACTGCACAGAGGTGGAGGTGGAATAGATCATCTTATAATTTAGAGGCAGTGGTTGCAAAGTGCTTAGCTCTGATGGGGAGAATTATTTACAGCAAGTGCAGAGAATAATCTAGTGATATGTGAGGCTCTGCAGTTACATAAAAGAGAGAGATTACCCTTTGATCCAAATATCTGTGCGCTCTTATGGCCCTCATTACAGACGTTGATCAACCAAGCCTTCTGCATTGCTGCCAGATGAAAAGAGATGAGAGTGCTATTCTCTCACCTGCTCAGCAACTTATCCCTGGGAGTTGTGGAATTATTTGAATGATGGGATGTAGAGCCGTACTAAAAAGGGAGCCTGTAGCAATCACTGTTCTTTGGCGACTTGGCCTTGGAGAATGAATGCAGTGAGTTCTGCCACAAAAAAACCACAACGACTGGAAAGCAAACAATTTTTCATCCTGAAATAAGCAACTTTTCACGTAAGTACCAACCTACAGATGTATTTTTCTTTTCACTCGATGCATTCTGCTGAGTCTGTTCACAAATCATCATTATTAGTCTAACGCTTTTCTTAAATAGAAAGCTTTCCTCTCACAGGTATAGCCATGAAGTCACGTACCACAATCTTGTGTTACAAGACCTCCATCAGCTCACTCTTCTCACTCTTGAGACACTTAGGTTTACATCACTGAGGTCTAAATATTAAGCTTGAGGATACTGCACGAGAAAGAAGACGAAAAACCCCAGACCTAAATCTGAGGATGTAAATCTACAGAATAAACAAACTCTCCCAGAGGAGCAGGTTGTATTCACTGATCAATCTGAAGATCACGGTGTGCTAAAAGCTGCTTTAATGTTTTTACAGAGTTTACCCAATGCCATTCAAACATTTTGGTTTTCAATCCTCTCTTGCATGGACATATTACCTCCTTCTAAACAAACAGAAGGGGAGGTATCAAATGAGGTGGAGTTTTTAAATGTAATTTTCCTCCACGGTCAATCACATCAGTTTCCTTGGGAGGTTTCACTTCTATTATATCATGAGCCTAAATACAGTAACCTCCAAAATGAGTATGTATTAAGGTTGATACTCTTTGAGATTTATACTTTTTTAGTCAAAACAAGAAAGCTTTTCTGAAACTTGCTGTGAACGTAGTAATGCAGTTTTTTATAATGGCAGGCCAACAATTCAGTAGAACTAAACAGGAAATAGTTGGGCCGGGACAGCTTTCCTTTGGAATGCTAATTTACGTTTCCTAATTTGTGTAGATTCAGGATTTTCTACTTTGTGTTGATTCAGATATTGCTCATATACAAAAAAAAAAAGAGGAACTTTCTGAATACTCAATAGGAAGATGGAGAGCTACTGATTTTATTTAAAAAGGAACTGCAGCTGCAGAGAAAATTGCCATCAATAAAATGATATATGATCATTTATGCAGCAGAAATAACTAATAGAGCTGAGACTGCACAAAAGTGCAATGTTCATCTTACACAAAGCATTTTTCAATGAGACTATATGCAAATCAGGTTTTGTGCTGTTGAAGATTCTGATTAAACTTATAATTTAGGTTTTTAATTGAACTTTTTTATTGGATTTTCCACAATATTTCTGCCTCATTTATATGAATAATTAACTGCTGTAAAATAAGTTGCCCAAATAAATTCATAAATTCTACAGTGTTTTTTTTTAAAAATTCTGGCAAATTTCTACAGCATACAAACTCTAAGAATCCTGTGCTTGGCTTTTACTGTATTCCATACAGATGATCCTAACAAATCTGTACACAAGGACAGAATTTAAACAATATACATCTGTATATGGTGCAAACTAATTATGTTTTTTTTTAAAAAGAAAAAGAGACATCCAGATACATACATAAAATAAATCATAGAGCAATAGAATCAGTCATAAAGATGACTGTTGTCCTGCAGAATAGCTAGCTTTCATACTAAGGTATACATATATTATATACAGTGGATTGCTATTTTAAGCTTATTTTTGGCAAGAAGAAAAGACAAAATAAGGACTCGTTAGCATCAGTATTCCTGAATTTAGCACTGGTACCTCATTGGCTTAGAAATGGATAGCTGTCAGCTGAGTTCAATGAAGCAGTCACTTTATAGTGCTAAACATCAGGGTGATGCACGACTTGAAACTCCAACAAAGTAAAGGAAAAGAAAGTAAAGCACACTGGATGCAAACATTCATGAATGAAATCTTAACAACTTGATTGAATCACTTGATTTTAAGCATTGCCGGTTAAAACCCAAGATTCTCCAGACAGATAAAAATAAGACTGAAAGCCATCACAATGCTAACATGCCAGAGTGAAAGGGAAAAAAAACCCAATCTCCTGCTTTTTTTTGTGGTAACATCTCATATTCAAAGAACACATAATTTCGAGGCTTAATGTAGAATTAATAGCAGAAAACGGGTCATGCAAAATTTGACTGCTATGTGGTTTTGACAATTATAAATACACAGCCAGAGGATGCTAAAGATGGTCCATGTTTGTCAGCAACCCATTAGCCTTTAGAGTGTTTTATAACAATTTATCAGCCATTTATTATCCACAGGGAGATGATCTAGTGGACTAGCTTGAGAAAGAGGGAATAGACACTGCTGGAACCACAGTCTTAGCTACTGCATCATGAGGGCATTACTGCACAATCTCTACATAAATGAAGTTCATTTGACACTTCAACTACTGTCAGCAGCTACAAGGGACCTATTCAGTCCTTTAATGACTGAACTGAAGAGGAATCCATCTGCTTATGGGTCTGCCACGCTAATAACAAAGGAGAGAAGGTATTGTTTTTAGAGAGCCTAGGCTGAACTGAGATGGCAAAGTTAGTGCCACTTTATACCAGTCTTTGGAAGTACCAGGCCATTGCAGTACAGAATCAAGCCCCAGATTTCTTTTTTCCTTTTAAGAAGAAAATGACTCCAAGTTAACTGCCTGCTGAGAAATACTGAATTCATTTTCAGTAGCATAATTACAGAAAAGTGCATTAGCTTCAACATTCCATTTTTATGCAGGCATAATTTAGGCCAAATTCTGAATCACTGATTTTTAAATTCCAACTTTAAGAAAATTTACCTTTTTGACATCCAGCAAAATTCTGCTTTACTCCCTACCATACACAGCATTTTTACAGGTCTGGGCAGAGTAAGAAATATATTGTGTTACCTAGAATTCCTAAAGCTGTATATCCTTTCTGTAATAAGACAGAAATTCAGCTGCTTCTTGATAACTAACTTACATTACACAAATTAAAATACAGTCCATAAACTGCTAAATGAAGTTTTTAGTAAAGCTGCAATAGAAAGCACTATGGATCAGTGAGTGAAAGACATACCAGAATGCAGGGGAGAGATAGTGGATTTGATGTTGTACCTCTTGGAAGATGTAAAATGTCTTTGGTTGCCAACAAATTCCATGTTTTCTAGGGGAAGTATACACTATGATTTATCTCTGTTGTCTACCAACTCTGTAAAAATACATGGCTATTTGGAGACAGCCCCTCACTCCACAATGGAAGGTTTGGTTGTCTTGGGCCATGAAGACAGGCTTGGAGGTAGTTACAGAATCATAGAATGGTTAGAGTTGGAAGGGATCTTAAAGATCAGCAAGTTCCAACCACCCTGCCATGGGCAGGGACACCTCAGGCTACAGCAGGTTGCTTAAAGCTCCATCCAGCCTGGCCTTGAACACCTCCAGGGATGGGGCAGCCACAACTTCTCTGGGCAACCTGTTCCAGTGTCTCACCACCCTCACAGGAAAGAATTTCCTTCTAGTTGTCCAAACCAGTCACCCACCTTTATTGCCAGAAGCAAATCCTCCCTTGGCTCTTTTCCCTTTACAGAGAGGAAGCTACTCCTACTCGCTGCCGCTCTTGCTGTAACCAGTTGCTACTAAGCATCAGCCTTGGGAAGATTTCCAGCAAATACAACTGCTGTCAACTCCGTCTTGCAGCTCCACCAGCGTTGCCAACAGAGGCAGGCACAGAGCAGAGCAAACTGCCGAGCCACGGGGAGAGGAAAGAAGCACCCCACACCAAAAGAAAGTTTTTCTTTTCCATTAACTGTTGTAAACCTCCTGGGTGACTTTGTGCAATCACTGCAGCAAGTTGTGAATGATGTATGAAATGAGAAATCCCTGACCAGACAGCTGAAAAAGAATTTACAGACAGTGCTTTGCAATCGTTTATCTGCTCTGCTGTTTGCTGTAGTGTTTAGCCAGGTTAGAACCACAAAAGCCTGGCAACCACCGAGATAGCAGCTTGGTTTTTTTTTAAAAATGGGAAGGATTCTTTTTCAGCGCTGAAAGCGTGGTGGCACAGTCTCTCTACGGGAGGAGTACACCAGTTCAGATTCTAATCTGCATCTGTACCAAACCAAATCGATAAGCAAGCAATATACCTCTAATCTAAAAGTAAAAGAACATGTTTGTCATTTGAGTTACACTCCTTAGAGTTAATAAATGTAGAAGAGTTTATATTTCATTTCATTTTTATAATCTGATTATATTACATTTATTTTGTCTATGTAAACAAATGCATTCTTTGGGATATAACAAATGGAGACACAGTGATTTAGGAATATGAAAGAATTCAGTAATTACAAAGGAGGGTATGTGTTTTCCTTAATTGCTTAGTCTTTTATCCATAAAAATGCTGTTCAGTAAGCACAAAACTGACCTCCTTTTGACTCAGAGACTTTTAATTTAAAACATATTTCAAGCCTACTTCAAGGTTTTCTCACTGAACTGTTTCAGAAGTTCTAAGGATCAGAAAGCCTTTATATAAACCTTAGCAATTTCAAGCAAACAATTTCTTTACTTTTTAACTTTTCCTCACAAAGTAAGAAAAGTTGTTTTATTGAAAAACATAATAATTCAACAAAAATATTAATAAAAGATGTATGAAAGAGGTATTATTACTATGCAACATGATTAATAATTAACCACATCACAAGTTCCTTGATTTATGTCTGAATCCATTCAAAGTGGAAACTGCTTAAAAGTACATGTGAATTTTTGACTTGGGAACCTTTTGCTCCTCAAACCAAAGCTGCAACTGGCAGACTGAAATCCCTTTCCCTATTTAAATCAAAGAACCGTTTGCCACCGGTTAAAATATAGCAGGATTTTTTTTTTAATGTAAATAACTATTCAAAAACCTGGCCCTAAACCACTTCAGTTAACATATTTAGTGATGCAAGAAATGCTCTAATGGACTTTGGGGTAAGGCTGATATTAAAAGGAATTTGGCCACAAATGAAGGCATATTTATACACATATTAAGAGCTAGCCCCTGTATAGGTTTTACCTGTAACAAGGACTAATAATTAGACCACAGTAATTATCTTGCATTCTTTTACATGGAAGAGTTAGAGGAAAAGGACAGATACTCCATTGCTTAGATTCTTCTCTTCCTAACAGGGATTAAGCAGAAAAAATACTTCTAAAACTATAAAAAGAGAAGAATATTTTTTCATTCATAATAAAGGTATTATTTATTATTTGCATAAGTTTTTCCTAAATACAGCATAGAGAAATTTTTCATTTCATTTGCTTGTCAGAAACTGGGAAATCTGAACTGACCATTTTCCCCATGAGAGTTTAGCTCCATCCATATCCGTACCTCTTCAAAAAAAGAAATATCCAGTTTCCCCTGGAAGATATTAAACAATATCCAGACTATTCAGATCAGCTATTTATTGCATTTTTATTTAGCAGGTCATAACTGAGATGAACTGAAAGGGCAGCTAGTGCTAGCCTGGTACTTATATAAACTTTCTAAAAGTCTATTGTTTTCAACCGATATTACTGTTATGGAATTATTTCCTCTTCATCTCCCTTGACCTTCTACATGCTGAAGTGCAATAGTCCTTCAAATAACTGGAGTTACATATTAAAAAGCCAGAGCTGCCCAGCATTAGAACTCAGTGGATTTATATAAACACAGTTTCAGAAGCTTTTCTTTCACAATCTCACAGGCATCAGAAATGCTTAGAAGTAACAATTTTAAAATGTTTAATGAACATTTCGCTTGTCTGGGACTTGGTGAAATGAAGCTATATTCAAAATGACAGTGGAATACAGCAAGATGAGGGAAATAATAGAATCCATAGGGAAGTCCACTGCAGTCCATGTGGTTTAATCATGAGTGTCACTTATTCAGAATGTCATCTATACAATCCAGTTGCCTCAAGCTCTGGATTAGCAGCTGATTCATTCATTGTAATTTTTCTAAATGCCAGAAGCAGTTCATGATCTTTGTCGTCCAAATACATTTTGTCATAACAAATCCCAGTAAATAGCTATTATTTTATCTTCTCTTTGATGGGGCTCTACTTTCATGTTAAATTACCCGATTTTAACCTCTATGATTTTTTTTAGTATCAATTTTTTTTATTAAATAAAAGGGGCCATATTTTAGGAGTATATTAGGAAGAGTATTTTTGATTCATTCCTTTCGAACTGCTTCCAAATTAAAGCCCATTGGAGTTAAAATCATTCCTCTGGACTTCTGCACAAAACCTCATTTGTGCAGTTCTGAGTAAAATTATGAGGGATATAAGTGTCATGTAATGAAACTACTTTTACTGAGATATACTGGCATTTGAATGCATTCTGCATTCATGCCATGTCTTTATTATGAGCTCAGAATTACTAACCAATACTTTAAGTCTGCACTGTGCTGGTAGTTTGGATATTAGATCCAGCCTGAATTTGCTTTCTGCTACATGGAGCATTTCCAGCCATTCAGCAAGAGAACATGCTCTATGCAGCCATGAACTGATCTGGCCCAAAGCTACTGCGCTGGAGGAAAAGGAACGCGTCCTCTCAGCCAGCATCGGAATTATTTTAGGATGGAAAAATAAAATACATCCCTCTTGCAGAGACCCCAGCTAGGTGAGATGGAATGGGGCAACCTCTATCCAGTATTTCAGCTTGCTACAGCGTTGACAATTGTTAGAAAATGAAAAAAAAAAAACAATTATATATAACATATTTACCTCCCTGGCCTGCTCTAAGTGATTGATCTCGCATCCAAGTGTGACAAAAGAAAGTAAATCTCCTGGCACTTGTTTCTGAGGCCAAAGGTCTGAAAATACAGACTCGGGTTAGCACTAGGGGTTCAGAGTCTGAGCATCACTCTCAGTAATGTCAACAAAGCTTATGAGCTACTCAGGATTGATGTGAACAAAACCAAGGACAAAGACGCCGAGCTAACATTTCGTTTTCAAAAATTCAGCTAATTATAACGAGGTTTTGTTTCTGAGTTTAAAAAACGTAGGCTCAGATGCCTTCAGAACAAAAAAAAAAGGTACATCCTGAGAAATAAACCATGAAAAGAGTTAACCAGTCAGGAAGAATTGCCCACAATAGAAATGAAAGGACTCCCCCCAGCATAAAAAATACCAAAAAACCATCTGAATTCTAACAACTGGTAATAGCAACTGAACTGTAGTACTATCAGATGGCTGTACAGGGGCTAACTTCTTGTCAGAGCCTGATCACAGGATTCTTGCCGCTCTCCTCGCTCACCAGCAGCGGCAGAGCCTTCAAGCACAGGGCAGCATCTGTGCTGGCAACAACAACATTGGCTAATTCTGGCCATCACTTTACACCTACTGCTGCTCTTGGACAGAATCAGGCAGGTGCAAGCAGCTGTGTATGCTGCAGCCACAGAAACGCTGTTTGGCCCCAAAGGACGTCGGTAACATTCTTCCATCAGAGTACAGGCACGTGTGAGTATGTCTCAAGACCAAGTAATTTTGTTCCTTTTTGTGGCACTGGTCCGTTCTCCTCCGATTACCATCTGAAACCGATTCCAGTGTTTCCAACAACACAAACAGCACACAGCTTTACTTGAGAGCTGTCATATCTCACACACCCTGAAAATACAAAGGATGGCCCAAATTGAAAGGGACTGCTAAAACTGGGAAATATCACTTAGTCAAAAGACTTTCCACCAGCAATTTAACAGAATCTGCTGTTGTTCAGAGGCGGCAGCACCAAAACACAAATTATCCCTGATGAAAGGAGCTGATAAAAGTCAGAGATGCTCAACTGTCTGTAGCTCAAGAAATGGAACTCCAGACATCAGAAAAGTGAGACAAGTGTATAAACAGATACGAGGCCTTGCCCAGAACAACAAGCAACCAATGCTTTATGACAGATTTCTAATTCTTCAGACCTTCCCAATAAATTGGGACCCATATGCTTTTATTTACCTTATTTAAGAACAAACTATACATCTTACCGCGTGAATTATCTTAGAGAAACTTTGGGAGGGCGTTCTGCTTCATTTCAGCCTGTCATCCACCTGTACAGTCTAGTTCTAAAGCAGAAACTTTTCAAAGCGGCGTGCAGGGTATACACAGCACATCCCTCAAACAGTTCTGTCAAGAATATGCACCTGATAGCTCTTCATCTGAGAATGATCATTCTCACTGAGCTCTAGGCACAGTACATTCCTTCCCTGGAATGCATTAAGAAAACAAATATAAATATTACATATTGTCTCTGCATCTAAATAACAGAGAAAACCTTACGAGTCAAGGAAACACCAAATATTGCAAGCATTCTCCAAAGAAACAAAATTAGTTTGAAATTTGCCAGAAGCTAGAAGAAAGGAATTTCTTCAGCCAGATGTTGGCTGTTCTCTCAAATTTTCTAATGAAATAGTTTATTTGATATCGATGACACAGGGAGAACAGGTAACAGTACAAGCCTGCATTAGCTGTGCTGAATTCAGCAGAGCAACACCAACGCCTGGTCCTTTGTTATTTCGGTAATTACCACACGGGACACCTGCTGGAGAGGTACAAGAGTTATTAAACTGAGGAAAGGTGGGCTAACGGTGCTTCCAAATCACTCTTTCTACAGGGTGCAGTTTTGCCATGACCCCATACAGTGTTCTCCAGTTCAAAAGGCTGGCTGTTTGTCTTACAAGGACTTAGTTTTATAAAGCCCATCACAAGAAATGCAAAACCACAGTCTGCCTTCATGCACTCTCTCCACCGCTCTTCTCCTTGTACTGTTGTGATGTGGCAAGCATCAAAATACCTAAGCAAGCTCTGGGCCAGGATGGCGAGTGTTTGAGAGTAGATGGAGAGCTTTTGGAGATAAAGATACAGGCAAGAACACTTCTGAACAGTGCATGCTAACATAGGATTTGTATCACAATTTGCACCTTCGATTTTTTTACTTGATGCTCTGCTGTTTGAACAGACAGTAAGGATGAGGGCAGCAAGTATCAGAACCACAGGGGTAAAATGCATGCTTTGTTTTATTATGCCAGCAAGAAAATACAGATAAATTGATCCTTGGGAATTATTTTTACTCAGGTCCATTCTGCCTTATACAAGGATGATATATAACACACCACATGATATATAACACACCACCCATGTGAATCTCTTTTCAAACAGGAATATTTCAACATGATGCAACAACTCAATGTCTCATTCCAGTTCTCCCCCGTGCAACCTTCAGCTTTGTGCCCCAAATCCCTTCGCAAGAAAATGCAGAGAGAGGAACCAGCCCAGCCTTCGTAAGGTCGTACTTTGGCCTTGCTGAACTTCCAGGGCCTCCCTGGCTCCTGCAGCATCACAGGCAGAGAACTCTTGGTATGATTCTGAAAGTTTTGCTCAGCATACCATACTTTTTTAATCAGAGTTACTCTTTTAGTACTTTAGAAAATTAATTAAATTAAAAATGCCATGCTTGAATGTGTCATGTATCAATTTTGAAGACTTAATTATAAGAAGGAATTAAGCTTTGATTAAGCTTTCCTTCTGAGAGCAATAGCTGTCATTCTCCTTTGTCTTAAAATAAGAGAATCTTTTGCTGGCTCGCTCTACAAAAACGCCACTGTATTATTTATTCCTGACAACAAGAGTCTAGAAGCCAGCCTTGTCTGAAGACAAAAGCTGCAGGTACAACAGTCATTTTCGGCATTCACAGAGAGCCACAGCATTACATTCTCCCCACAAAACACGAGGAGAGAAGATCGGTACAAGGCAGCAATAACAAAGCATTTAGAATCACGTAGTTTGGATGGTTCTGTTGAGGGAAGGTGACGTGAAAAGGAAATAGTTTGTTGTTTGAACCTAAGTGCTATAAATTTCTACCGTTTTTTGAGCTTTTAGGCACGATGAGAGTGTGGGCAAGTTGCACAGGCTCTTGTACTTAAATTGATACAGAAAAATCTAAGAAAATTGAGTTAATTAAAAATAAATCAGGAAATTTCAGAATCGTAACTCTGAAAAACAAAGCACCACTACCTGAACTAACTCTAGCTGGAATGAAGGGGTGGGACAGGACACGTGTGGAGGGACGGCCTGTATGGAGCAATTCCAGCTGATAGAACTCTTAACTTGCACATTGAGAAGACACCTTGGAAATACCAAGAGACTTGAAAACCAGCAAACTTACGAATTCTACAGGCAGCCTGCTTCACCTATTGGATGTTTTTCCCTGAGAGCTAAGTATGTGTGGAGGGGGAGGCTAGATCTTTAGAAAGAACTGGACGCTCAGCACCCAGTAACAAGAATTAACCCACAGTAGGAACAGAGGCTTAGTTTGAACAGAGAACTGGGAAGGAAGCAATACCCACAGAACAGGACAGCTTTCATGTCGTGCACACGCCAATCACTCTCTTGGACAGATTCCTATCACTGGAAGTTCTGCCAGTGGTAGGCATTAACTTTAGTTTGGAAATAAGGTGCCACATTTAATTCCAAAATCACAATTAACAGCCTCCCCTGTGTTAAAGCAAACTAGATAGCCCCATACTTCAGCAGAGGATACGTAATCCGATTGAAACAGTGAGAGTTTCTGTTATTATTTGTATTATTACAGCAATTAAAGGGCCCTGGTACCGTATTTACAGAATGGAAATGAAGGCTGCATTTGTCCAGACCTGTATTGTTGCAGACAATATTTGCCTGAGAGAATAACAAGAAGGAAAAAGAGAAGAGAAAAAGCAAGCGTTCTCCATTTTATGGACAGTACCGATGGCAAAGAATTTCATGGCTTCGTACCACCTAAATGCAGTCAAACTAATTGAAATGCCTTAGTTAAGAATACAGAAGCTTAAAGCTTTTTGTATATTCAAGGGGAAGAGATTGGTACAGCTATGTAGAAATGCCACACTTTCTCCATGAACTATTCAGAAAGCCTTAGGCAACAGCATGACTACTTCGTGTCTCATTAAATATCAGAAGTTAGGTGGCATAAATCCAAGCCAGAAGGTTAGAAGACTTGCCCAGGGTCAGAAGGGGTGATTCGGCAGAACAAAGAACTGAATCCAAAACTGGGAGTCCCAGACCACTTCCTTGGTCCCAAGTCGTCTCTAACACCATTAGTGAAACTGAAGGTACATAAAACTGAATTTAGAAATACCCTTGACTAAATGAAGCCGCAGACAGTTTGGTTAAACCTAGACATGCTGAGAATCCCAAGCATACATCCCCTTTCTGAGAAACTCCCACAGGGAGCAATTGCAATAAAACATTGCTCCTGCTATCTAATTGCCCCCAGGAAAACGCAGAGCGCCTCGGAGCAAAGAGAGAGTTTCCATTCATTTTTGTATTTGTTTATTGCCATGTATAAACCCTTACAGCTCAGGCATACCACAGAGAGGTTACTTGCCAAGAGGCAGGTCAAGCCCTGAGGAGGGGTGTAAGTGTCCATTTGTACTTTGTTATTCTTGCCTCGGCTTTCTTTACCCAAAG
The DNA here is from genome assembly GCA_013400055.1 of Nycticryphes semicollaris. NCBI lineage: Eukaryota > Metazoa > Chordata > Aves > Charadriiformes > Rostratulidae > Nycticryphes > Nycticryphes semicollaris. The sequence goes on along the minus strand of VXBJ01000893.1, from coordinate 164,185 downwards.
GAAACTCCATGGAAAGTGAGGAAAATAATGAGGTATTACTACTCAGCCAAAGCATGCCAACTTGAGGTACCTGGAATAGATGATTGATACCTGAAAGAATGAGTTGACCCTGTCTGTAACTGATGCCTGTCTTAATCGTTTTAATTTCTCTTGCATTACTTTTTTCCTGGAGTAAGCAAGGGGAAAGTTAACTCTGCAGGCCCACAATGGAAAGGGAGGAGGAGGGAGTAAACAAAAATAAAGTATGGAGAACAGTTATTTAACATATCATCTGTGTGCAACCTATGCAAATACAGATTTGTTTACTTGAGTGTCTAATGCATCTGGACTATAATCTCCTCAGGATGTGGACAAACTCCCGCTCTGAGTCTGTACAGCAACCACTACAGGACCCTGTCTCATTGGAGCCCATAGGTCCACTGTAATATGTATTAATAAGACCACTTCAAACTCACGCCAGAGTCCTCATTCTAGCAGTCACTAAAACGAGAGGATGTTTCATCTAAAGCCAGTAATGCAACCTAAAAAACCAATTTTACTTTATCAAATGACTCTTTAGTACTTCAGAGAAAGGTGACAGACAGTTCTCATTAATCTGTTTACATTCCACAGGTGGTTGCTTGCAGCTGAAGGAGGGAATTACTAAATGAAGGTCAGCATTGTACCAAACTGGGCCGGCAACTGCAAATAACCTCTAATTCTTCCAGCCAAACATTTGATATTCTAGTCAAGTAGAGGAAACAATTATAGTATAGAAAGCTTATGACAGAAATGGCTTTGCAATATTTATATTTAACAGCCCCAAATAAAAAGTTACATACAAAGTACAATGCATCATTTCCAATTCTATGCATATACTCCCCAGAGCAGTCTACAATAACAGAGGAATGCAGGATACGCCGTATCGGAGCAGATGATTGCTCTATCGAGTCCAGCAGCCTACCTGCATTTCAATGATGGGGGGAAAGTGTGCCTTGATGTAGTTTATATTATAATTTTTCAAGGTTATTTGGTACTTCTGGATCCCTCTGAATGAGAACTGCTATGTAACCATTGATAAATATTTTTACTACATATATATGCAGCTGTAATTTAGTACCAAAGTGAGATAGGCCACAGAATGCAGTTAAAACACTTGGAGCTCAGATGCAAATAATATTTAATTTCGTTTTTAGCAAATAAACCAAGGGGGAGAGCCATAAAATTATTAAATCATTCAAAAAAAAAAAAAAAACCCTGTTTCAAATATATTATTCCTGAATGCTGAATGCAGGCTTTGAGGCAAACTGATTTTAATACAGTGAGTGATATTGGTTTTTAAAATAAATAAATAAGCAGGAAATTTAAAATAACCTCAGCGGTATCAGTGCTTACTTGGTATTCTTAGGTAATTTCCAGCTTGCTTTGATTTCTCCACGTTTTCCAGCAACATTTGGGTTTCTCAACACACTGCAATGTATATAGCACATACGCAGTTCAAATTCTCCACACCAAAATCAGCTCTGAGCCGAAGGGCACAGCCTGCGTGGTAGGTGGTGTGAATTATGCACCAGCTTAGTCTCACTTCTGCTTTGGGCTTTCTGATTGTAAATCTATACTAAACACGTTAAATGAAACATGTTTCGAAATGCGAGGTGGAACCAGATGGAGCAATACCTTGGGCAGGCTTTGGAAATATTTATTCAATGGAACATGAGAGTAAGTATAGTGGTTCTCCTCTTAATCCAGTTATTCGAGCATGCTGTCAACAGAAGCCATGGCTACATGCCCCAGAAGAAGGTAAGGGAAAGCCTCCTGTGTCAAATATGTAATTAGAATTTCAGGACCCCTAGCAAGTGGGAATGTGTAAAAAAAGCCTCACCTCAACTGTGGTAAGTCTTTACTCTGAATTGCTCTGCTCGCAGACGGCCAGGGACTGGCAAACCCTCAAAGCCAAATTCCAAGGCACGTAATAGTACCTGCTCTCTGCTCCTTCACTTAGGCTTTCAGGAGTCACGGGCAAGTTTCTTGCTGACTCTGTGACTCTGTTTCCCCATCAATTCAAACAGGTCATGGAGGGTTTTAATTAAGAGTTTGTTGAAAAGACCTTTTCAATCCTCCCTTACATGGTTATATATAAATATTGCAACGTTCCAACAAACATGTGCTGAGCCTGATTGCTCCCATTTCAAACCCTGTTTTTCCCTGTCTGCCTTAAAAGAAATATGACACCACCAGCCACTTTTGAGAGCCTTTTCACTTATTTTTCTCACTTTCTTGGCTTCTCCAAAGCACTACATTATTCATTTCAGTATTTGTCCATTTTGCTTTTCGTTGTTTACACTGTTCTTTCCTGACAGCGTTCTTCTCCCTTCCCTCATCGCGTGGGACTCACATTTATCGGGTTCTCACATACCCATTTCAAACTAAATCAAACAGGCTTTACATGCATAATGCCCTAAATACTTCCAAATCCCTCCTACAAGGATGGTTTTATGACAAAGTTTATGTGAGGCCTTATTGTAGCACTGAGGGTTACCTGTTCTTATTTCAACCGTGAACGTTTCCGTTCTCCAATTCAGAGAGTTTATTATCCTGGGGAATTACAACCTCTCGCATCACCGCCCTCCCCTCACAGCCTACTTTGGTCAAACATCTCCCAACCTTTGCTTGAATGCCACGAGTCATCATTTTGCAGGTGGGCATTCCATATTCCACTGGCTCCAGCAGTAATTTTTCTTGCTGCTGATGAGAGCTCTACAAATACATTAAAGATCCATGCGGAAACGAAGCCATAATAGGAAATGCAGACATGACTTTCAAACACCACAAAGGAAATAAATGAAACCATCTAGCAGTTGTGACAACTTCATAACACATCTACCCTGTTCAAGGGATGGAACTTGAAATTACTTTACCCTGCAATATATCTAACCAGGGTTTTTCACGCAAAGTCAGGCACGGCACACCTGCACCCTCTGCAGAGGACAGTTTATTGCTAATTACAACATAATGTGTTAGTAGTCACGATAGTAATAGGTTTGGAGTTCATTGACACTAGCTGGAATACACATGACATATTTTCTAATTACATCATCCGTATGGCCCAACACGAATTATATCTGATAAGCCATGTAAACAGGAAGCACCCACTTGTGCGTCATCACCAGAAAAAATTCCAACCTTACCTTAAAATATTCAAACAAAAAAGTAAAAATACATCTTTGGCCATAGGAGACAGTCTGAAAAGTGAGGGCTGATGAGCCTCTGTGTGAACTTTTGGTCACTCACACGGAACTGTGACTCAAAGAAGCAGAGGTGGTTTCAGAGATCTTGGCCAGTTCTGATTTTTCTCTCTGGTCCCCTCCGCTGAAGCTCATTGTGCACTGGGAGATGGCCAACTCCAGTCTCCAGGAGCAGTAGGGTACAGGTGAGCCTTCAGGGGGATGATATTTTGTTTATTTAAAAAAAAAAAAAAAGAAGGGAAAAAAAAACCCCCACACCCATTAATTTTTATGACAAAATGCCAATTCATAATGAAGCTCCTCTCTTGTGATTTGAACCCTGTATCTTCAAAAGAGATTTGCTTTAAACACACTCATAGGCTTTTCTAGTTAAAGAAAACATTCCAGTAGATAGGACAAGTATCTGCAAGGTGTTATTGGCCTTTATCTTAACCTTTCTGAGCTCTGTTTTCCTTCCTGTTCTTCATTCTGACCCTGCAGCACTTCCCCCACCACCCTTGTGTTTTTCCTCTTTACCTTGTACCCCAGGGATCTCTTTCCATTTAACATAAATCCCTTCACATTTGAGATTAAGTAAAACATTTAAACACTTGAAATGAGATACAGCAACCTTATTCAGTCTTTATGTAAAATACAGTATATTTATCACATGAAAAACATGACCCTGGATACCTGAAAGCCTCGGCTACATTGAGGGAACCAGAGATTTGGCAATAAAGGAAAAGTAATGGCATTGTAAGATGAACATTAAACACTCAGTACTTTGCAACAAAATATTAATCATCAGGCACCTACTAGAGAACGGAGGTGGATTTGATTTTTCAATATCTAAACACTGAATGACCTCTGACAAGCTCCCCTTTCAGTTAAACTCACCAAAAAATAAAAAAAGTCCTATCAAGCGCTCAGAAAGGATATTGGTCTGGAGATAAATGCTTTTCATTTTGCTGTATCTCTAGTAAACTCTGCCAAACCAAAGGAAAGATGCCTTAAATTTCCCTATATAACAACACATGACTAGTTCATTTTGATCTGGTTCCTTGGTTCTAGAAAAGTTATTTCCAACCCCTTTTCATATATTTTTAACCTATTAAATAGGCAATAGTCCCAGCTGCCTCTCGCCTTCATTTGCCAAACATACGAAGAGAAATTTAATTGCCTTTTCTTTTAAAATGTAACCTTTTCTTTTACAGTGGGTCATAGAGAAACCAGCCTGAGGTTTGCAACGGGGTCCAGGAATTTAGAATAAACACATACAGAAGACTTGTATTATTTACCCAGGGCAGCTATGGAAATCTCAGCCACCTCTTCCCAGCTCTGGTTTGCAAATATGCCACCTTCAGATGTGTTGGCCCACAGTTCAGCACATTTTCGAGTACCAACTCTTACCCTAAGCATTGAGTTTAACGTGTGGTGTACATGCACGGTAACAGTTACCCTTCTCATACGTTTCTCTGTTTGGCTGCTTTTCTTTGTACTATCCTCCTCCACCATGTAATCTCTGAAGTCAGAAATGTTTTAAATACCATGCCTCCATATGGCTGAACACAGCCTAAACATTTTGGGTGCTGTCATAAATAAAAATGATTCTTTAAGTCCTACTGATGAACAGATTAAAGCTCCTGTTGTACAAGGGTCTGGACACAGATTGTATTTTCCATGGAATAAATCTGTTTGAGTCTGTGGCCTGTAGGGACCTTTTTTGTACATCAGCACCATTTAGCATTTTCTCAGCTTTTAATACTCTGGTGTTCAGCCATGCATGACATGCTTCCAATGGTAAGTCAGCATAACAGCACAACATGTTTTTGCATGCTCATTTGGATTGTAAATATTTGTGCTGCTTGCTATCAACAGCTTTGTGATTCTGCACCAGGCTGCACAGATATATATAAAGACACTATATATAGAACTAGAGAACACATTTATGAATAAATATATTTAAATAAACATTAGGCAAAACCTGTCCATGTATAACAAGGAATAGTGTAATTTGCAGGAATGGGCAAGTCTTGAAATTGAAAGATTCAGGATGTCTGCGGTTCAGGTACCCACATTAAAACATTAACTTTCATCCACAGTGGCAGAAGCTGGCAGATGTGATTTTGCTTGTGCTAACTCAATAAACTCAGGTCAAACCCAGTTAATAAATCAGCCATCACTAAGTGTCAAGCAGTTCTGCTGCTCAGAGAGAAGAGGAGAGGTGAAGAACCAGGTTCATGCTTCTCTGTCACTCAGACACACGTATCTGTGCCTGCCGTCCTCAGAATGTGGGGGGGAAAAAGAGGGTTTCTTTCCTCTTTTCATCTCACCGGGGAGGAGACACTCAAGTTCATTCCCTCTTGCTGGTATTGCAACAGGACCGATCCAGCCCATTGCTTGCGGGACTCAACTTGTTCAAAGAACTGGTTTGCTCTGACAGCAAACTCCGTGGGCAGCTGGAGGTGACAGCCTCCAGCAGCAGCCAAATTACTGTTCACAAGTAACAATAACTTTGCTTCTTAAAACATGTAACTGCACTAATATTTAAATCAATAACTAATGTATTACCCACCTCTCTGATGCCATGGCCCTCGGTGGTTAAGTAACAGCACTAACACAGAGGAGAACAACGGGTTTGTCTGTTCAAAGGCACAATTTCTCTTCGTGACTATGTTGACTTCTGGCAATAGCAATGGCTGTAGAATTTATGATGACTTTTGCTGGCTTCTCAGTTACACCTGCTCGTTACTGGTTTTCTTCGACTGAAGTAAGGTATGACGGACTTTTCCATAGTTAAATTTGGAAACTCTGTGATCCTGACCTCACAGGTAAGATTCATATCCAAGCCCTTTTCTCCTCGTTTACTGGGAAAGGAATCAGACCCAAATACTGGGTAACTGCCAATCACCACCCTACTAACAGCTAAGTCATGGTATGGTGGAAGTATATGTTGACTTCTACGTTTACAGAGCTCTTCAGCATAGGCTGCTTTCAGTCTGTCCATGGTGGGAGACCAGCCAAAAATAAGTTAACAGTCTATACATACTTTTCTGGAAGTTAAATACAATGCAGGGCTCATACTGCATTTCTTTAAAAGTAATACTAACCACTTCTGACAACAGACTATCAGTGTATTATCTGAACACACTGGGGAAGGCAGAAGGTCCTGAGCAATGAGGCAGATGAGTCCTGTGGCTGGATTAAGGCAATAATTGGAAAATTTGCATTCAAAATAGGATTCACCTGCTAGATAAACACAATCTAGGTGGAATAAAAAGGCAAATGAAGGCATACCAAGCAAGGGGAAAGATATCTCATAACCAGTAAAAAGCGATGCGAATTGCATAAGGAGTATGGGTTAGAGGGGAATAGTAAAAAAGGAAAAATAAATAGAAAGGATTCAATGTGTCATACACAGAAATACAAGCTCCAGACTCAGTGATATGTTGGGATATTGAATTGGAAATTCTGTGTGTTCCTCTTAGAAATGAACCAATGTTCTGGCAAGAAATCACTGAATACATTGATCAGTGTCCTGCGTTAATTTTGGTTTTCTGTATCTCCACTGATTACACATGGATCTGTCGTGTCTGGATTTTACTTTCTAGTAATATTTATGGTGGACAGATCTGGTGGTCACAATCACATCTATAGCTACTGGCACCGCTGAGGCTGAAGGACAAAAACAAAGGCATCCTCTGGATAATAAAAGGAAGGTGGTTAAGGAGAAGGGCACAAACACATTAAATCAGCATTCCTTTGAAGATTCTCAAATAGACTTCTCCACTGAGATGAATGGGCAGTTCATTCCTCCCAAGCCATTGGGTTTTTGAACTAGTCATCAGGTGAATAAAATGACACTTCAATGGCTATATGCCTCATTCTGGTTTCATGATTATACTTTACTAAAAGCTACCTCTGCATTGCTGTTATCTGACTCGGAACTTGGACAGTATCAAAATTCACTGTTGGACAAAACAATGGAGTACTCATGGCAAAAAAAAGTGGAAGCCACATGTGAAAAGACCAGAAACATTGTGAGGGAACCCAAATTTGGATTTAGTCTGTTAAATAGCAAGAATGATTTTTAACAGACCGAAATGGTTCTTAGCAGAATTGCACATTTCCATTAGCAACTCTTCCAGCACCAGGGATCAACACTGCAGCCTACTGGAACTCTGCAGTGTACTGCAGCAGCAGCAGGGTTAGATTCTTAATGCCTGGCTTGCTCCAGAATTGTCCTTTTTAAGCTACAAATATTTGTTTTTTTCTGTTGCCTGAAGTCTCATAGATGAATTATTAAAACAGACACTGCAATTTCTGCTACACTATGTAAAAACAAATCACCGAAGTCTAGATGCTACCTATGACCACAGGCCTCATCTTGAAGTGATGAGAACACCAGTGAGGGAGTTCAGTGGGTAGGGTTAGGAATTACACTAATCCACACCATAGAAAATCACCTAGATGGCCATGGAGAGGGAACTACACCACAATACACCAGCCTGAAGACATACTACAGTAAATTATACCCCTCTGCTCTCTTTCTTCTCAGGGCAAATCTTGGATAAGGTGGAGGGGTGCAAATCCAGCAAAGATGCTCTGCTTCATGGACTCAGCAAGGAGCAGCAGTGATTTGAGAAGACAGGCATTAAACAGCTTTCAGATGGTTCAAAATCCTATTTCAGCAATCTTACCTTATGCATTTGAAAGCAAACAAAGGAAAAAGGGAACCAACCAACCAAATCTGACTACTCTTTGAATGTATCCAGAGATCTGAGTCAATGGGAAAAACACGCTTTTGTTTGTTACATTAAAAAAAAAAAATGCTTTGGTTTGCTAGAGATGGTACCAATTGGTCCCCACACAGACTTGCAGGTTTTGGCTGTGACAGAAGCAGCCTGCAGGGTAGGAGTGCAGCGGAATCACGGTGAGTTAGAGGCAGCTGAACAATTTGCCCACGTTCAGCACAGCAGAGTGCAGCCCCTGCGAGAGACCCGGCAGCTCCCTGGAAGGTGGGTTCACTCAGGACCCGCACTGTACCTGCACAGTGCCGGGGGGAAGCTCCCTCAGAGCCAAGCGAGGTACAACCGCTCGGTGCTGCAGGTATTACTCGCGCTCCAAGTAGCTCGGGAGCTGCCTGGATGACAGACTAGCTGAGATACTGCTGAAAAATAATTAAGTCTGAGGTAATCAAAAGACAAATATTTTCCACGAGTCACAAAGAAGATTTCGGGGCAATATTGTTTGCTTGTTTTTCTGAAATAGATTTTTAACACGGCGGTACTGTCCTTCACCTGTTATCTCACCCTCCTTTCCTACACCATCCCCTAGAAGCGTTCTTGCTCCCTTAAGATGGCGTGTCAGGTCCTCAAATCCCACAAACGTTCCTTGTGGCTGCCAAATGGGACCCGCTCTCTCACAGACCAAGTCTCCCAGGCCTTTTTTGAAGTTTACAATGCTTTGAGTTTATTTTGAAATGTAGTCATCCCAGAGGATAATCTGTCATAATTGCTGTCAGGACAGTGACGGTCCTTTGTGATGCTACAAAGCCCTATACTTTGTCTAGCAGAGATGAGACGCTTCATATCTTTATGTTGTTTTTCCTCTCTCTATCCCCTTCTGCATCAATGTAGAGAGAACACACAGTTAACAGTAACAAAATGGTTTTTTCCTTTCCTTCTTTTGCATTTTTTTAAATGAACATTAAGTGTAATGCTCCTGTTTTTCAAGCCAAAGTGACCTTAAAAGCTAATAGCAGTAAGAAACAAATTACTGAAAGAAATGCATAAGGTGCCCAAGGAAGAGAGGAAGCTGGCACTGTGGCGTATTCCGCATCCAGCAATAATGCAGGTTTTACAAAACGCTGTCAGGTAGCAATAAAACTCATTCACCTTTCTTATAGCCTGATCCAAATTACTGCAGCTATAATGTAGGAATACGTTAAGTATAGAAAGAGAAGATATCAGCCACTGCATATGGTTATTTTAATTAGGACCTTGAAAACCCAAGTAGTGAAATTTTAAGAGTATGTACTGACATTTTAGGCATATGCATAATGAATATTTAAACAACCCTCTGAACTACCTGCCTAGAATTAGAACTACTGCCTTTATTATGACCAGTAATATTCTTACTAGCGTGGGTTTACACAGTGTAATGTTTAACACTTTTATGCAATAAAAGGCTGCTGCATTAGGTGTGAGTGAATCTCAATTTATGGATGTAGAATGATAGATAGATAAGAAATGATCTCATTACAGCTACTGCATCACATGAGATAGCAACCACACATATCCTCTGTGCTCCTAAATGCACCAAAGAGGCTAGATGTTTTCAAAATGGTATATTAAACATAGATAGATAGATAGATAGATAGATAGATAGATGACAGATAGATAGACATACAGATAGATAGATAGATAGATAGATAAAGAAATAAAGCAATAAAGCATACACACTAAAAGGTGATTATTACACATATAACATTCAAATGGCATAGTCACAATCTCCAGGGTAAATAACTGTAACGGATCGTGCACAGCCCATGTCCCTCTTTTTGTGTCTGGCCGTAGCAAACGTGATCCTGAAGTAGTATTAGTATTTATAACTTGAAAGTAGTATTACTAAGTTGTAACTTGAAAATATTCTGCTTTCCATCTTGCACCCAGGGAAGCTCCTGGCCGTGGTTTCCAATACTACCTGGGCTGTATTAATATGCTGCAATATATTAATGGATTTGAATGTTAATTGTAACATTCATTATTTGCTTGATGCCCAGACTCAATCACCGATTGTGCTTCTGCTGGGTGCAGAGGCTCAAATTCACAGGAAAGTTGGTCTTTTATAGCCTCTCTAGTGTACCAAAGAGACAGAATTCAAAATAAGTCTCTAGACAAGAGACAGCAGTCGTAATACAGTTTTACAGCACAGGAGAAATAAAATGTTCTTCCTGCTAAATACATCAGTTAAAACAGTATCATTTTTATTCCCTGCATTCTCAAGGAACACTACTTTCTTTTTCTTTCCTCTCTTTAACAGATCTAGTCAAGCTGACACATACTGCTTCAGAGCCAGAGAATACAAAAACACAAAGTAGAAGGATATTTCCTTTTCTTTCTATGTCTGATATTGAAGTGTAATATATAATACTGGTTAGTCCCAGTAGTTCTTGAGCACTGCACTTAAGATTTTTGGAGTATTTTTACTAGTAAAATTGCTACTTCCTCTTCTGAATATAGATTTCTACTACTGCAGTTTCTCACTAGTAAAGGGGTAACCTTGCTCCA